>CM053997.1:16521978-16866921 GCA_028641955.1 Protonibea diacanthus | reverse complement strand
TGTGTGTGTGTGTGCGTGCGTGTGTGTGTGTGTCAACACAAACCAATTGCCCGAGACCTATAGCACATCCAAAAAATAAAATAAAACAAAACAAAAAAAAAAAAAGAAGAAGAGAGACGCCGGCGACGACTCTCTGCAAACTTAATGCAACACAATTCAAGCAGGCGACATCGGAGGCCTGCCCTCTCTCTCTCTCTCGCGCTCTCTCTCTCTCTCTCTTTCGTAAAAGTCTCTTCTCACCTCCCTTTTTTCTTTCTTTCCTCCGTCCGAGGCGTCTCCTCTCCTCAACTCCTCCTCCTGTGGCGGCTAAAAGTCTCTCCACCTCGCTGCTCGTACCCTTTTTACGCTCGTCGTTTTAGCTGCCCGGCGGGTTTGTTGGGCGTTTAGTTTTTTTTTTTCTTTTTTTAATTAAAAAGTCTTCATTTAAATGTATTGTATTTCATACAATTTGTACAAATATATTCAACGTCTGTCTCTCCTCGGAGGGAGGTGAAGGAGGAGGAGAGGGGAGTTGTTGTGGAAGAAGAAGGTGGTGGTGGTGGTGGTGGTGGTGGGGGAAGGGGTTTCCTGTCACACAGGTGCAAAGGTCGAAGAGAGAGGCGGGAATTTTTAAGGGGAGAGAGCGTTGTAAAAGTTTCTTTTCGTGTCTTTTCGTGATGTTCGTGTGTGTGTGCGCGGGGGAAAAAAATGGCTTTTTGTACACAAATGGAGCTCCTCATTGTGTGGATCAGCTGGGAGGACAGCCTCAATGCGGTGGTGGCGGCTTCAGGGGAGAAAAAGAGGAGAAGACCTTCCTCCTCCTCCCCGCGGAGGTCAGCGCGCCACAGTCAAGTCGAGTCTGCAAAGCATTCACGTCGCAGAGGTACTCTTTGATTTTTATAAAAATAAGATACAACTGAGGACAAAAGGAGCGTAGAGCCTGTCGTCGTCGTCGTCGTCGTCGTCGCACCGCAGCTCGGGATAGCTTAGGTCGGGCCGAGGAGCAGTTTATTTGTCTTTTTAAGGATGTTGAAGCAGGTCAGCAGAGGTACCGAGGGGCGTGGTGGTGGCGGCGATGGTGGTGGTGGTGGTGGTTGGCGAGGCCGAGGGTTGTTTCTTGGGGAGGGTGGGCGTTCGGGAGGTCTAACCCATGGCCGTGACCATACTGGAAGGGTGGTGGGGTGCGAACGGGAGGCTCGAGGAAGGGTGCATGGGTGTCGGGGTGGTCAGCATGTGGCTGGAGTGCGAGAAGGGAGGGAAGGACGACATGTGGCGGGACAGCGCCGCCGGGCTGAAGGAGCTGCTCTTGTCCATCAGGCTCTTGGAGAAGTCGTCCATGCTGTCTTGGGACTTTTTGCTCTTCTTGGACTTGCTCGACATCTTCCTGTTCCTGGTCTGGATGCCTTCCTTCTTCATGGTCAGAGGTCGGTTGATCTGCTCTCGAAAGGAGACAGAAAAGACGGCAGGTTAGTATTTTGTCTCAGCACAATGAAACAGAAACTTTAAGCGGAGGGTGTCACCGAGTTTGAAGACGAGGATGAAAATGTGGCTTTTTAGTTTAGTTTGAGGCAGATTTTGAGGTTTTTTTTCGCGGGGAGACGTAATCACATGTAATGGAGGCAATTGTGACCGTCCCGTCCTGAAACAGAAGATTGTTTATACACACTCCTCGGTGTGTGTTTTGGGGTGGATTTAAATGTTGATTCCTTTTAAGCTGAGGCCAGAAAGAAAAGGAGAGAGAGACAAACGGAGGAGGTGGAGGAGGAGGAGGAGGTGGAGGAGGAGGAGGAGGGGGAAGATGGAGATGGAGAAGAGTCTGGCAGCTAATGTGCAGCCAGCCGACCACAGAGACACATGGCCATGACGACCGCTGGCGTCGGCCAAGTCCTCTCCTCTCTCTCCTCTCTCCACCACCCTCCTCCTCCTCCTCCTCGACCGCGCTGGCCGTTGCCTCCTGGCCAAAATGGCCTCGGCTGCCGTATTCCAGCATCAGGTTTTAGCCGGGAATGAGAGCTGGATGATGGAATTCCGGCTGTGGGCAGGATTATGATGAGGGGAGGTGGGATGAGGCCCGACTGGCTTCCTGATCTTTCTGAAATGGGAACAGGGATTTCTCCCTCACTGTCTGAGACGTTGGCGTTTTTTCACTGACTCTCTTAAAGCAAGAGAAGAGCAGCCTCCGTGATGATTAGCGGAGGGCAGAGATCAACCCCAGTGATGTGGTTCCACTCTTAAGATGTGGGTGACTTTCTCTGCCTCGTCTTGCCTTTAGAGCTCTGAGGCGGTGCTACTACGCCCCCCCCCCCCAAAAAAAAGCCGGTCAGGCCTGCGCACTCTTTGATGCTGAGGAAGCCTTTAGGCCTCCTCCTCCTCCTCCTCCTCCTCCTCCTCCTCCGGCCTGCGCTCGGCCCAACGCCGCCGCCGCTGCCGCCGTCACATCAAACACAAGCCAAACAAGCGTTTCAGTCAATGACCACCGCAGAACACACAGCACAGCCTCTGTCACACATCTGCTCTCCCAACACCAGCAGCTAACCACCTGAAACCTCAGCCCCTCCGTAAAGGAGTCGCGGCGATGACACCTTTTCACACATGGTGAGTAAAAGCCCCTGATTGCTAAAAAAAATAAAAGAGGCTGTGTGCGTTTGAGGTGTTTGTGGTCGGCTTGTCACGAACACAAAGCTCGCAGGACGACACACACTGCTGCTACCAGTCGGGTGTCTTTTTAATTTTCCCGCCAAACAGAAGTTTGGATTCACCAAAATAAACTGATTTCACGATCGCGGCGAGGTCGGGGGTGTTCCTCTCCTTTTATAACCTCCGTTTCTGCCAACAGTAACATGGGAAAATGATTTAAGGGAGGAGGAGGGGAGCGCTTTGCGTGACAAGCAGGGCCAGTAGAGCCGGGTGGATACTCTTCCCTCTTTACTTTACACACAGGAGGAGGAGGAGGTGGAGGAGGAGGTGGGTGGATATATAGGCAACCTTTATGGATAGAGGGGTGGAAATATTAGCTTACATGTGGCCTCAGAGCAGTTAGCCTGGTTATTATTATTATTAGTTTGCTACTACAATGGCTGTGTGATTAAAAGTGACAGCTCTGTGCACAGGAGAGGAGAGAGGAGGAGAGAGGAGGAGGGAGATAAACGAGTCCCTGGGGTTTTTCAGATTGAGGATGTGAAATGATGTGGTGAGGCACTAACCAGCCCCAAAACGAATCAGACGGATTGGTGGTGGTGGTCAGAGGGGAGGAGGAGGAGGAGGGGGAGGACTGCGCGAGTCTCTGGTGCGTTTGGAAACCAAAAAAAAAAAAAAAAAAAAGTAGAAATCAGGCTGGAAATTAATGGAATTTTAATTAAGCCTCTACACTTCTTTAATATTCAAAAGCAAAGCGGCTGCAGGGCTTAGTTCACTTCCGTCTTATACATTTTAGATTCGCACTTACTGCCAATAAATCACATTAATTCTACAGTATTTGTTATCGCCGTGGCCCTGAAAGTCTCTGCAGGGACGAAGAAGAAGAGGAGGAGGAGGAGGAGGAGGAGGAGGAGGAGGACGTGTTGAGAAATGAAGGAGGGAAGATGGCGTCAAGTGTGAGATCTCCTATGAAGGTTTATTACTTACATTGTGCAGTTTAAAGTAGAGGCCGCAGGCGTTACACACCGGGTCCCCGTTGGCGTTTCTCCGCCACAGCGTCGTCGTTGTCGTTTGACAGTTTGCGCATGACGTCCCTGCCCGCCTCGCTGCGGACTGCAACACACACAAAAAAAAAAAACAGAGAGAGGTCACATGACCGTGTAATAATCCAACCATAAAGACAGATTTTTAATAAATTAAAGATGCACTCCTGTAGGAAAAGCCCAATTTGGTGAACTTTTACGCACGCGTCAGGATCAAATGCTGCACATGCGTCAAACATGGCGGTCAATAAAAGGTTTTCTCCTCTCTCATAGGTTCATTTTTTTTTTTTTTTTTTTAGCTGCTGAGAATAGTTTAAAATAAAAAATATATATATATATAAAACACAGAGCTGCTTTCACTCCAGGCTAAAAATAGCGTCATAGAGAGCTTACATACCTCCTGGAGAATAAATATTTACAGAAGACATAAAAGCGCTGCCTTGAAATGGGAGAGCTATTAAATCTGATTAAATTTCAACCCCCTCACCCCACCCACCCTCCACCCTCCACCTCCACCACCACCACCCTCATCCCTCCTCTTAAAAGTGCCACAGAGGTTTGTTTGTGAAACGTCGACCTCTGCACAATTGAAATGGAGCCGATTTGACATCATTAAACCTTAAAATAAAGAGTGTTATATCCGCGCGTCTGGGTACAATTACGCACCAGTTAAAAGCCTCATAATAATAATAATAAATGGGTATTTTTTGGGGGGGAGGTGGGGGCTTATTAAACCTCTCACTTCACAGTCAAAGTCATGTCTTCTCGTGGATTTAGCTGCCTCCCTCACAGCTCTGCTGCTGCTGCTGCAGTTGGCTTGACATTGATGTTATAATCTCTTAAAAAAAAAAAAAAAAACAATCGATAGACAGACGGACAGGTGACCGCAGAGGACACACCAACACGTCAACGTAAAGGACTACATTATCTCTCGGAGGGATTTCCAATTATACACACGAGGTGGCCTATTAACCCTCTCTTTTTTTAAACTGCTGCGTGCTGTGAATAACCAATCAGATTTAGAGTTTTGGCTGCATTTTGTGGTAAAACCTTTAAATTTATTTATTATTATTATATCGTAATTTAGATGAAAGGATCCTAACTCATCCTCTGGTGTCACTTTCATGCATTTTTTCACTAAAACCTTTAAATATTTAATTATTATATCGTAATATATGATATTATTCAGATGGGAGCTCCTCTGTTGTCACCTTTTTTGCATTTTTCCCACTAAAATCTTTAAATATCTTGAATATTATTTAGATTGGAGGTTCATATCTTGCTCCTGAATCCTCCTGTGGTGTCACTTTTTTTCCTGATCTTTGCCCCCCCATAAATAAATAAAATAAATAAAAAAGAAACTACTACGAGGTCAAACGTGGTGTATCCTCCGTGTATCTGAGCAGAGATTCAAACACTAAACAAATCTCAAGTCGTGACTCTGTGCATGGCCCTGGCTCGAGTCTCTGCAGCCTCTCTCTCTCTCTCTCTCTCTGTGAGTCTCTTTTATTTTTTCTCTTTCTGTTTTGACTGTGGAAGCGGGGCTTGTGTTGTTAAAAGCGACTTTATCTGCGCTGCTCAGATATCCGGCAGACCTTTTCCTGGGAAGTCGGGTTTTCACATTAGAGGCGAGGGCGAGAGGAGAGAAAGGAGAGTCCGAGCGAGCAGAGCAGAGCAGAGCAACGACTGGACAGCCATCTTTTCTTTTCTTTCCCTCTTTTCTTTACCTCGAAAGATATTTAGTGCATTAGAAAGCAAGAGGGGGAACTCCTCTGTAAAAGCAATACAGCCCTGATGAGAGAGGGGCTTTCCCTGAAATAACTGCAAAAATGTTTAAAAAAATAAATAAAAAAAAAAAGCTCCATTTGAGTACAAAAAAAAGGTAATTTTTTAAAAGATGGAGCTCATATTTTTATGTTTTTTTGAATGCAGGCCTGCAGCCACACTGCAACAAACAGTGCAAGCTTTAATGCATCTCCAAAATACACAATAAATGGATGGAAGGGGGGAGATCTATTGTTTAAACTCAATGACAATCCGAGCAGAATAAAAAATAGCATCGTCATTGCATTTTTAAAAATAATAATAATAATAAATGATAACTGTGCAGTTTTTTTTTGTTTTTTTTTTTTGTGCTATGGTAGTATCTGAAAAACAGAGACCTGCACTTGTCGAGTCAATTTCCTGCAGCTAATAGGCCTACTTCTTCCTGGATAGGGGAAAAACAGAGAGAGAGACGGAAATGTCATCAATGAGAGGAGAGGAGGAGAATGTGGTGGAGACGTACCAGCCGCCGTTTGGGCTTGATGAGAGGGCGATTCTGCCCGTTCATCTTGTGATAGAGTCCGCAGGCGTTACACAGATAGTGACCCGTACCGTCCCGCCTCCACAGGGGAGTCGACGTGGCCCCGCAGTTCACACACTCTCTACCTTCTGCGAAACGCACACACACGCACGCACACATAAACACACACGCACGCACAAAAGGGAGGAGATGGAGACAGTCCAGGTCAGTTGATCCTTAAAAAAAAAATGATGCTTGCTGCGAATAAAAAAAGGTTAGTGATATTTATAAAAACATGCATATTTATAATTATCATAATGCGATATAGCACATTTTTACTGCAGCACACACACTCTCTCACACACACATGTGGTTAGTGTTGGTGTGTTAAGGTCCAGAAAGCATTAAAGCTGCGTGTCCTTGTGCAGGATTTAATCCGTGACTTATATTTTGAATATAAATCGACAACAACAGGCCTTTTTTAATTTCTTTCTCTCATCAGCCAACCTCTGCTTTAAATAATAATAATAATAATAATAATTTCTCTGCGTGTGTGTTTGTTTTGTTTTGATATGATTGAGCAGGTTTTGACTGCCACTTCTCTAGTGACACCGACAGGTGAGACGCGCACTCACAGTTTGATTATAACAGAGAGAGAGAGAGAGAGAGAGAGGAGGGGGGGCTGAAACTGAAAGAAGCGAGCTTGCAGCCACATTATTTGAAAGCAGAGTTGCTCGCTCACACTGCGCTTTTGTGCAACGACGAAGAGACTTTTCTTTCTTTTCTTTTTTTTGCATTTTCATGCAGCCGCACTTCCTCTTTTTTCTATTTTTTTTTTTAAATTTTTTTTAAAACACACACACACACACACAGAGAGAGAGAGAGAGAGAGAGAGAGATGAGTCCAAACACATGGATGTGAGAGAGAGAGTGTGTGTGTGTGCAGTAAAATCAAACAGGAACTGTGATGCATTTGGCCTCTGCAATGCAGATTTTTAGTGTGTGTGTGTGTGAGGACAAATGGTGAAATCTTCAAAGTTCACATTGCGCGCTGATCACCTCATAAATATCTTTAAATGCACATTATCTCACATTATCCTCCAATTAATAAATAAAAGTCTGCATTTGCGTTGAGCGGCTGCAGCGTGTGATGCTGAATAATCCCGATATGCATCGACTAATCCACTGTTTTCTATCCTCCCATCAAAAGCGGCTGATATTAATCTCATTACAGAAAACTGCCTTTAAAATAATTAACCCCCCTCTCTGTCTCTCTCTCTTCCCTCCGCGGTGCTTCGTGCTCTCTGACACGGCGACGGTTCACCCGCTTCTTTCCCTGTGAATGAACACGCAGCATCCGGTGCTCTACCGCTGGGTAAACAATGCAACTGTGGCGTGCACTGGTCTGACAGTAATGGGATTATCTTAAACATATAAACGGGGCGACACAGCCCAGAGAGCTGGTTGGCTTCCCCCCTCTCTCACTCCCTCTCTCTCTTACTGTGTGTGTGTCTCTGTGTGCGTGTTGTTGCGGGGGAAGATGGAAAAAATGAGCTATGAACTCGTTTTCCGTCATGATGATTTTATATTTTATTATATTTTATTTTGAAATGGGGGGAAAATATCCTGTAAAGTCTGGAAGTTGTAGTTTTTATCCAACAAATAAATAGTTTAATTAAACTCAAATTAGATCTTTTTTATTTTTATTTGCAATGTTAATTCAACTTTAAATTAAATCTAATATTATCATTATTATTATCATAGTAGTATCATATTGTTGTTATTATTATTATTATTATTATTATTATTATTATTATTATATCAGATGATGAAAGAAAGAGCTCTGAGGCATCCGTCCTGATGCGCCTGTTCAGAGGTCCACGTTGACCTGCGTGGCCTTTAGCTTGTTCATGTTGTGAGGGATGAATGAGTTGCTCATGGGCATATTTATTCTTATTATTTTTCTTTAATATGAGATTGAACATTGACGCTGCAAATCTGGGGAATAATGTTAGATCAAAAGGGAATGTAATAAAGCGCACGCCTACCTGAACAGGACCTTGTTTTTGGTCTTGTTTTGGAACCATAACTAGAAGGTGACCCACCTATCAGGCTACTTGGTGGGAAGAGGCCTGGGCCGTATTCAGGGACATAGGATGGGTATGTGGCGATGGGGTGGTGGGCAGAGGATGACCCTGCTCCGATTGATGCCACGCTCCGGCTGTGAGCTGACTCCAGTTTCATACTGTCGCCCAGGGTCACCTGGTACTTTATGCACTCTTTATCCTCCTGCCGCCCGGAGCTGCTGGAGCCCGGGGTGGATATGCCGGGGTCCGGGGATACGTCTTTCGGAGGGGTCGGGGGAAACGTGAAGAGGTGCGGACTGGAGTGACCGGTAGACAGGGAGGAGGAGGAGGCCGGGGGGTAGACGGACAGGCTGGCCGGGGAGCCGTGGTGCAGGGGGTTCTTGGGGAAGGGGCTCAGGTTCCAGGGTGAAGTGCTGTGGTGCGGGGCGATGCCTTTGCTCCCCTCCAGCCAAGGCAGAGAGCCGTGCAGTAATGAGGGACGGCACACCTGGCTACCTGGCACGGAAACACAAGAAAACATCACAACCTGACCTCAAGTGTGCAACGACAACAAACACACTGAATTTATTCGTGCTTCAGGGGGAGGGAAAGAGTCGATGTTTGGGCCTGGAGGAGCGCGCATTTACGCACAGATTTACAACTTATTTAATTCCTAACAATTCAAACACAACATCGGCTTCAATGGAGAGACAGTTGGCGTGTTTTTAAAATCTGCTGCCACATGCATACATTTTCATTTTTTCCATTAAACAGGCCCTGATGCAACAACTTCTTAGTCAGTCAGTAAAAAAAACAAAAAAAACAAAAAGAAACGGCGGCGTGATTGACGGTTGAGGAAGTTAAAGGCTTACAATACAGGGAACTCCACAAATGACTGAGTGCTTGGTGATTAATAGCAAATTAAATGGTTAAAAATAACAAAAGAAGGTAAATAGTGTGCGTGCGCCCTGGGAGTGAAAACATGCGAATGAGAGAGCAACTTATTCCAGGTGTATCTGCGTCCTTGTGCCAACACATCTATATTTGTTTTTAAATCCGCAACCAAACACAACGATTGATCCAGATCATAAATTACGCACGGGGTGTGTTATTATTTGACAGTGGGGGAAAAATTATGACATATGAGTCAGTCTTTTTTTTTTTTTTTTTTTTTAAATCTAATTTATTTAATGTGTTTGTGTGAAGCTGGGGGGTGTAAAGCGGGGTGGATAGAAACCAAAAGACAAACTCGAGGTGAACCAGGCGTATTTACGGCGTGGTTTCACAAACACTCTCGGGTTTTTAAAGACAAAAATCAGGTCTCCAAAAACCGAAACCTGGTCCAGATAAATGCGAAAAAAATCCTCCCCAAAAAACACGCTGACAGTTGAGGGTTTGCTCCACGGATCTAAACGTGAATCTAAATAAATAAATATATATGTGTATATTTTAAAAAGGCCTAAAACAAGAGGGACCGTTTTTATACTTACTGTGTGGAGGAGGAGGGTACCTCTGGACGGCTCGGACAGAGTTTCCATAGTATGGAGAGACGTGGTTCCCCTGTCCATCGATATTAAAGAGTACATCCGCTTCGTCAACGAGGGAATACTGCGAAGGGTCCATGTATGAGTGGCCGAGGCCCGGGTGATGTGAGCCGGGATGCTGCTCGTTCAACACCGCGGGATGATGGCTCATCCATCGTGGCTGATCCGCACTTACTTCCATCGCTTCTTCTCTTATTTTATCTCTCTCTCTCTCTGTCTGTCTGTCTCTCTTTTTTTAGTTTAAATGTTCATGCACGCCGGAGCAACAAAGTCACAAGACAAGAAATAAAATCAGTCCCAAATCCGTTTTTTCTCTTTTAGTTAAATCCACAGGTTCCGCGCTTGTTTCCGATCACCTGGAGACGAGAGAGAGCAAATTATTATCTTATATTCTGACAGATAAAAAATGAATCACATGCAGCAAAGAAGCGTGAATTTACCCGCAATAATAAAACAGAGAGAGAGAGAGAGACATATTTAAACACGAAACATACCCCACATTACAAATGCAACAAAGGTGTTGACATATAAATACGTCCAAAATGGAATCCAGTCCCACGCAGAGTTCCTGAACTTCTTCCTCTCAGTTTTAAAAATGTTTCAAGCTCCAGCTCCAGCTCAACAAGTAGAAGCAGTAGTAGTAAAGGTGGTGGAGGTGGAGGTGGTGGTGGAGGTCTGTGCTGTGCTGTGCTGTGCTGCTGTGCGCGGTGGGCTTGTTTGCAGTGGATGGCTTCACTGCACACTGACCAGCACACCAGCGAGTTAAAGTCACTGATCAAATCTCTGTTTGTGCGCAGTTCAGCCTCTCCATTAAACTCCTCTCTCTCACTCTTCCCCTTCTCGTCTGTGCTGCTCTCACTCCCTCACCCTTTACTCTCTCTCTCTCTCTCTCTCTCTCTCTCTCTCTCTCTCTCTCTGACTCTCTCTCTCTCTCTCCAGTTCCCTTTTTTTTTTTTTTTTTTTTTTTTTTACAGTGAAGGCATTCTTTCAGGATGGCGCCAGGCAGCTCAATGCTTGCAGACAGCTGTGGCGCGACGCAACTTAAGGAGGGTCTGTCAGTGTCATCAGTTAAGGGGAGGGGCCTTGCACTAATTGAATATAACAGTGAGGAAGGAGCACGAGAAGTGCTGCGAGATTTTATTTTTATTTTAACACAATGACCTTGTCAAAAAAAAAATTAAAAAAGATTAAAATATCTTTTTTTTTTTTTAATATTATGAGGCCTAATAAAACTTAACACACAAGATGAAGGTGCAGATGGCAGCTTAAAGAGTGTGCATTTTATATGCAATAAATAAATATTATATTTTATATTATTTAAAGATGTGTGTGCACCCATGCTGAGTTTGCTGCAGACGGACGGAGAGAGAGAGAGAGAGGCTGCTGTTCCTGCAGCAGAGCCTGCTGCCTGTTGCTCGGGGGGCCGGTGGCAGGTTGCGGGACGGACGTGCACATGCACGCTGCTGCTGCTTCTTCTTTTCAAAAATCTGTGTGACAGTGCGTCCTCTCGCGGCCAGAGAGACATTACTTCTTTCTTAATTCTTTGGCACACACGGTTTTGTTGCAGACGGCAAGGCCACAACAAGGACGCCTGAGGAGACTGAGCTCCACGGAAAACAAATAATAAAAAAAATGTAGTGATGATAATAAAATAAATAAATAAAATGCAGGTTGTTACTGGCTGTCGGTCAGCTCACATGTTAACAGACAAGCAGCGATGGTCGGTGTCATTATTTATTCAAAAACGGTGCATTAATGTCACCTGAAACCTTCATTGTCTGTTTTTTTTTTACAAGTCTATCAGTGATAATTTAAAGGGCAACCTGCCCCCTCCATATACAGAGTGTGTGTGTGTTCAATGTCACGGTGGTTTGATGGTGGAGGAGGTGGAGGTGGAGGTGGGGGTGCTCCTCGAGGGGAAGTATTTCATGTCTAAAGCCCGGTTTGGCTTCCTCATATACTTTCACATTGGAAGTGTAATAGTAGAGTATACGTGTGTGTGTGGAGTGTGTGTGTGTGTGTGTGTGTGTGGAGAGAGAGTGGGCAGCCTCGTCGACGCCACTGGATGTGACGTCACCGCGGTGTAAACAAGTCAGGAAATAAGCCGTCTCTCTCACGCGGCCGCGCGCGGTGGGTATATAGGCAGGAGAAGGGGCGGGAGCGCGCACGCCCTTGCACCACGCTTTTAATGAGGGAGGGGGTAAAATAATAATAAACAAACATGCATCTGTTATTAATTAAAAAAAAAACATATATAAGGCCACGTGCACAGGTGATGATGACTCCAGTTTGTCCTCCTCCACCCTCCACCCTCCACCCTCTCTTTTGATATCGAGGTTGCTCTCAGCGGGACGCGTGGGAGCAGCAACACAGACTGTGTGTGTGTGTGTGTGTGAGAGAGAGAGAGAGAGAGAGACTTGGCAAAGCCGTCATGTTTTTCCCTCTCTCCAGGAGAGCCCTACCTGGAGAGGGAGAGAGAGGAGGTGAGGTGGGAGAGGAGAGGAGGAGAAGGGGGGAGAGAGAGAGAGCGTTCCTCACTCAGGCAAACCTGAGACTGAACTTGGATGCAAACTGCTGTAGCTGCCATTGTCAAGCTGTCAGCGGACTCGTGTAATTATCCTCTTGAAAAGTATCGCAGGAGCCATTATATCCACAAAGTAGTCCCGTTATAGGTGCTCAGAGGCGAAAGCATGACGGTAAATGTAGGCTAAAAAAAAAAAAAAAAATCCAGATTATGTTTGTTGTGTGTTTGTTTCTTGTCTGCATGTATCAAAGCTTTAAAGAACGGGACATGGAAGCAGAGCCATGACTCGGAAAGTTGTCATCTATAATCCCAATCTGAGCGAGAGAGAGAGAGAGAGAGAGAGAGAGAGAGAGAGAGAGAGAGAGAGAGCAGCTCCAGTTTCTGGGTCTATTTTTGATCCTAATGGCCTACAAATAGCAGCTCTGAAGGTTGATTCATAAAGAAAAGAAAGGGAAAAAATAGGCGAGGGGCCAGTCCTGAGATAATTTCTGACTGATTATGTCAGCCATCTTTGATTAAAATCACGACATGACACAGTTTCTCTTTGCTGAGTATTTAAGACACGGAGCGGATTATTCCACTGACATTGTGGGGGTTGATTTTAGATATCTTTCTATATATGTGTGTGTGTGTGTGTGTGTGTGTGTGTGTGTGTGCCTTGACTTCCTGTGTATGTCCTCATCAGCAATTATAATCATTGTTTTCCCTTCATAAATAATAATTTCCTTCCGTTCAGCTGATTAATCAGAGGTCGGGGAGATAAAAATCACACAATAATAACACGTTAGAATAATCATAAAACGACATTAGCCTGCTCGTGTAATGATAACGGTGTTATATTTTAAATAAAGGGAGATAAAGGTTTATAATAATAATAATAATAAAAGTGTGTGAGTGGATTAAATTTTGTGATAAAACATGTTATATGCGTGATTGGTAGATAAGTAAGGGTGTGTGTGAGCAGCTCTGGCCGGCTGATTAAACCTGCTACCTGCTGTGTAGTCATTCAGATATAATTTATATACACACGTATACATTTTGAAACCTCTGAATAAATGTGTTTATGTTCTTCGTGTGAGTCATCTGTCACCCTTTCTTTCTTCTTTTCAAGAAAGAAAAGAGCAGAACTCTGTTATTCTAGTCAGCATGTCTCTCTTTCTCTGTGCAAGAGTGTGTGTGAACCGGCGCGGCTTCTTAGAACAAAAAAACGAGGGCGTCGAGAAATTTCACCGTCAGGACTTGGAAGTGAATTTCGTAGAATGATTAAAAACGCGGTGATCAATCAGCTTTTTTTTCTTCGAGGGTGTAAAAAGGAGAAGAAGAAGTGTTCGTATTTACTGTCACACTTGCCATTGAAAAAGACAGAAGTGAAAACACACACACACACTCACACTCACACTCACACACACACACACACACACAAAAATGCTCTGCCAATTGACTGACTTGTGATGCTTATCTGTGTCTATATCGCTTCTCGCCAGACGCGCTGATGTAATCTTTCATTTAAACAGCCACGGAGGCCTTTTCACCTCTTAGCCCTTTAAACAAATTCAGCTCATTCACAGAAATATATATTTTTTTATTTTTAAAGCACCTTTTTTAAAAATTAAATCTGTCGTTAACACTTTTTTTTCTTACAAACTGGAATGCTGAAATTATAAAAAATAATCCACATTTGTCGAAACCTCTTTAGAAAAATCAGATTTAAATGTAATCACAGCGTCTCCTTTCTATTTCAGATTTTTTAATATTTAAATCACACTGCAATATTTACACCAACTAAAATGGGAAGTCTGAATATGAAAAATTAGTGATTTTTTTAAAGCAGCTTCAGCGTGCGTGGACCTATTTATTTATTTATTTATTTATTTATTTATTTATTTATTTATTTTGGGGTGCTGCTAGCATCCATCCACACACACACACACACACACAGCGGGAGCATCTCCAGACATATCGACCAAAAAAAAAAAAAAAAAAAGGAGGAGATGGAGGGAGCTAATAACGGAATGGAGGTGGAGGTGATGGTGGTGGTGGTGGTGGAGGGAGAGGAGGAAGAAGAGGAAGAGGAGGAGGACGCTGCCTTTTCTTACGACCCCGCCGGCAAGGTAATCAGATCAATTTCACGGCTTGTATGGAGGGTGGTGGTGGTGGTGGTGGTGGAGGGTGGAAGGTGGAGAGGGTGGTGCGGTGTTCTGCCTTACACCAACCGACCTGAGCGGTAGGTAATAGGTCGTTAAAGCCTCACTCATGTCGCCCGTTTTTAATTTACACTCAGAGAAACGCGTACGTCAGTTTATTTTTAGCCGTTTACTTATCAAACAGGAGCGGAGGTGACACGGGCGGGAAAACACGGAGCTAATTATTAGCCCAAACAAACAATGGCGGCGGCCGTTATGGATGTTTCTAACCGGCGTTAACGACACAACAACAGCCCCCCCTTCCACACTCTCTCTTTTTAATATTTCTCCAGCAGCCGTTTATGAAGAGAAACCGACAGCCTCCTCTCAGGTTTGAATGAATGTTTAAAAATATTTGTTTAAAAATAGTTTTTTAAAGCTAACATGTTAGCAAAAGTTCCCCATAATCCACCGGGAGCTCGCTCAGCGTGAAGGCGGTTAACGGACAGAGGAGGGTCGGGTAGTAGCAGCAGCAGCAGCCCCCCGCTGGACATTTAAAAAGAGGAGGATGCACCGGCGTTAGATTGAATTAAATAAAATAACAACAATAAATGAAATATTACTAACCTGTAGTTGTTGTTTTATTATTATTTTCGGTCCTCCAGATGTGAAGAAAGAGTGACATAGAGATGGCAACCGCCGCTGGCATTTAGAGAGGAGACGAAGAAGAAGAAGAAGAAAGAGAGGGCGAGAGTGAGAGCTGAGGACTCACACACACACACACTCACACACACACACACACACACACGGAGAGAGAGTGGTTGGAGGAGGAGGTGGTGGAGGTGGTGGTGGATGATGATGCGCGCGCGCGCCCTCGGTCACATCATCATATAACACACAGCAGTGGCGCGAGGAGGAGAGTCACCCGCACGCGCACACATAGGCGGCCTCTTTTTTTTTTTTTTTTTTTTTTTTTTTTTTTACCGTACTTACTGTACTGTGCACGCGAGCGCTTCCGGATGTGAACGCATCATCATCATCATCATCATCATCACACGTCCGGAGGAGTGGAGTAGAAACACACAATTAGAAACCAATAATAAATAGTTATTTTATTGATCCTGTTATTATAAATAAAAGCAGGTGACGCTCGAGGATGTGAGCTGTATATAAATAAAAGCACATCTATAACCAGGTGTTATATATAGAGAGAGAATAAAAAAGCAGTTTAAAAGTGGAGCTTTTTGCAGGATAAATGTTATATTTTGTGCGTGAGCAATGCGGGGAAATTTTGCACGTTGCGTGAGTGTGTGCACGGTTTGTCCTCTGCAGATATATTCCAGTGCATCTCCGCCTTTTGTTGTTGGAAGAGGAGCCTGTTTTCTCCCTGCTTCAGTCTAATCAACACCAAACTCCGTGTGTATGAATTAAAAGCAACATTTAGACAATCTGCAATCTTGTGCGTAAAAAGCTTCCAGTATATATACATCCACCCAGCAGGAAGCATATATATATGTATGTATAGGGAGGAGGGGGCCTGCTATAGCTTTGCTTATTGACACCATGCTTCATTGAAAGGAGCACCAAGCAAATCCGATCCTTCTCTGTGTGAAATGCACAGAGGGGAAAAAAGAGGAAGAGAGAAGAAGAGGAGGAGAGAGGACAGAGGAGAGGAGAGAGGAGAGGAGAGGAGAGGGAGGATGGATGGATGGATGGATGGATGGATGCTGGAGGCTCGGTATCTCTCATGTTGCGCCTTGACTCTTCGGTGGAGAATGTAAACTGATCACACCTAAATCTATCTTTGAGGAAGAAATTCAATTAAGGTAATAAATTAAAGATAATTGGTGCAAACTTACGACCAAAAAAAAAAAATGTTTTATTCTTAAAAAAAAAAAAAAAAAAATCAAATGAATAATTCAGTATTTGCACGCAGGGGTAAGCTTCTTTTTTATTTATGGAATTAGTATTTCAACATCTAAATGGAATTAGCAGATCGTAATGATTTATTAATCTGCCTTTGACGTAAATAAAATGCTTATTTCGGAGAGAAGTGGAGGAATTAATTTTTATTTTCGATTTGAATGTAAAGGTGAAGTGTTGATGTGTTTGATATAAGCTGATGAGAAAGAAAAGCGCGCGTGATTAAAGCACATTATTGGTGTAATAAAAAGATTAATTACGAGAATCAATTTCGGGTCTGTTGAGACAATTAAAGAAGAAAATAAATGTTCATTTTTGAAAAATAAGGGAGCGGATATAAAATAATATTTTATTTTGAAAGAGGAGGAGGATGGATGGAGGGGGTGTCAGTGTTTAATTAACTGTAAAAGGAGACTGTAAACGGGCCCGGATGCCGTTTAAAGGCCACACTGGATCACGTTAGTCTCCGCGCACTCCTCCCTCCATCCATACGCACCAGAACCGGGCTGGAGCGCGCCAAAGTCCAAAGTCACACGCTCTTCCCACCGTGAAATCGCGTGATTAATGTAGAATTTGACGCGAGCTCCCCGCGTGACACGCACAGAAAAAAATGCGGTACACGACTGGGCCACAACAACAACAACAAGGAACGAAGCAGGAGCAGGAGTCTGCGCACTCTGGCCTTTTCTCTTTTTTTATCCCTCATCACATCCTGCTGATATTTATAACCTCACCTGCACATAAAGAAGAGTTTTTACATGTCTAAATTTAAATTTAGCATTTTTTAAAATTGTGCACCACCTCCTCTAACTCCTCCACCTCCTTTCTCTCCCTCCATCCTGCACCACCCCTCGTTTTAGTGCGTAAAACTGGACTAAATCATTTACGCTGCGCGCCCCGCTTTTATAGCCTCCCCGTGTGCCCGTGTGTGCAGCCTAAATTTTATTAGACACTTCCCACTCCAAATGTGAAATAAACGCTGCAGTATATATCTCCATTTTATTTCTCTCTCTCTCTCTCTCTCTCTGCCTGCCTACACGATTCTTCGCTGTAAATATCGAATAAGATGACCTTAATTTGAGACAAAACACCTCCAAAAAAACCCAACATATGGGCCACGTATTATCTATTTACTTATTTATTTCCCTCAATGTGTTTTATTATTCTCGTCCTGTGCACCCTCCAAATGTTTAAGCCAATGTGTGTGTGTGTTTTCTCTCTCTCTCTCTCTCCCTGCGATTTTATTTTAAAATATTAGGCCGAGGTGGGGAGAATTATAAACGACTCCGCTCTTATCTGCTCCCTTCACGTATCCAGGATCACAGAAGCTGATTAAGAAAGAAGTCACAGCCAACGCTGGATTCATAATGATTTGGAATAATGAATCCTTATCTCCCCTCTGCAGATTATCAGCCTTTCAGCTCGCCATGTTTTGTTACATGGGATAATTTATTGCATCTAATACATCACAATGAATCTGATGGGGGAAAGTGATGGCCATGTTAGGAAAGAGAGAGAGGAGAGGAGAGGAGAGGAGAGGAGAGGAGGGTTTTTTTTTATCCTGGGGCAATGAAATGCCTTTACGATTTTTAATTGGTAAAAAATAAGGGGAGGGGGGATCTGATAAAAAATAAAAAATAAAAAAAATAGAAGCACAGAGGTATAATCTTGCCTGCTAGTGTTCCAGCAGCACTCTGCTACTATAATTAGTGTGTCAATTTCAACCTGAAATTAACAGCATCGACCTGCCATCTCTTGCTGCGCCTTTTCTACGCCCGTGTGGAGTCAGCTAGATCCTAATTTCGCATGATTTATTTTTCACCAAGAAGAGATAATTAATCATAAACAGAGCAAAAAAAAAAAAAAAAAAAAAAACAGTGCAGCAAAGTGGAGATAACAAAATATTTGCATCTAAAAAGATTCGATGAAGCTAATTCGTTTCCCTCCTCCACCACCACCACCACCTCTTCCATCCAACACCACCTTCTCCAACCCAAAGGCCCCACCTGATGTAGTCCACTGCTGCACTGTTCTCAAGATTTTTTTTTTAAATTTTCCATGATTAATCTTTGGGTGGCGATGTATCATTAATCACTACATAAGGTGGTGCTGGTGGGAGAAGGAGGAGTGTGCATGTTGGGAAGAGGTTGGACGCAGCGTGCACGAGCTTCCACACTCATAATAAATATAAATAATAATGCATTTCTATATTATTATTATTATTATTGGATAATCATTCTTTGTTTGGAAGTTGGCACCCCGCCCGCGCCATCTCTGGATTTTTATTTTGATGTTTAAACTTGGGCATGCTCACCGTGCCAGGATAAATTTGCATTTTATTTGCAGCTGTAATTAGCTGATCAGCATCTCTCTCTCTCTCTGTGCCCATCTTTCTTCTCATTATGATTTTCACTGCCTCACTCACTCACACCACCCTCCACCCTCATTTCCCAATGTCCTGGCAGCGCCACCAGATGTTTATCTGGTTTTTATATCCAAGGGGACAGTGCCATGTCAAACAAACCGGGGGGATGGACACTTACAGGCGGCTATAGCCCTCCCTCTCCTCCTTCTCTTTCCTGGCTGAGCTGAATAATCCTGGACTGGGTGGCCACTGGGAAACAACCAGATCGAGTTTGCTTAAAAGAGGTGATTTAATTCACCCCTGAAGAAGAAGAAGAAGAAGAAAAATCTTAATCTCGTGTCACATAGAGGCTGATGCTCGGAGATAGAGATGTGGAGATGGATGTGCGTAATGAGATGCAAGAGGCTGGGGACACACACACAAACAATCCAGTCCTGGGAGTCCTTCCCAGGAGACACGAGCACAATGCAACCTGCCTGTTATCTGCAGGGGAATGTACTCACTCTTTAATGAGCAGTCGTTTATTAAACACACACTCTTTTAACCTCATAATTGAAAACACACACACACACACAAAATGGCTTTTTTTTGTGCAGGAGCGCGCACCGACCCCCCACACTGCCGCTGCAGCCGTGCGCCTCCACGTTATACAGTAGCTATCTCAATGTAGATCACCTGTGTTGCAACAATCACAACAGACCTCCTCCTTCTCCTGCACCTCCTCCTCCTCCTACTGTTGGCCATGATATACAAATATTTATCCACTGATAAGGAACCGCCATGATAGCAGATAACCTCCCGCGTGAGGACTCTTTTTTTTTTGTCCGTACAGTCTCAGCAATTACAAACAAACATATTCTCTGTTTTCACTCCACAAACTTCTCCCTTTGCGTTTTAATTCGTTATTAGGAGACTCCCTAAGCCGCTTTAGTCAATGACTGTTTGTGGAGTCTGGAAAAGAAAGAAAGAAAGAGAGAAAGAGAGGAGGAGAGATGGAGGAGGAGGAAGGAGGAGGAGGGTTTCCACACACACAAAAAAAGGATGAATGAATGAGTGGCTTGATTTCCCCCCCCCCTCCTCGCAATCCACGGAACAAATAGCTAACATTTAACGTTTACACCCTGCCTTGGCGACTCACTGGCGCTGCGGGGCCCGAGCCGAGCCGGGCTAAAGTGTCCCGAAAGCCTTTGGAGGGGTGTAAGTCCCCGGCTATCGGGTTCTCCAGATCCCCTTTAAATGACTGTCAAAGAGGCAAATATCAAATTGCACTGTGAGGGTGGAGGTGGTGGTGGTGGTTGGTGGAGAGGGGGTCTCACTCGCTCACCCGCCCTCTCTCGCTTTTTCAGCGGGTTTTCTGCAAGCCTGGCACCATGTAGTGTGCGTTACTGTAATCTGATTACATCTCCAAGAGACAGGGAATTTTTTTTAATTTGTGATTTTTTTTAAATGTTGGTTTAATATTTAAAACAGACATTTAAAGAAATATTAAATTTCAAAACAAGGAAATTCCTCCTTTAAATTTTTAGTTTTTAAAGACAGTTTTGATCTTTATCTGATAATTTCGATACATGAAGAGAGTTTTTAGTAAATAAATATAATTAAGCATCAAAATAAAAGTCAGAAGAATAAATTCAACTGATATCATTAAAATCTATTAATTTGAAGATAATAATCAATACATAGATCATGCAAGAGAAGGTGATGCTGTTGGAATAACCTGTTCAGGTGCGATATTTCAAAATAAATGTCTTTATTAAAGTGTGTTAACTATTCCAGATAAAAACAGTCGAGAGCTTTTAGAGTTCTAATAATAAGCTGAACACTGCAAAGACCAGAAAATATCAATATCAGCTATCTGTGAATGAAGCAGTGCCAATGATAGCTTGTAACTGTGGTAGCCAACCTGGGCATGGGGAACCCCTGATGGGTCATTGGATGAATCAAAGAGGCCAGAAATATAAATATTTATTCTTTTTACACGTTCAGAGCCAGTGACAAGCAGACAGAGCTTTTATTTTGAAGGGACAAAAATGTTGAGAACCATTTACTTACACTAAAATGAGCAGTACAAACATTTCATACATTATTATGCTATGAGACAGCTCTGAAGCTAAACGTGCAGCACAGTATATAAATGACTGTATATCAGTGTGTTGCTATAAGACATCTTTTCTTCAATAACATATTTACTCTGTTCCCCAGAGATCAACAGGAAAGCCCACACAGATACACAGTAAATACATTAAATCATTCAGATTGATCTCAGTCCCATCAGAATCAGTTTTATTGTCCAGATATGTGCACACATACAAGGAATATGGCTCTTTGACTCGATGTCCGTGCAGATATAGACATAAATACAGCTTAAAAACAAGGAGCTCGACATGTAAACATAAACATTAAACTGTGTGTACAGATAAAATGTATATAAATATGTAGATCTGTATACACCGACTTCATTAGGTACAATCCAGTGTGATCCAACATGCAGTACGACAACTCTGCCATGAATTACAAAGCTTATAATACGTCTCTGACAGTGTCAGCAAAAACTGAAAAATTATATATATAGGCTACCGTATATCAGCGTGCATCTGTTCTTCAATAACACAACAAGACACACAATAAATACATTAAAAAATAAATTAATAAATATCATTATACATAACCTGTGAGCCTCATCGTTCAGATTAATCTCAGTCTACGACATGAACTCAAATCTAAGGTTATAAAATCTACACTATGAATCTGGGTTCACTTTGTTCTCAATGTACACACAACTATAGACAACCAAGGAGCTTGACAGGTAAACAAACATTTAAAGATAAAATATATATAAATATGTATACCTTTATATATATATATATAAACAACAACATCTGTAGACAGAATAAAAATGAGACTACAGTTAAAAGGATGTTAAAATAAATATGTTTATGTACATGATGAAGGAGGATGTGACAGTATATATATATACAGTATATTGTGATGATATTTACATGTTTAAACAGGAGGCTTTAACTTCAACCACACCACCAAGTTTCCCCCAAATTAAGCGTGTTGGAAAAAGAACACATCCCTTCCTAACAGTGTATAGCCTTATCTACAAAAAGGCCCATGCATTGTCATTAATCTTCACCAGGCTAATTAAATTAATCCATCGCCTCTTGGCATTGGAATATAACGACCACCACTAAATCCTCTGCAGTATAACGGATTTGTTTGAGAGTTTCCTGCTTTAATAGCTCGCCAAAATTAAAAGAAGAAGCACCAGGTTTCATTATCAGTTGGATTTCTTTTATTTAGTAACAGATGAGTCAAATTTTTTTTTTTTTTTTTTTTTTTTTTTTAAAGAAGGCACCTTTTTATGTTTTTTTTTTTTTAAGCGGAAGGAGGTTGGAGAGTTGTGGTTTTGATTGACAGTCCGTCCGCGGGATCATGTTTAATCCCTGCCTCTCTCGAGCCTGTTCAGAACTCATTTCTCCACCGCGAGATGGGGGACTCAGATGGTTGCCGGGGCAACGGCGATAGTGCTAAGCCATTTCCATTTTCTGCGAATGAGGTGGGGAGGAAGAGGAGGAGGAGGAGGAGGAGGCAGGAGGCAGGAGGCAGTGTGTGGGGGGGGACATTTGCAACAGAGGTCGTCACAAAGTCATTCACAAACACAGAGGAGGAGCTCGTTACTCTGACGGAAACAGATTACTCAAAAGTAACTTGTATTCAGTGATTACTCGTTACAGAAGAGAGGAAGAGGTACTTTTGTACCGATACTACAGAGTGAAAATACTTGATTACAAGTAAAAGTCCTGCATTTAAAATATTACTTCATGACATAACTAAAAGCAAAAAAAGTCCCCTGTGACTGATGTATGACAGTAGTGGTTCCCAACATAAGGGTTGGACCCCTTCCAGAGGGTCACAGGATAAATGCAGGGGGCCGTGAGGTGATTCATGGGACAACAAAAACAAAGTTCTGATACAACTTTGCATTTTTTTTTAGAATATAGAGATACTCACTGATCTTTGCAGCTAACAAACGGTCACAAATATTTACAATCTTCTTGTAAGGAAAGAGAAATTAGTTTAGTTGTTTAATGATGTATTATATTTAATGTTTTTATGTAAAATCTTCATCTGCAAAGTCGAATAATTAGTGACTATTGCTCTCAAATACATGCAGCAGAGTAACAACTGAGAAAGTTTCCTCCCGTATGTCGTCAAACAAAGTACAAGTACCTCAGATTTGTACTCACTGTTGTTACATACTGCTATATGCATATTTACAGCAAACCTAATTTATTTAAATTCTATTACTACTGTAGAGTTTCCATGCGTAAGCTGAGTTACTCTGAGAAACAGATTACTTGTAACTTATATAAAATTTGTTCATTTATGACTCACAAAAGAGCAGGAAGTCTCCCAGTGTCAGACTGGGTGGGTAAAAAAACAATGACACAAACCTGATTACATCCTGTTGACATCATTGTCATGTGATAAAACAGAAATACACTCGTGTGTGATGTGGTGGATGGTTTAGTTCAGTCGTCTGAATCCAGCGCTGTCTAAGTTGTTCTGTGGACTTGTTTGGTTGATTAATCACCACACTGTGAAATCAAAGAACATTATAAAAAAAAAAAAAAAAAACATCAAATGACTGGTGTAAAATTAAAGTAAAGTAAAATATCATGCAAATAAATGTAAAAAACTGTAAATTTACTGAAAGATTTTACAGAGAAATGCTGTTTTTTTTTTAGATTTTCAATAAAGAACATTTACAATAAAGTGATGATACTAATAGTTCTAATTCTAACATTCATTGTTGGCATAATGCTATAAAACAGTTTGGTTATTAATTTACAGAAAAATGTCTGTAATTTTACATAGTTTTATATATAACTTTAAAAAACGGAAAAATACTGTAAAATTTTTATTTTCTATAAATTTAAAATTTATTTTTGCAGTGAAACAAAGTCATATTGTGCAGCCAAACATAAACTAATCCCACATAACTTTTGTTTTAAATATATCTGGTTGAACAGTTGAAATATGTGTATAAAAATGATCTAAATATGAAAGCTGGAGTTCTTGGATTTTAATATCTGACTGTGAAAACATCTTACAGCTTTAATGAGGAGTTGGAACAAGCTGATATACATGTGATGGAGCAGAAAGTGACAAATAAAAACAATTTTAAACGAGCTGAAAGCTGCCGGAAGAGAAACAAAGGAGGTAAATATTTAAGGAGCAGTGCGGAGGTTATAGCGCCATCTAGCGTCTCGCATCACCCTCTCCTTCCTAGCATGAAGAAGAAACTATGGTCATCGCGAAACACGCAAAAGGCCCTATATAGAGCCGGTGTTTGGTTTGTCCATTCTAGGCTACTGTAGAAACATGGCGGTTCACAACGTGGTTGTCATTTCAAGGCAACAAAAACATAAATATTCTTATTTCCAGGTGATTTTACACTCAAGAAAAGCATATTATATTCCAGTTTTGCCATTTTCTGTAAACGGAGCCCCCTAAAACTTACATACTGGACCTTTAAGGGGTTAAACACGGTTAAAACGGACACACCTTGGCTTACCCATTACATTTTTCCTTTCCTTTCTGTCTCTTCAGAGAAGCCGCCACACGGCATCATAAGCATCCAGCGACGACGTCCAACGAGAAGGTGAAGATGAACCGGCCTTTCTGATCAAAGCAGTCCGTCTATAAAGCTCAAGGCTGGCCTTCCTTGGCGGGTATGTTGCCTTTATTCTGAGGGCGTGCACACACACATCACACACACACACACACACACACACACACACACACTCCTTCTTCACCCTCTAACAGTGAGAAATGCCTTCAATCAGGATGCACAAACCTGCCATCTTTCTTTTTTTTTTTTTTTTTGGCATTTTAAATCAACCGTCTGCTTCACCTGCATCTGGAATCCTGCACCCGTCTCCTCGGGGGTGCTGCTTACATATAACCAGGTTGACAGTGTCAGCGTGCCGGCAGGGTGTTAATGCACTGCTTGTTAGTTTTAATTAAGTAGCCTATAGCCTTAGTGATCAGCGAGATCAAGGGCAGTAATTTAAATAAGAAGCACACCAGGTCTCCAGTAAACTGCAGGCGAGAGTGTTGGCTCCAGCTCCTGCTCCTTTTTTCCCCTCCATCACCTGGCCTCATTAATTCAAAACATCTTTGCCTTTCGGTCGACACCACACCTGTCAGAACATAGCCCACTCCTCAGTCGGTCCTGGCATCAGTGGTCTCATAATTTTATTTTCACAACCGACCAACTTTCTGTCTCAGCAGAGAGCCACGGGCGTCTGCAGAGTTTATTTGGTCTGTGTCTACACGATAAAGAGGAAAGTTAGGTGAAGGACAACAATCTGGTGGAGGAGACTGATCAGGAGGAATAATGATAATAAGGCTAATAAGGTATCTCTCCCCAGCACATTGTTGAAGAGTTTGCATGTCGCCTATGAGGCTGCTTAAATTAAGCCACATCCAGCAGGTTTTTTTTTCCTTCTTCTTAATATTGAATATGCAAACATATTTTGACAACGAATAGTGTAATTGCAGATGATGCTGTAGGCCTGTCTTTAAAGGGAAAAGCTTTCAGAATATTCAAACTGCCCCCCTTTCACATCGCACCCCGAACAGCTTTTTTGAAAAGCTGATGTTTAAAAAAGAATTGATAAAGAGAAGAGAGAAGCTCCGCGGGGCAGAGGAGATAGACGAAGGTGCTCTCGGGCTAAATACAGTCTGACGCAGTCAACACATCTGATGAAAGGTCGGGATATTGTTTCGAGAGTAAGCAGAATGAAAGTTACAGATTGTTTCAGGAAAACGGCTTGATCGTGCAGTTTTTAGAAGAACGTTTATGACTTTTATTCAAGCGAACAGACACTTATCAGCGTCCAGATTTTTCTCATAAAAGTGTTAGATTACAACCCCCTCACCTCACCCTCTCCCTAACATCACGATTCTTATTTTCAGGTGTTTATACGCTCATAAAAACATACTTATGCATATTATATTCCATTTCTATCATATACTGTAAATAGCCGCCCTAAATCTGGACCTTTAAAATGTTCAAACGATCCAGTTAGTTTGCATTAATTTCTAATGATAACAGACTGACACATATAAACAACACTGGATTTAAGCTGTTTCCACTTTCTATTTTTATCTTTTTATGTATGAAGATCGGTCTACAGTCCACTGAGGTTTAAAACATTCATTTAAACACTAAGATTATGTCCTAATGTGGTCTACCACAGCTTTATTTGAAAGAGCAGATGCATCATGGGCTAAAAAAATGTATCACAGCCACTAGACATCCAGCCACAACCCCCATAACAGCTGTCAGGTAAATAACAGCAGCAGTCTTCTGACGAGTTATTCAGTTTTGACTTACCACCTAATTTCAGACAAAATACCGAGGTTGAAGTTGAACTAAAAAAATTTTTAGCTTCTTCTAAAAAACGGAGATGTGGTTTAAAACTCTGGAAAAGGTTGATAAGGGAACTTTGAGTTCAGGATTATTTGTCAATTTGTTTTCCAATTACCCCAGATGTAACCTTTTTTTTAACATAACTTTAAGCCTTAATATAATTTGAACAGGTGAGTTGTATACAAATTCACCCTCAGTACAGTTGTCATGAACGGGGAAATTAGCTATAGAGACCAAAACTGTTTTTTGTACCAGGCTGTAAACATGTTTATTTCTGCTGTGAAGTTGTGACATTTTAACATGGGGACTTATGGAGACGGCCTTAACTTATAAGTGAGTGGAGCTATGAATTAAATTAAAGCAGAAATATTGAATACTTTACCCTTTTTTTTCCTTTTATCATGGGGTCGAATTTTGTCCTGCGAAGCCCTCAGAGGATTATTCATGATCAAAGATGCTGCCTAAACACACAGACTGATAGAAAACCGCTCTGTAGCCAACTAAAACACAGCAGGCAGGAGTCACTGTGATTACAGATAACCTGATAAATAATTCCAAACGCACTTATTAAAATGCCAGTTGCAATTCTCAGACACTTCCATCCTAATCCCTGAGACCCGAGCTCAAACATAAAATCACGAGGAATAAGTCAAGATAGGCCGCTGCTCATTAGACACTACAATCTTATCTGCTTCTCTTCCTTCACAAACATATCCATCGCAAACTGTTATCCATGAAAACACATGATGTTATTGTTAGATGTGGCTGACCTCAAAGTATTTCTTCCAACCAAAACAACAGGTGTAAGATGAAAAGTGCGAGGTTCGACGACAGAGAAAGTGCTGTTGTTCTTGCGACCGGAGTGTACAATAAGGACTCGACTGAAGTGTTACCTTTTGACCTTATTGGCGAGGCACCGTGGCATTCCTGCGGTAGCTTGGTAGAGTCTTCCTCTTGATGGCAAAAAGTGCTTCCGTCTGATGATCAAAAAGAGAAGCACGTATCGAGGTTTGCTCCCACCTAGAAGGAAACCGTAAACTGCATGTGAACTATTGCTGTAATTGTATAGTTCAATACATATCAAACATATACATCAGCACGCACACACACACACACACACACACACACACACACACACAAAGGCTTAACAGATTTGGCTCGTGTCCTCGCGACATCAACTTCTGAGTTTTAAGATGAGAGGAACAAAAATACTGCGCCACAATCAGTACCTAAACTCATGTGGTAATCATTCCTTATCAATTCGCCGACATGCAGCACCAAACTGCTACCGTCTGTCCGCTCAGGCCAGTGTCATTTTTTTTGAGGGATAGATCCCAAAACTAAAAGGCAGCAATTTTCCTTTGATTGGTCTTATCATAGAGCAGAAATCTCTGGACTGTTGTGGCCCGTCATTAAGTCAGATCAGAGTTTACGCATGTTGCAGCCAAAGCTATCAAGAAGACGGTGACGTTGTGAGTATGTTTGCATTTATTAAATGAAAGATTTAGATAAATCCACCGGTGGAAGTACATCTACTCAAGTACTGCACTTGGGTACAAATTTGAGGTTCTACTCCAGTACTTACTTTGCCAGCTCTATCTGAGACGAGTTAAATCTGAAGCAACTGGACTCTGTTTGTAGGGATCCGTGAAGACATTTCACCTCTTATGTAAGAGGCTTTTTCAGTTGGATGTGAGGTGAAACGTCTTCACGGATCCCTACAAACAGAGTCCAGTTACCCCAAATTGAACTAGTCATCAAAAAAAGATGACCTGGGCGGCTTGAGAAGCTTCAGTTACTTTACAAATTAAGACTTCTGCACGCAAAACATATAAAATATCATAGTTCATGTTCTACCCAACAGTTTATACAAGTACAGCTGAAACAATTTAATTTTCTGTCACTATCTCTGAACTCATCGGCTGTCATGGCCTCTGAGGGCAACGGACAATGTACAGATATCCAGAAAGCGGATAATCGAGACTTCCTCTGCAGTCCGACACATTTCTGCTAATCTCTATGAACAGATATCTGCATATGAATGCCGATACAAGCGAAATAAAAAGCAAATAAAAACCTAAATTGTCGTATGATGATAGCTGATGGGTTTCAGCCGACGCATCCCACCTCCACATGGACCTTTGCAACCAGCGAGCCTGCTTGAACATGATTGGTCCACTACAAACAGAAACATTACGCCCCCGCTGCCAAAAGATTCTGCATTCATATGCAGATATCTGTTGATAATCATTTAAAGGTTATTTATTTGTTTTCATTAGTGTTTAATCCTCTTTAGATGTGCCTTTCATATCTACAGACACCGTAGGTCCTCTTCTATGGAGTCCACCATGTTTCTACTGTAGCCCAGAACGGACAAACTGAACACCGCCTCTAGATACGACTTTTCGCACTTCACGGCCAACTCCTTAATGCTGAGGGTGAGGTGAGAGGATTGTAATCAGCGGCTAGATGCTACTAAATCCTGCACATCGGTCAAATATTTCATGGTTCCAGCTTCTGAAGTGTGAAGATTTGTTGTATTATTATATTATTTATTAAGAATTTAGACGTTTCAACCGGTTGTGTCACTTTGAGCTCCACCTCAGACTAATCTACTGACATAATATGTATAATAGTATCACAGGATACTTTAAGTACAGTTTCCTGTGTATACTCACATGGGTTTTACTTGTAACAGAGTACTCTTACAGCGTGTTGTTAGTACTTTTACTCCGGTAAAGGATCTGAATACTTCCTCCACCCCTGAATATCCCCAAATATCCCCAGCAACAAAAAAGGACCAACCTCTGTTGAGAAAACTGCAACAAAAGCAGGCCTTCTTTTTTGTATTCATGGATGTCAGCCTATCTGCCGAGAAGTGGAGGGAGATGGATGAAAAAAGGGAGAAAGAGATTGAATGACTAGAAACCCCACAGGCATCTGCCACTCATCTGCCACTCAACCGATGCAGATCCAGTTTGATTTTTAACTCCTTTAATACTTGATTGTATTATCTGGGGCGTGATAAAAATAAGTCAGTGTTTCAGCCCGAGAGCAACAAAGTGTCAGTCAAGACGCCGCGGCGTAGATATGCTAAAAGGCTTTCTGTGCTTCTGGCGCAGACAAGCAGATACAGAGCAGATTATGCTTTATTAGCTGTTCATGGAGACTTAATTGTGAGATCAAAGTTAACAGTGTTCCATCGGTGCGAGGCAGAGCAGATTTCATTAGGCTGAGAAATATCAGTGCAATAATAGTGTCATCTGCACGCAGCAAGTTTAGAACTCGGAGTATCTTAATAATATTTTCCTTTTTTCGGGGGGAGAAATTGGATCAGGAAATTCAGCTGCGTGCCGTCTTTTGGATGCCAAAATATATTAAAAATGAGCGCAATATTAAGAAGATTACTAAATGACAAATGCAGTTGAATTCAAAAGAGCTGCCCTGTCCGGTTAGAGAGAGGGTGAAAACGAAACTCCCAGTGAATGGAGCCAGCTGTACATATATACCGTGGGATCACATTTCATTGTATGTCGCACGACGTACTGCATGAATGATAAATTGCTATGAATACTTGGAGAAACAAAGACATGAATAGTCCATTACTCAGAGATCGGGAGATGAAGCGCGGCCGGCCTGAGAAACGAGAGCTCGGCTTGCAGAAGAATTGGGAAGTTTGGAGTCTTGAAAGACGCCAAGGAGGTCAAAACTAAAAGAGGAAGGACACAGGAAGAGAAAATGTTGTTGGGGTCTGTCTGGGCTTTGCAGTGCAGTGGTAAAGTGAAGGTCATGAGTGGCCTGTTTCAGCTTGTAATGGACAGTGGTCGTAGTTAATAGAAGCAGTACGTCTTTCCACCGGGCACGGGTCTTATTTTGAAAGTTTAACCGGATTCTCTGTGCCGTTTCTCGATCGGCAACTCGATCTGCTCCGTGCTGCTTGACGCTGCTGGTCGTGACTTCCATAAAAAACAATAAATAAACAAACCAGCCGCGTATTCTTCGCGGAGAAGCTGCGTCTGTTGGAATCACAAGCGTTGACTACGATAGCTGCGATCTGACCCGGCTTTGTCCGGTGGAATCAAGCTGTTAGCAGTTTGTACATTTTATTGGGGTGAGGAAGACGGTACAGTCACACCCTTGCCTCACCGACCTGGGTGAAGATCAGGATGGTTGGTAGTTTTCATGTCAAGATCTGCATATTTAATAGAGGACAGATAATATTGTATTTCGCAAAAGTAGTTGAGAGACATTGAGGACAGAAGCCACGTAGAATGTGTACGGCAACATTAAAACAGAAGAATCTGCCTATAGACTGGATAGACGGACAGTGTTTTATCTTCTACGAGGACCTGGATCATCTCCAGACATCTTTTAGGTCGTGTTGCCATGCTGCCAGATCTCAGCCGTTCATGAGCAGTTGGTACCTCGCATGGCAGCCTCTGTGTTCAGTTTATGAATGGGTGAATAGTGTTAAACTAGGAAGGCGCTGTGCAAGAGAAAATCTGTAATTTTATTCAGGTAATGATGCGTTTCCTTCCTGCCTGTCGTTGCTGTAACTTCCAGGTAAAGACAGGTGAGGAAGAAAGTTCACGACTGGACAAGACGTAACGTGAACAAACTGCCTGAGTCACGTCAGATAGTTAACAAAGAGAACAACGACTCCCCTAATCCCATGTTACTTCAGGATGTCGTCAGAATCATCAAATTTGGAGAAACATGGTTGGAAATGAGAAATTGTAAGCAGTAACTAAAGCTTAAGCCTTGAAAGTGCCTTGAATTCATACTTAAATTCAGTACTTGAGTTAGTTAGCTAGTCACTGCTACTGACAGGAATGATTGTCAAAATTCTGAACATAAGACCCAAAGATGTAATAAACCGGAATCAGCCCAGTCCGCCGTGTGAACGTGGCAGCATTATGATTTATGTCTCAGCAGCCTTACCTGAGACCAACGTGCCCTTTTCCCTGCCAGTCAGATAGACGTCCTCTCTGCAGACGGCGTGTTCTTGAATTACACATCGGGATTGGATTTCTCCTGGAAGAGAGCGGACTTTCTTCGACTCAATTCAGTTCACATCACACAAAAGTAACCTCAGTTACAAGGCCGGGGGTTGAGGAATGTCATTTGGGTTACAGCGTCAACGCTACTGGACGCATTTCGAAGTGAAATCAGAACTACGCTTCTGAAACTGATGAATATTTTGTCTTAAAATGAACAGATTAAGACAATTCAGTCCCAGCATCCTCTCTGTGGCTGCCAGGTAGATTGACAGGCCACATACTAACATGAGCCTTTCACAGGAGGTGTGGTAGACCGCCACTGTTGCCGTGGTGCTGACCCCACATGACCCCTCCTGTAACTGGCCTGGTCTCACATGGCCCGACTCATTTTTTATGTCTTATCTGAGCGACGACGTCCTTTCTGGCCCGCCTCAAACGTCACGCACACGCGTATCGGTTTACTCAAATACATACAAAACACCCACGCAAAGTCAGCTCGCCGCAGTCTGACGGCTCTTTGACCCACATGCTGCTGGCAGATAAGCAGCCATCCCCGGCAGCAGAGAGGTGGGGTCGGCCCGTCGAGGAGGTGACACCCACGACCTCGTGGAGGTGTAGGTCGGAGGTTGGGGCTAATGGCATCAATCGAGGGTTGTTTCTAGGAGTGAAGACAGGAAGTTTGATACCTACTTACCTTTACCAAGACGGGAATCTCCGCTCCGTCACTCCTCCTCTGTCATCCTTCAGGTGCAGTCAGCGTGTTTGTGACGGCTGAAGATGAAGGGATGGTATAGTTAGTATATTTTCTATGCATTCATGAGAAATATGTAAATGTGCCTCCAAGTTTCCTCCAGAAATTATTCTTACTGTAGTATTTGGACCATGTGACACTAAAATTTGAATTTATTTGCTATTACCTGTGAGATATATCACCTCAATTTAACCTCCATCATACACCTGCGTGACCCTCAGCGCCGCCCTTACTTAACATCATTCGACACACACCGGGGCGCCGCGGCAGGTGATTCCGTTGTGTGCGTGCAACAAGTGTGTGACAATGAGGCCGAATGAAACGGCTGCATGGCGAATCAAAGGGCACAAGAAAGGGGGGGTGCAGACGGACGGCATAATAGTGTTGTGTCACTCTGTGGTTTCTGGAGAAAGAGAAAGATGAAATGGGCTTTTAGTCAGCGGGGAAACTGAGGGAATCAAACACTTCCTGGCTTTAAAGTGGAAACAGCGGAGACTTCCTCCCTCATATGCAGGTAGAGGAGGCACCATCAGGGAGGAACAAAGACGCAGAGTCTAAACATGAAGCTTTACGCCGTCACCATCTCTGTCTTGGAGGCACACAAGACAGAGAGCTTGTGTGCACGAGTGTCTGTGTGTGTGTGTGTGTGTGTGTGTGTGTGTGTGTGTGTGTGTGTGCGTGTGCGTGAGCTTGTTGGCCTCTCCTGGGGTGGTAACACACACCACGACGGTGCAATGAGGAGGGGGGGGGGTGGGTGGGTGGGTGGAGGGCAAGAGGCTCAGCGGCTATTTCTGTGGAGCTCATTCCACAACCGGTCACAGGGTTAAGTGCCGCAGTCATACACACACATGCAGACGCACACACATATGAACACTGGAGCCATTGAGTCGAATGTACAGAGTAGACGCCACCATGGGGGGGGGGGGGGGGGGGGGGGGGCACAAACACACACACACACACACACATATATATACATGGTGAGTAAGACCTGAAAGGAGAGTGTGTGACCACACAGGCTGCTGAGTTTACAGCAAATCACATCAACACAATGTGTGGCTAACAGTTGAGGAAGTGATTTTATCATACCTCAAATTAATAAATACTTTTAATATTGTATTTTTTAATCTCACTACATTTGTCTGACCACTTTAGTTAAGGTTACTTTCTCAGATTGTGACTTTTTCATACCCTTTTGTCCAATGAAAATTCAAAACAATTCTCCAACTGGGATGTCTTCTTAGCTCTTCCACACCGCCCCGCTACCCAGTCTGGTTCTGGCACGACACTGGCTCCACTCCCTGACGGCATTCACCTGCAACTTCCTCTTCCCGGTGGTCCAAACACCTGTGGTACAACAACCCTGTCTCAAATATGGACATATATATGGAGCAGCCAGCCAATATTGTTGACTAGTCCAACAGCAGTCAGCCCAGCTCGGGCGTCTGTCTTTCAGCCTTTATTTCCACCAAGCTCACCAACCACTAGAAGTCAGTCCCAGATTTACTCTTTGTCCGCGCCACCAGCTCCGGTTCTGCATGACTGGCTCCGTTTCTCCATCAGCATTCACCCGCTCTCCCTGGGTCTGGTAGAAAAGACAGATAGATAGGAAGAGGAGCTTTTTTTTTTTTTCTTCACTGTCTATCAGTAAACTCTGTAAATCACAGAGAGTTGAGGCGGAGCAGCCGGAGGACATCAGAGGGAAAACCAGAAAACATTTTCTCCATAAAATATGATCCAGTTTCACCAAAATCAGTCATAGTTGGCGGTGTGTGACTTACTTACTTACGTACTTCTCGTGAGCACAAAGTTACATAGTGTGAGAACAGACGTCACACCATTCACCTGATTACAAGTCAGCGTAGCATCAACATGATTTAAAATCTGTCAGTTTATGAGAGAAAAGTTGAACAATGTCGCTTTAAAGGTTAACAGCAAGTGATCGTTCAGCTTTTTAGAGCAGATCATGTAGACCGACATGTTACACACCAACGCTCTACTATTACAGACCTACAGACGGCTGCATTGTGGACATGCTTCCAGTGGAAGCTAGTGTGGTACTGTAGCTTGGCTGGGCTGCAGAGCATCTGTCTTTGTGTCTTTGTGTCTGGGGTAAACCCCTGCTGCTGCCGAGCCTTTGTCTCCTCCTGATCGGCTCTAATGCTGCAGCACTAATTGTTTAACACAGAAACACGTCTTTTCTCCCTTTAATGTTTTTGTTTTTATTGTCGTCGATGCATTTATTACAAAACCTTTGTGGATTTTGAACACACGCCTCCCTCCCCTCCTTCCTCCTCCTTCATCATCCTCTCCCTCTCTCTCTTTCTCTGTAAAATGCCCGCCCTGAGAAAGAGAGAGGGGAGAAAGAAAGAAAGAAAAAAAAAAAACGTGAACATCAGCAGAAAAACGGATGTCTGGCAAGTTGCATCATTTTCAGAAACAAACAGTGTGAAACGGTGTTAGCCAGCCTATTAGCATATATACATAAAGACCGTGTGTGCGTGCCCGTCTCCAAAATAAAAGGAAAACACAAAAAGAGGCGAACGTTACTCTCCGCTACCCGTGACGGAGGTTTCTCAAAGAGATAGCGCTCTGGGTAAACATGTGATCGCCACAGATCCAATCAGCTCAAACAAAGGGGATAAGCAATGGAGCCGGGTGAATTCTGTTGTGTATGTGTGTGTGTGTGCACCGTAATGTAGGTGTGCATCTGTACTATAATGTGCCGTGTTGTTCGTAGTAAAAGTGCAGAAGAAAAAAAGAGAGAGAGAGAGCCAGGCACCACTGTTATCATTTGCATCATAATGGTAAACTGATATGAATAGCGCTGCGTCGTCGATGCTAAGCTCTTAACGTGCATGGAAATTGCTTACCTTCAAGAAATGTGTCGCCACGTTTCGTGTTTACGCGCATTGTTTCGTGGTTTCATCATACTTTTTTTTTTTTCTCGCAACACAAACAAACAAACAAAAAAAAAAGTCTCACCGAGGTATCGTAGGAGTGATTTAAAGATGCGTCCGCCTCCTGAAATAGGTAACATGAATATACAAAGACGGAAAATTTGGGTTAACTTTTCATTCTGGGGTTTGTTTGTCGCTTAACACAGTTTGAGAAATAAACTGTCAAACTTTCATGAGGAGAGGAGAGAAGGATGTGCTGACGGAGGCCTCGATGCAGCAGACGCAGAGAGTTTTCCTCCTCGTGGCTCAAGGGTCAAGATTTAGTCACAAAGATGCCGTCTAGACTTCCAGGAGTGACCTGCACGTGAAGATCAGGGCAAAAACACACCTGATTCAACACAACCAGGAGTTTATCTCCAGATGTTTGGGGCGTTTCTAACCGCTATGACGCTCTCCGAGTTAACTGAGAGACCTGAAACACTGAACAAGTGTTTAGTCAAACTTATGTGGAAGAGAAAAAAAAAAGACAACACTAGCTCTAATTAATTTGTTATTTGCACCATCAAAAGCTCAATACGAGCTGACATGACGAAGGCCTTAAGGTGGATTCTGCTTCATTATCTGATTCATAGACCCTGTCTTAAAGGGGGTCTGTCAAAATCTAATTTTGTGTGGTGAAAGGCAGTGTCGCCTCACAGCAAGAAGGTTCTGGGTTTGAACTCCACGAGCCAGCCGGGCCTTGTCTGTGGCAGGAGCCTCTTTTGCTCTCCACACGGACTGTTGCAACCAAAACCTGATCAGATGTGCTTCCCAGTGCCAAAATCTTGGTCTCTTCTCAACAAGGAGAAAGATTCGAAGAGAAGGTTCCTGGTTCGAACCTCGGCTGGAGTTTGCATGTTCTACATGGATTCTCTCCGTTGGTGACTCTAAACTACCTGTAGGTGTGATTGTGAGCGTGATGAACTGGCGACTTGTCCTATACCTCTTGACCAATGTTAGCTGGGATCGTCTCCAGCCCTTCATGAACCTGGTAAGGAATGAATACCACACAGCAAAGAGCTAAACTAAGAGTTTACAGCCACGCTGCGTGCTAAAACATTAGCATCAGTGTGCTAAGTTGCTGATATTTAGCAGGTGTTGTGCAGGTATTCGCGAATTAGCACCAAACAAACCAAGCTGTACAGCTGAAGCCAATGAAATGTCAGTTATTTAGTCATAAACCAGAGTATTTGAGCTGATGTTTATTCAACTTACTAACATATGGCACCAAAAGTGGGATGAACTAGAGTTTATAGAGACCCAGCAGCTTAATCTGAACATGATCATAAGTAGGAATGAGCCAAAACATCAAAAAATAAAAAAACCCAAATTTGACTATTTTTAATCCGCCTGTGAATTCAAACCACTTTTCAGAGTAACGGGAATAAAGTTCATTAATTATTATTATAATTCAAAAGACATGAAAACATTAGAGGACACATCCAAAGACACAGATCACCCCCTCCCGTTCCTTTCCCATCCAACTGCCCCCCCCCCCGTCCTCCTTCCCTACAGTACCCACCTCTGCCTCCTCCCTCCATCATCTCCCCAGGAGGCTACAGAGGCCCTGTACATCCCCGATAAGACCTTCTCAGAGGGACAAAGGAGGAGGAGGTGGTGGTGGTGGTGGAGGGGTGGGGGTAGTATGGGTGGTGGTAGTTGTGGAGAAGAAGGAGGAGGAGGAGGAGGGTGGGGGGCTTCAGGGTCACCTCAATGGCGCGCTCCTGATAGGCGCTATCAGCTTATGCTAATCACCAGCTAAGTGTTTCAGGACGAGAGGGAGCGGCGGGGCGCTATCCTAAAACACGCGCCTCCTACTTAACCTGCGCCGTATCGCGATGAGCCCCGGCTCATTCAAACCGCCGCCGCTCTTTATTTAAAGAGTGACAACAGTGACGAGACACGAGAAAGAGAGAGAGGGTCCAAATTGATTAATCTTGTCACAAATTGATGTTAAGCGCCGTCGCAGATACCGCACCTTTCTCTCTCTCTCTCTTTTTTTTTTTTTTTTTTGGACCAACTTGGCTTTTTTTGAGGGTATTGTTCTGCCAATAATGGTGAGGCGAGGACGGGGAAGGGGGGGTGGTGTCGGAGCCGCTTTTGGATGTCTGACTACGATGGCGTGAATACAGAGCGGAGCGTGTAATGTAATGTAAGGCGCCATTGTTACCTGGGCTTTACTGTACATGACAGGTGAAAGATAAAAGAAGTGCGCAGGCCAAAGCTCCAACTCAACCTATATTTCAAGATGAAAAAACTCATGCTGATAAACGCATCTCAGGAACAGAAGACTTAGATAAAAGTCCCAGTGAAAGTAGAACGGGAGACTTCAGAGCCTAAGTGAAGCGTTTACGTGCCGCCCTTCAGTTCAATCACTTCGCTACAAACCTTTTTTATAACTTTATGCATGCCCTGTTTTGTCCTTTCCATACTCACGACAGTCTAACAAAAGTCCACTTAAATTGCTGTTATTCATGCACTGTCCCTTAATCCAGGTTTATGTTCTTGATCAGAAAAGTTTGCCCGATAAATCTAACTTCCTCCGTAGCTTTCAAGTGGATGGAGTTAACCCATTTCCCGTGGAGATAGCTCCAGCCGTTATCACTTGACACAAGTGTAGAACTTCTCGGTCAGGTGATAACAGGTGGTGTTGAACGTTCAGAGAAAAGAGGATCTCTACTGATGTTCAAAACATATCGGGCAGTTAAAATGGGGGACTATCATGATCATTTATTAGAATCAAATAAAAGTTTGAAACATGCTAAGGCGCTTGCAGGAGTTTATTTAATGCAACACTGAGTAGAAATTGGTATTTTTGCGATTTAGCGCCCCCCAGTTTCGAGTGTAATCCCACTGCTGTACTTGTGTATTTGCTCTGACTACATTACTAGCGAGTCGACAACTTTGACAACAGCCAAACATCAAGCAACGTCACCAACAGCAGACACAGCAGCCAGCTAATATTACTTACTAGTCCAACAGCAGTCAGCCCAGCTCGGCGTCTGTCGCTCTTACCAACCACTAAAAGTCAGTCCCAGATTTTCTCTTGTCCGACGGCTTCTAGCTCACTCACTTAGCTTCCTCTGTGAACATCCTTAGATCTTTTCACCTCGGTCATTATGTCCATAAAGTCTGCTGAGTCTGAATACATTGCCCGCTTGCCTAGCTCCTGTTCTGGCGCAACACTGGCTGTGTACAGCTCTAACAAGCTCCACCAGTCAGATAGTTCTCCGGGGCATCTATTAGTAATATATGAAAACAGGCTTATATATTAGAGACAGTCCTTTATTTCAGTTATTTCCTCTCTTCCTGCTCAGGTCTTTCACATTAAAAGTCCTCCAGCAGCTCAAAAAGCATAATCCTGACTTCCCTTCCCCTGTGTGCCTTTCATGTGAAACATCAACAGGAAGTGGAGCACTGAAAAGACAAACTCAGAGAGCGGTTTGACCTCATGTTGTTGTTGTACCAATGTGGAGGTGTGCAGTGTGCTTCCAGCCCACCTTCCCTCAGTGTTTATTTTCTCTGGCCTCTATTAGCGACCGGCCTTTGACTGACTGACTGAAGATTTCAGCATTTTTATCACCTCACAGCTTCTCTCATCTCGATAAGACGAGCAGCCAGACGCTATGCAGAGCGACTGCTGTGAGTAAATTAAAACCCCGAGTTGTAAAAGTCAGGGTGGTGGACAAGAATAGGATTTCGAAAAAGTGAGGTGGACATGACCCCCTCCTCCTCCTCCTCCTCCTCCCATCCCCAGTGGAAATTACGTCTTTTCGCCATCTCCTGACAACTGGCTTCTGCCGGTAAACTCTGAAAATGAAGTTTGGTGCGGCGCCATATCTCCTCCTCCCCTTGCCTGTCCATCTGTGTTTTCTCCTCCCTCTCTCCTCAGTCTCTACTCCTGTTTAGATAGAGGAGCTTTGGGGAACCCGGGGGACAGGAGGTGAGGTCCACAGATAGAGGACCCCATTGTGGTCCAACGGGAAATGCATTGTGGCTGGATTTGTCCAGTTTTATGTAAAAGCAATACTCTTTTCACCTGAACTAATACAAGCTGTGGCGTAAGCCCCTTACTGCCATGTGCTGCATTTTTCCCCTAATCTCTCTGGATTCAGCAGCGTCCCCACATACCTCAGGGCACTCACTGATAAAGCCTTAACTCTATACCACTCTCCCTCTCTCTCTCTCTCCACTCCCCCAGCCTTGTTTGCAGTCTCTCGCCCCTCGTCTGCTTCTCCCCTTCCTCCTGCCCCCCGTCCTTCCTCTTTTCTCTTTCCCAGGACACCGATGAAGCAGCCTAGCAAAAAATTAAAGTGATCAAGAGATTTAGAGGAACGAGGAGAAAATCACTTTGTGAATTCCATCTAGGAGAGGAGATGAGAAATGTTGAGGGGAAAAGAGGGAAAATGAGTCGAGTGAGAGAGTGAAAGGAGAGGCAGTGGGATTTCTGAACTTGGGAGTAAATCAACTTCAGCATCGTCTGCTATTATGGAGCCACACAGACCGTGTTCGGCTACACGCAGCTGATTGATTTCCAGGTCAAAGTTTCTGTATGACATATAAAAAAAGATTGTACAAGACACAATTATCACCGTTACAAGAACATCGCACGTCTGTTTGGGTTGTCAGCGCCTTCCTAAATGACCCATGTGGCCATTTATATGGCCGATCTGCCACGTCTATTGTTGAGTTCTGATAAAGTTGGTTAAGGTGGTTATCGTTAAAAGAAAACAGTGTTGACTGTTGGTATGAATTGGGATACGGTCAATGGTTTCCTCTGTCAAAGTCCAAAAGTTTGAACTCTTTTTGATCTGCCAGCTCCCACCATTCAGGAAAGATCGTGGTCATGGTTGGAAGAAACCAGTGTTGAAGAATCAGGGTGCAAGCTTTACTTTCTGGGGTCAAAGTTGGACACTTGGCCCTCCTCCCATCTTTGATTCTGAGTGCAAACCGTCAATTTGTAGAGTCACAAATAATGTCAACCAAAACCTCTGGAAAAGTTTTTTTACACGTTTGAATGAATGGCATCCGTCCAGTCTACGGCAGCCTGATCCGCGACCCAACGCTTCAATCTAAGACGCTGTAGCATCGTCTCTGGACGTGCCTTCTGCCGTAATGTTTTAAAGTCAGGTGATATAGTTTAAAGAACAAGAACCAGGTGGATGGATGGGTCAAACAAATCCACTTTCTTTCACCCAGTAGGCTGCTGTTCGTGTTCCCTGTGAAACCAAAAGTCAACGCCAACTAAGATCTTTTCCTAAACAAACCGCGACTTTATAAACTCATAAAATCAGGTGAAATATTTATCAGCAAGCTTTATTTTAAAAATAAAACTGAGTGTTGCCAACTTAACCAGACATTGCATATTGACTGGTGTTCTCTTGACCACGGAGCCTTGCACATGTAAACACATGACGGCATCGGGCCACTGAACAAACCGCCATGTTTGAGTTGTGTTGGTTTTTCTCCATCCTACATGGAAGCTGAAAGTTTTTTGCATTGAGAGTTTGTCATGTTATGGCAAAAATGACTAGATCTGCATGATTTAAACTGAAGTTAGTGCTAAACCATGGAGTGGTGCATCCCTCATGAGCTTATAGGACACCTCATTTATAGAGCACCAGCCTACAGAACACACACGAGTCTAAACTGAATGGAAATACATGAAAACAAACATACATAAATTATGCAAAAGTTACTGATACAAAGTTCCCCTCATATATTTCCATCCTTTTCTATAAGTAGCTTGTCAAATGTCAACTTTATTTTTCCAAACCACCCTGTTGGGCCGGTGTAACAACACCTACGCCTCACAGAAATCATGCACTATAACATTTTCTCAGATTTTGAGGAGCTGTTCTTCAAACCCAACTTTAAAAGACATATTTAACATGCCCGTCGCCCCTCGCCATTTCTGTTTCTAGCACTGCTTAAATATTCTTCTGCAAGCACATATTCCTACTATTTCATGCCTCCAGCTTTTGTGTAACTGCTTCTCTTACATCCCACCAACATCAGCTGATTGAGGAAAAAGCTCAAGAGCTCAAGATGTTAAAAAATAAAAAGGACAGATGGCATTTTCATTACAAGCCTAATCCTGCGTTTAAGCTGCTCTAATATCTCCGAGTCGCATTTTGCCAGTTCCCCCCTTAGATTCCCGCAGATTTTGGAGTTCTCTCCGAGGCGTCTCCATCGGGCACGTTTAGCCATGCACAGGTAGGAAGGAAGGCGGCCCTTTTCTCCCATCAGCCGTGATTTGTCAAAGCAATTTGAGTTCTTGCAGAATCTACTGTAGGTCCTCGTCTTTAAGCGAGCGCGAAAAGCACATAGCGCTGACAGAATCTTTATTCAAATGAAGATCCTGTCAAGAGAGATTAACTGTTCATGAGCCCACACAGGGATCTCCTTGCCAAAAACTACAGATATTATAACACTGACTATTGCTTTAACATCACGTTATGTCCTCAGAGGTCTTCCTCCTTTTCCTGCTCTTCAGCATGACTTTTAAAAATGTTACTTTCTCTTGTTTTTTTCTATCTTTTCTTAATCTACCTCGGGCCTGTAAGGCCGTCCGTGTCTCCTGATGTAGAAAGTGTCTCCTTGGGGACAGTTAAGCGCTGAACGGGCCCCTAACAAATGTGAATTCCTCCTCTCTCTCTGAATTTAAGCGTAAGAATGCAATATCTTCCCCTTCTCCTTCACCTTGTCCTTGCTTTGGTCCTTGCTTCTCTTCCTCCTCACTCGCCGCTCTGTTTTTTTTTTTTTTTATCTCGTCCTTGTGCTCGTCCTCTCCCCTCATCCTCCTCCTTCTTCTTGTGGAGACTCGAGTGTCCTTTGAAGCCATTTTTGTTCTCGGATTCTTTCTTTGCCGTTTCAGGTCGAGCACAGAAGACACACCAAACACAGGCGGAAATATTTGGGGTAGATACTGGATGTCTGTATGCGGTTAAAACTAATGTCACAGTATTGAGTATCTGCTGAATCATAAATTTAATACTCTACATGATATTTAAGAGGAAGCGTATCCATAGTTTATGTTACATTTATATTTTTCCTGTGGTTTGGTCTAGTTTCAGACTGACACTTAATATCAGACAATGTCATACACAATAACAGTCGTATTTTTCTGCAGGGTTCAACTGACGTACTATTATTTTCATAATCAATTCTTTCTCGTCTATATTTAATTGTTTAGACCATCAAATGTTAAAAATGTTACAAACAAGCCACCTGTAACGACACCGACCTGTCAATCAAAGCGTCCACGCTCTTAATCCTGCATAACTTTAAGCCTTAATATAATGTGAACAGGTGAGTTGTATATAAATTCACCCTCAGTACAGTTGTCATGAACGGGGAAATTAGCTATAGAGACCAAAACTGTTTTTTGTACCAGGCTGTAAACATGTCTATTTCTGCTGTGAAGTTTTTAACATGGGGACTTATGGAGACTGACTCACTTCTGGAGCCAGCCTCAGGTGGACGTTTGAGGAACTGCAGCTTTTTGGCACTTCACTTCACAGCCAAGGAGGCTGACACTTGATTACGGTTTGCGGATAATCACACAAATGCCTCAAAATCAAAGTAGTGACGTGAACAAAATAGGTGAAAGGTGATGAAACCGTGCGTCTCCTGGGTGGGAAGCGACGGCGGCGGTGGTGGCGGATTGGTGTGTGTGTGTGAGTGGGAAATCGTGCATCCACATATCACCGCTCTCCATCAGAAAATTTCTATCAGCAGATAAAAAACAAGAAGGAACAACACCTCGGACAAGATACGCCCACACTAATCTCCAACACTTATCAACGTTTCCCTGCTAATATCTCCTCCTCTAGTTTTCCCCCTCACCGAATACACACATCCCCACCCACCCGACCGACCCCTCCCTGCTCACACACACACACACACAAACACAGACACACACTTCGTCCTCGACTCCTCTCCCACCACGCCATTGTGAGCGCCACGGCCGCCCCGGCAATGTGCTGCCGTGTGATACTGAGAGAGGGCAATTCAGCTCCTCATAAAGACCAGGCTATAATCTCCTCCCAACGACAGGTCCACCTACCCCACCCACGCACTCTCTGCACACCTCCACGTACACACAACCAACCTCCGCCGTGTCCTCGCCATCGCTTGCACCTACACACATACACGGTGACAACTTAAAGCCGCACCCAGAATGACACGCACCATTATAAATAGTCTAATCTATATGGTAATAGTGTTGTATTCTACAAGCAGAGAATAGGGATAAGATAACATTGTGACTTCGGGGTTTGTACTGCCTTCTATGGTAATTGTTATCAAAGGTTATTTGGGATGACATCGGCGGCTCCTTGTGATTGGCTGGGCCCTGTTATTTACGATATGAATTATGATAACCATGATGTCTCTCTGCTCCTCTCCCTCGCCGCTGCCTCGCCGGCCGCCAGATACAATAAATTGCTATCGTTAATCACGGCGCTTTGTTCTGCCATGATTACCCCTCCACGGCAGTAAGAGTTTTATTTAAGGGAGAATATGGATTTGTCATCCTTCTGGCGGCAAAATGAAACTGACAATATTTTATGTCCTGACATTTAATTTGTAAAAAGCGGACGCGAGGCTGCATTTGCATTTTATGACACCCTCTCTCTCTCTCTCCTCGCTGATCTATCTCTCTTCCCTCCTCCTCGATGTCTTCCTCTCCTTTTATACTCGGAGTGGAGGTGACATTTGTGGATCAGGTTGGGGCTGGAACGAGAGCTGAGGAAGAGAGAGAGGAAAAAAAAAAAAAGAGGCGATGAATGCTTTTGAATGTCGGCCAGAGTCTACGCGTTTTATTTCCATGCTCGAGCTCGTCGAACCCGGCCAACAAAAATGAACTAAAAATAGTTTATTTGGAGAATCGGTGTCGCTGATTTACATAACACAGACGTGCAAAAGGATTCTCTTATCTGAGCGGTATCAACGCTCTTCTCGAATGATCGGTTTGATTATCTGATTATTGATAGCAGCATTATTAATAGGGTTGCAAAATTCTGGGAATTTTCAAAGTTGGAAACTTTCCATGGGAATAAACTGGGAATTTACCAAATTGAAGGTTGGCCCTTTAACAGGAAACTTAAATATAGTTGAGGAAAATATATTTTAGCATAATCTGGACTAAAACAACCAGATTTTATGCAAGTAGTTATGTTTGGATGTGATACAGTTTGTTTAAATGACCCCCAATTTCCAGTTAATTCCCATAAATTTCCATAATTCCCCATCTTAACTTCCCATGGAAAGTTTCTGGAAAGTTTCCAGAAATGTACTGGAACATTGCCGCCCATGATTTTATAGTGACATCATAGTCAGAGGAGAATGTTTACCTTTCAAATCCATCAAATTTAATTAGCATATTTGTTGATCTTTGTTACTTTTATCATTAATTTTTCTCCATCGCTTAATTTGTGTTTACCTCGAATGTCTTATTAGACTTTGTAGAGGTTAAAATGGGATTAGGCAGGTGGGGGGAACCCATAGATCTGGTGTAACCCTGTGGGATGTTGTAGGGTCGGACATAAAAAGTAAAAAGTGGAAGTCTTCCCACTTCCCGAGTCATAAAATGAGAATTTGCTGCTTTCATCACCTTAAATTCAACATTTTAGCGGTTTTAGACTGCGGTAAAGTCAGACTACATAAATTAATAAATAATAGTATAAGTTAAATATTTGATAATTTTTAATCTGGGCCCATTTTGACCCCTGATACTGTGCACTGTGATGTTCATAGTAACTGAAAAAGACTCTAAAAAGAAGAATCATTCCACAAAATAAACACTTGAGGAGCCTTTTCCAGTTTTTTGTCTACACACTGTTTACTGAGACTGACAACACGTCACGGTGTCGCGAACCTTTCCGCATTAATGATGAGATTTGATCAAACATTTAAAAAGCGTTGCATAGTCTACACCGAGCTTTATTCAACAAACTTTTTTTCCCTCCGCGCTATCATGCCTTCATCAGGGCGTTGTCTTCTTCTTTTCCGTGTTGTCATTGTGACACACTCACCAAGATCTCAGCAATTAACACACACCAGTGAAGCGCGACAACACTGCAAGAAAACAAGCGGTCAAACAATCGAGATGTTGTAAACAGAGCCGCGGTGCAGACTCATTATCTAACAACACTTATATTTGAAATGAGCATGCCCGAGATGGTCCAGTCCACAAAACCACAACATGATGACCACTGAAAGAAGTGAACTGTATTCATAGACAGATTTTTGACACGTTCAGATGTTTTTCCAATTATCTAATTAAGGTTCCATTCCATTTATCGCAGCAGAATGGACAGAGCACGAGTGACGTCACCCACAGGCAAAGACGTGGATCATCGGTGGACCTGAGGCAGTTGAATGAAGCCTGGTTGCTCAAACAAGCCACCCACCTGTCAATCAAAACGTCCACGCTCTTAATCCTGCATAACTTTAAGCCTTAATATAATGTGAACAGGTGAGTTGTATATAAATTCACCCTCAGTACAGTTGTCATGAACGGGGAAATTAGCTATAGAGACCAAAACTGTTTTTTGTACCAGGCTGTAAACATGTTTATTTCTGCTGTGAAGCTGGACAACATGGGGACTTATGGAGACTGACTCACTTCTGGAGCCAGCCTCAAGTGGACGTTTGAGGAACTTTTTATCAGCTTTATATCATCTTGAATTCAACTTTTTAGAGCTTTTCGACTGCTATGATGTCTTTGGAGTCCAGGAACTGGTTATCAGACAAGTCAAATATAAAACTAAATATATTAATGAGTAACAACGTGAGTTGAATATTTCATATTTTTTGATCTGGGCACACTTTAACCCTTGATTCTGTTCATAGTGTGCTGACTGTTAAGATAAATGTGTTTTTTTTATGTACAGTTTGTGTCATTTCTGTTTTCTATTTTAAAAAAGACTAAAAGAGGAATAATTTTTACATTTTGTACAAAATAAAATGAACATTTTTATATTAAATATGAAGTGCAAAGAGTGACTGTGGATCAGAATTCTGCCCTCAAATAAAAACAGCCGCGTTCTCACTTAAAAAATAATTCAGAATTTTAGTTTTTGCAGCATTTCAGCGTTGCGTTTAAGAACAGGTGAAGAGAAAACGTCTATGAGCTTCACCACTCCTGAACTGAACGTGAACGCATCATCTGAATGAACTCTTATATATGGAATATGGTAAACACGACCGCCCTTGAAGGCATCGCGCCACAGAATTTCAACAATGTCTCAATACTAATGAAGAAGCTCTTTATAAACAGATCGACTGTTTATCGTCGCACTGCCACCGGGATCCATATTTAAACAGTGTGTGTGTGTGTGTGTGTGTGAGGGCTCTCCGGGAGATAACCATAAGTTAAGTCGAGCTATTTCCTTTTCCTGTTTGTGTGGTGCCAGGCGAGCCACCCCGCTGCCACCGAGGAATGCTGATAATGCTGGCCGTGGGCCGTGATACACACACACGCACACACACAGACACACACACAGACACTAACAGACAACGCCCATGTTATTCCACCAACGGCCAAAAACTTAATACATGTAAACATGAAGGGGAATAAACTCCTTGGAAAACAAAAAGAAAAAAGCCTCCAGAGGAGACTTTGAACGACTTTGACCCGGTGTTGCCTTCACTGACTCGAACACGCACTAGCACACACGCTAGCACACACTAGCGTCTCCCCCCTTTTTTCCTCTCAGCTCCACCTTCCTCTCACTTTCCTGACCTTCCAGTCCAGGGGTGGATGGAAAGAGACAGCGAGCCCACTGGAACCTCAGGCTGAGTTATGCAGGAGTGAGCTTTGAATAATTGTCCCGCAATATGAGTGTCTCTGATTAATTGCCTGAGATAAGGTCTGCTTTCCTCCCCACTCCTCCCATCTGTACTCCCCCCTCCTCCCTTCCCTGCTGCCGCTTCCTCGCCTCCATCTCCATCCCTCCCCAGCTCCAGCTCCAGCTCCCAGGCCTGCCTGAGCCTCCCATAATCAGCCCCGGACTACTGAGAGAGAGAGAGAAACTATTTAACTGACCCTGTCATCTCGGAGCACGATGATGGCTGTCCTAATTACTCAACAATAACAAAGGCCCTCATTTAGCTCTGACGGCTGCCTGCAATCAGCAGTTCTATGAATAACTTAACAAATAGGAATGAGGAGGGAAAAAACGTATTTACAGGCACATTAATTCAAGGCCAAAAGACAATACGTGTCACCTCCAGCTAACTCGGGATTCAGGTGACAATCAGTACGTGTGTGTGTGTGTGCGTGTGTGTGTGTGGGCATGTTAAGCCTCACACGTGTGCATGTTAACTTGAGGTTTGACTAATCAAACATAATTATTAGTCTAATAAAAGTCATAATAACGAGTCAGATCACCACAAAATGTGGAAAAATACTCCCACCGTTCATTTAGACGGAGTTAGAACGCGAACTCAAAAGGTGCCGATGTTTCTACTCCAGCCAAAAGTTTACTGTAATAACACCAGATTAGTCTGGAAGAGTCTCAGTGTCAACACGAGGACGAATCCTTTAAAACAAACTGAACTTCCACCTGATCACTAATAAGGATGATTTTTAAAGATAATATGCAGATGACACCGTGACTTATTTTGATATTCGAGTTTTATAACTTTCATTCTCTTTAAGCTTCATCTATGTAGATTTTATTTCTTTTTTTAATTAATAAGTGATCTACAAATTTTAGAAAATGCATCTAAATATCTGTACAGTGTCGACCGGCTTTGATTTCTGCATGAATAATCATTTTTCTGTGTATTTATGAAATTTATTATTTATTATATAATGTGTCATATGTTGTATGTTTGTGTGTGGATCCTTTAAATAAACAAATACTCTTTTGGGGGTCCAATAAACATGTTTAAAATACTTTGATACAAGTTTACAAGCCCCGCATTCAAACTTAAATAAAAGTACCGAACACGACAAGACAGCTAACTTTACAGAAGTGTGGAAGGAATGAAATGCTAAGGGCCAACTACAGTGTGGTGGTTATTGTTGTTGTGATACCAGACTCAAAAAATGATGTTTGACAGATGTGCCTGTAAATCACAACGTGTTTTGTTGTCTTCATTTCTTCAGTTCAGCAAATAAATGTGAAAAAATATCAACCATCATGACATGACGAGTATCTCCAAAAATAAAATACAATAAATACAAAAGAAACACATACTACTTTTGGTCCATAGAGCATCATCATGTTTGTAGTACATCAAGTACATACATACAAGTACACATTTGATAACTTGTATAACTTTAATAACTTGTTTTTTTTTGCCACCAATAAATCAGGATATGCAACAAGTAAATCTTTCTCTTGCTCCTACAGTATAATGCAAATGGTCAATATTCAAAATGACGAGTATCAATATGACTTCACATCGTCTCTTTTTTCTTAAGTTACAAATTAAACACAAACATTTTTGGAAAAAAACAAAACAAGTATTATCATTAAACTTAAAGTACTAATGCTGCATACTTCAGAATATTGTCACATACGATGAACCGGATTATGAATACTGATCGAGTTTGTAAGCAGCTTTTTAACATTTAGTCATTTGAATTTTATTTAACCAGAACAGATTAAAAGTTAGCACACACTATGAACAACTAAATGAAAAGAAATATCACAAAACAAAACACAGAACATCCAGAAAAATAAAGAAAATACGAGCCGTGAACACCCAAATAATTCAGTTTTATGATGAATTTTAATGATTATCTGTTGCACGGTGGAGCTGATTGTAACTGGATTAACACTGTTGATTAACACTGATTTTACAAGCAGAAAATCTGCTCACTAACTATGACTGCAAAATCAATTAGTATAAAGTAAATAATAGAAAGTAAATGTATAAGTAAATAGTAAGTCTAAAGTAGCGCGTGCAGTACTTTGGTCAATATTTGTTCTCATGGATAAGAAGTGATAAAGAAACGTGTCGACTCATCGTGTGCAGAGACGAGCGGGTCAGTTTTCAGCTCAAACAGGTTTTAAATTCTTTATTGACCTCACGAAGTCGCAGAATTTTCTCAGCACACACAAACAGGAAGAAATCCTTCGTTTATGTCGGTTCATCTGGAATTTTTCTTTCTTTTTTTTTTAAATCAGCAGACATGTTTTTCATTGGAAAGCAAAGGTGTGACACTGATAAGTACTTTATGCATCGATGCTGCAGATACAAACATGATAATAGATTCTTTTCAGACGATTGTTATCGATAGTCACATGACACCGGCTGGAAATGGAAAGTACCGCCAAAATAAAAGAACTCGGATCTTCAATTTTACCTTGCAGAAACATCATATTGATATCAAATGTTTGTATTGATTATCGGATACTGGAGTATCGACTCCTCACGGATAAACGGTGTCATATCGATCGAGCTACAGCGCACTGTGGGGACAGAAAGTGACCAGACTACATGTGATATTTAATTAAAAACAGAATAATATCAGGCTGACATATACTGGTCCGGTCTGAGCTCGGGCTGTGTGTTTAATTGTGCGTCTGCATGTTTCAGAAGGCGAGGGAACCATCCGCCGCCCAAAGTATCAGCTTCTGTAACCGCAGATAGCACCTGGACTTTGTTGAACGGACTATTTACATATCAAACACCTTCCCGCCTGTCATCGCTCCCCCCGCATGGAAGACACAGGCGTAAAGAAAAGAAGGGCATTTCCTCGAGAAAAGAAAATATATATATATATATATATATATAAACTAAACAAGGAAGTGAAAAGAGTTATAATGGAAGCGGGCTGAACTGTGTGGAGCTCCGTTTACTGATAAACACACCGGGCCTTTATAGTGTTACAATAAACTGGCTGGACCTGGACACAGAGGCGCAAAACACACACAAACAGGGCAGTGGAGACAAGTTGTGTAAAGTTTAGACTAGAATTTCAGAAGGTTTGGGGAGGAAAGATAGAGAGAGTGGAGGGAGAGGGGAGGAAGAGGATGCGAAGCGGGGAGGCGGCGGCAGCGGCGGCGGACGGGGTGGGGAAGCGAAGCCGAAGCGTACACTTGACACTCAGCTAATGGTAAATCCTCAGCTTTATACTGTAATTTACTGCAGAGCCTTCGGGCCAAACTGCCTTTGAAGTGCTCCGAAATGTCAAATCAATTATTACTTAAATGAAAAAAAAAAGAATTCAATTTGCGCGTTTCATGATAATCGGTAACATTTCATGATAGAAAAAAAAAGCAAAGCAATTTGAGACGATTTGAGGCCCCGGCTGCCGTTTTTTTCTTTTTTTGATTCATCCTACTCAGATATGCTGATTGGAACATAAAGTTGTTGATGATTGCGTCTTTTTCTTTCGTCTTTCTCCTTTCTTGTGTCATCATGATCGCGGAGTAAGGAAAATCAATTTGGCGGGTATAATACTCTTCATCAATCGGCGCCGGGGCGATAATGATGTTCTACACCTGCGAGTGTGTGAGTGCCTGTGCGCTTTTTACGGGGGCGGCGTTAGGGAAGAGTAGCGTGGAACAATAACGCCTTCTTCATGATTCATTACGTTCGTAATGTCGTGTCGCGTGAATGAAAGACGCGGGAGCAGGCCCCGTTGAATTACACACTCCTCACACTAATGGATCTGCAAAATAGGGCCAAAGCGGCGTGCGCGCGCTGCCGTCCTCCTTCGACACGCTGACTCTTTGTTCACGGACAGGTAAAAGCAGACGAGCAATGAAGTGTGCAGCTTTTCTCAAACGACACGCTGCCGATGACAATATTGCCGGTAACGTCTGTATCAGCACACTGTGGGCTTGTGTGAGGCCCCGTAAATGAGATTTGTGATCTTCCCACGATCAGCTCTTTAGGTGATTTCAATGAAAAGGACAAAAAAAAAAAAAAGCCAGTTCATCCAAATTATAAAAAAGAAAATACATGTTTTTCAGCCGTGCAGGTGGGTCAGGATTCATGCCCAGAGGTCTAAGATTTCCCAGTACAAAGGAGGTGAAGTTTAAACGCGGCGCTAAAGGAATTAACATCTGAAAAACTGAACAGAAACACATTTACCGGACGCACAGGACGTCGGTTCATGTGGATAATCAACACGCCTCTTATTCAAAGTCAGACATCTCAAAACTTAGAATGGATTCAATCGATAATCCGGGGTCAAAGGTTCACACTACGACTACCAGCAAAGTCATTTCGACTGTCTTGTATTGATTACTTAAATCATGCACGTACTAAAAAGTTCATAGCTTCTTTTTTTTTTTGCCTGATCGGTGCAGCCGAGTATGAACGGTAAGACTGATCGATTTTTTTTGAGACCTGATGAGATTACAACAGATTAATGACATTAGCAGCAGCAACAATATTTTCTACGGTCTATCAGCATCGTGCTAAATATTACGACATGTAACACGGACAAACCATCCGACATCTGGGATAGAGGGGGTCTCAAATCATGGATGCTAAACCCCACGGATCACGGATGCTAAGCCCCGCACTGGAGGGTGTTTAACGTGCCACCAGATGTTCAGATGTTTGAGTCCATTTTAAGTATTTCTACCACAGTAAACATTTTTACTGTATAATTTCAGTATTTGCTACATTTCCCGCTCTTGGCATCGAGCATCCCGGTTGCCTAGAAATGACTTTTCCTTGTTTACACTATTACAAAGCCGAGCCCAACTTTGAGCTAAAACCAAAGTAAGGATGATAAAAAGGTAGATGTGGCGTCTGATTGACGTCGTCTGGCACTGGGAATGAGATAATTCACTTTTAGAGTTTTTCTTAGTGTTTTAGTATTATGCAAACATAGGCCAATATTAGCTCTGATAAGATTTATTCATTTCTTCTTAGATTGTCTGTTAATTATTGAAATTATATGCGAACAGAGCTGTACTAAAAAGTTCAAAATTCTGACGTTTATAGATTTGTTTGTGGTGGTTGGTTTGTCAGACATCCACAGTGCTGACATCACAGAGGACTTTTCTGCCAATCAGGTTCCAGCTTTTCAGACTTCAGTTGCGGGCGATCAGATCGGACTGAGATCTGTAATTCTGGATTTGACGTCATCGTTGTGTCACGTTGCGAGCGACCCAAAAGACACTCGAGACACATACGAGCGGCCAGAGAGGTCGGACGGAGACGCGTCTGTAGAAATCAGACCACCTCCACAATGTAAGAAAAAAAAAGTTAGACTTCATGTGACTTTTTGCTGTCCAGACTCTCTAAATCTCTAAATAAATCATGGTACGATCTGGATCTACCAAAAAACAGACAAGCAAGGCCTACACTGTCACTCGAGGGTCACTGTGGGTGATCCGTGTGAGTTTTTTTCCAGTCGGGCAGTTGATCTTGAATCATTCTAGCTGTGGAAAACGGGAATTAAGCCAGAAGTGTGCCACAAAAGAGAGAAAACACAGAAAACTAGCATAAATAAAACATAAGGCAGGTGAAAGGCGGAGCTAATGGAGACAGGAGAGACGCGATCGGCCAATACACTAATCAATACTTTTACTTCAAAGTTTAATATAACAGGTCCTGATGTGTCCAACCTTCAACACTGTAAAAAATGTCTGTAGATTTTACAGACAATCTGACAAAAAAAAGGCCGTAAAATGTACCATTAAATATTTCAAAACTTTTGTTTATACAGGGAATTTATATAAAATATATAGTATAATTACCATATCTGCAGTAAAACACTGTAATATTAGTCGTATTGGGGGTGTGGGAAGTTTTAGAGTAGAGATTTTGTGTCAAAATATATATTTTACTGTTTTAAAACGACATTTGATGCACACGTCGAGTGAAAATGGAATTAACCAAAGACCAACTTAAAAAACAGAAGTATTTCCAAATAGAAAAGTCGTAGTCCGAGTTTAAACTTAATTTTAAATGGGGTGGCAAGCCGATCTCTGAGTCAGCTGTATGCCTGATGGAGGCGGCGGGTGGAGGTGGAGGAGGAGGAGGAGGAGGTGGGGGCAGAAGAGACAGAACAAGAAGTTGGTGAGGGGGTAGAAAAGAGGAGAAAAAAAGGGCAGACAGACACACTGCCAAGCACCCACATCTCTTTCTCTCCTCTGTTCCCTCCCTTTTGTGTACCGTGTGGAATAACATACCTTTTTCTTCCCTCCTCCTCCACCTCCTCCACCTCCTCCTCCTCCTCTGTAAAGCGATCAGGGCCCCTGATAGTGATGGCGATTACAAAACCACAGGAGCAGACTCCCCACCAAAACAAAGTGTTTTTCAGCTCCTGTTTTTTCAGGGCCTGGCGCCACCCGGAGTACCGTAAACAATAAACACGGGCCAACGCCGGGCCAACGGCGCGGTTTCTGTGTTTTTTTCCTACCTGATTCACTTCAGGGCGGGTAAACACATCATCGCAGGTACAGTGTGTCATTGTGAGCGATTGCTGATGCATTCAGAGGCAGAGCGTGCAGGGTTGAGTGACAGCTATAAGTCTGCACACTTCCTGTGAACTTCTCATCAACCGAACACACACACACACACACACACACACACACTCGGCAGAGTTTGGCTTTTCCTGTCTCTTATCGACCTCACCTGCCCTTTGTCTACACGACCCCAGGTCTTGTATAAAAGGAAAATAAACACTTTTACAAGCATGTGTGTGCTACCTTTTGTTAAAAAAGAAAAGAAAGAACGCGTCCTTTCCATCGGCGCAGCCTCCCTTTATCGTTACATCTGCCGTGGCCGGCTCGCAGCACCGACTTGCGTCGAAGCGGTTCTGTTAAACGGTGGACTCGTAGCAAATTGACTATTACTTCAAAGTGGCCTGTGATTATGTCCCTGAGTGATTAGGGGGAGGTTGTTAAGAGGGAGCCACTTGAGCATTGCCAGTGAACCCGTGAAGGAATGCCGGCTCGGTGCCGAACGGCAAAAAAAAAAAAAGAAAAAAGAAGGGGGGGAACGCCGGCGGAGACGCACAAAAATCCCACAAAGGCAAACGGCCGTGCAGCACTGCTGCACAAGAACTCAGGGCGGAGGAGCAGGAAAGACCGAGAAGAACGGCTCGTACCTGAGCGAGAAGTTAAAGGATGAAATAAAACTCCAGAAACGAGTCAAATCAAATGGAAACGGGATGTGTGGACGCCCCGCGTACACATCTAACGCGGGGCGCACTCGGGGCGGCAAAATCATTAGCTAAGCACATCAGGGGGACGAGACCTCCAAACACTTCCATTACGTTTCCAATTGTTACCAGATTTTCCAACTTTTCAGCACCAAACTGTTCTTGTTTGCCCTTTTTCCCTCCTTCATCTCCACATCAAACGGACAATAGAGACAAGCAGGAAAAGCAGAGGAGGAGGAGGAGGAGGCGGCGAGGGAGGGAGGGATGAAAGACGAAGGGAAGGAGAAAGAGAAAGAGAGAGAGAGAGAGACCCGGGGAGCGAGGCCCCGAACGCCCGTTTTAATGGGAATAATAAGCTTCTATCTCAGGCAATTAAGTCTGCATTCGATACTTATCTCCGCGCAGAGGTCCACTGTGCCATCTAAAGAAAATGTTTGCGTTTGAAAAACTCCATCACATAAACAAGATAAGACGGGAGAACACGTATTGCGCGCCGCCTATCGCGTCCGACCTCGGCTTTGTTCTTGGAGGGATAAGTGACTCTGAAGCAGGTTCTCTGGACCTGGCTAACGTCCTCGAGCCCTCCGTTACCAAATATGCAACACATGCTGCTGCCGGGACACGGAAACAGAAAAATAGTGTTCACCTCTACGGCATCACGGAGATCACCGGGATCGATTTGGGTTTCTAAAGGCCAGCAGCATTTAAATGAACACATTTCAACATAAAGCAAAGTCCAAACACAAAGAAATATAGTAATTTAAACGAGAGGTTCACAACTTATTCACCTCGTGTAAAATGAAGCGTCACAGTCTACGACTTCTTATCCAAGATTGTCAATTATTTGCAAGCAATTCCACCAAAAAGTGAATTTTCTTTCCCATATTTTGTCTTTTGAACAACTGTTAGAGTTAGAGAGTTAGAAAAGGGACAACTATTCAAGATATGACATCAAAAATACTTTGCTACTTTGAAACCTCGGCTTCACCTCTACAGCATCAAATCACCTGGATCGATTTGGGTTTTTGAAGGCCTGCAAACATCTTTAGACTTTAAGACAGAAGCTGATATTTTGTGCTGAAATCTTTGAAACAACAACACAGTGATTTGTCTTGAATTCTGGGCTAAAGCTGTTTGAAAATGTCACCTTGTTTGGATTCAATTGTTGCTTCAGCAGCATTTAAATGAACACATTTGACTAGAAAATAGGCCCGAACTACAGGACGTAAACAAATGTAGTAATTTAAATGAGCGGTTCAAAACTTGTTCACCTTGTGTACCGACGACTCCTCGCCGCAGATTGTGAATTATTCGCGAGCAGTTTGACCTCAAAAAGTGATTTTCTGTCCCGTGTTTTGTCTTTACCTGTTCAGGATAATGACATCAAAACCTCCAGAGTTTTACCTTGTGACCCTTTTTAGGGGCCCTGACCATCATGTTGGGAACCAGTGTTGAATCTGTGGCTGTGTCTAAGATTAGTTTACTTGATTTTTTTTTTGCTTTCAGATGCAAAAGTGTTTCAACAGGTCACATTACAACTGACCCGGTTCCAACTTATCATAACGTACAGCCGCGTATCTTAAACTTCATCCTGTAATTCTGCAGAAACGACGCTGCTGAGTGTCAGTCAGATTTTTACAGATAATGGTTTTCGTTATCTGTGCAGACGGCGAGGTAACGACGAGAACGCGTCCTCATTCCTGTCAGTTTTTCTTTGGTTTCATCAGCAGGTCACATCTCCCGCGTCTTTGTCTTCAACCAGATCGTGACCTGTGCGTGTCCGGAGTCACGGGTTACACCCTGAATCCTGAAATACGGCATTGCAAACATTCAGACCTGCAGCACGGTAAAGCAGTACGTACAGCATACAGGCATGTTACTGTAAACAGATTGACAGATAACTGAAAATAGACGACAGACGTACGAGGCAACTATTCAGATAACTGAGGTCATTTTTTAAACGACAGATAAATATCGAATGATAAAAAATAAAATGTGAGAATTTGATGCTTTTACTTGTCATATATAATAAAAAGTGAATATATTTATATAAAACAAACATTTAATTAAACATAAAAGATGTTTTAAATCATTTTAGATTAATTGTTTAAAAAAAAAAAAAGTACATTTCTATTTGCAGTCCTGATTTCCTCCCTAAAGGGGAATATTAAGCTGAGAAAAATTCTCTTTGTTACTTTCATTTTATTAAAACTATGTGGTGCATATATTGGAGTGAAATATCCCCAAAACAAAACATCAGATGGACTTAAGCAAAGACCAAAGTAAAACCAAGTTAAAGACACAAGTAGTTCCAAACAGAAAAGTTGTATTTGTGGTAAAAGTGTAGTTTGAACTTCATTTATAATTTTAAACTTCCTGATCTTAATTTTTTAGCGTTATTTAACATGATCAGGTGACATTTGGATGGAAATCTCCAAATAAACGAGCATGGAAGCATTTTTAGTGAGTTTCAATGCAGATTTTTGTGTCTAAATTTATATTTTCTACCATTTTACAGCTTGTCCGTGCACTGAGCTGAGCCTCTGTGTTTGTATTTCCTAAATCTAAATATCTCAGGCACAAACTATTTAAACCTCGCTGTAGCATCTGGTTTCTGCTGCCGGCCGTTGTGGAGTGTGTGGAGGTGTAACGTGGCCTGAAGTGGACCGGACGGGGCTTCTTTCTTTCTTTCTTCTTCTTCTTCTTCTTTTTTGTATGTTTTCCTACAGGTCGGGACACGGAGGCCAAACCAACACACTGAGGCCCCTCTGACGCTGAGCGTCAACGCCACCGCGGGGTCGCGACCTCAGCCAGAGTGTCTCAGAGGTCACGGGGTCGGGTCAGTCGGAGGGGAATGTTATCCAAAGCATCAGAGCTTATTTGTTTAATTTTCCGTCAAACCCTGGTGTCTGCCTCTGATCAAGATGACCGTGGATTACTCGAAGAGGAGGAGAGAGAGAGAACGGAGGGAGAAAAGGAGCCTACTGCTTCAAATTAGGCTGGAAAAATAATCCTGCGCCGCCTCAACTAAACATCGTACTTTAAACTTATTGTCAGAAGCCAAATAAGCTTTACAAACCACAAAAACAGTCCGGGGCCGTGCAGCCGGAGGAGGCTGCGATTCACATGAAGGTCACTCCGAGTGTCATGAGTATTTTTCTCCTTTCAGTCCAGCCACTTCTCCTTCAATCTGCTAAACCGCTCGCACACAGCGAGGACCGGACAAGTGTCCGATTCATAAACACAGATCTGATCTGACGCTGCAAATGAAAGACGAGTCGTACGAGGTTTTTCACAGAATATTAAACTTCCCTTCGTGTCTTCATGAAGAGTTTGATGGGTTTTTTTACCGCGAGCTGCCAAACGCACCTACAGAAGTCATTTTACAGCTCATGGAAAAAAAAAAAAAAAGAAACGATGGAAGTGAGACGTTTTCACCTGCAAACTATGCACCGCTTTATAAAACATAAACATATCTGAATTGGAACACATGCACTGAATAAAAAGTGTAATCTTTACACAGATTATAAGGAGCCTGTTTAATCTGCAGCTGATTTAGTGATTTACATTTATTTATTTGTTTGTCATGAAATAAATCTGCAAGACTTGATGTGAAAGCTGAAATATGTTTTGTTAAGTGTGTAAAAATTTTTATTTTCTTCAGGTAAAGTAGTAAAACCTTCAAAATAAAAGCACTCAAACACACTTATTACACAAAATGTCTCTTTTTATAGTCACAATATAATTTTGTGTGCAGTAAAGATGTTTCTGATTTTAAGTACAACCAACTTAATTAAAATATCTTCTAGAAATATATATTTATATATTAAAGGCATGTTCACCTCAGTAGGTCAAAGGTTGATTTTTTTGTACAGCACTTTGGTCAACTGTGGTATCTTTTAAAATGTTTTTTAAATGTTCTTTACAATTAAAATTGATATCTGATATTTTTACAACACTGGTACAGATTTTTTTTTGTCATTAAACTAATCACAAACCATAAGAAAATAAAACTTTAAAGACTAAAATGACTTTATAAGATGTGTTTTAATTACAAGGAACGGTGCATCGTGTTTTAAAGCCTCTTTATGTCTTTAAGTGTGCTTGTGTACAATACTTGTAAGTGTACATAAGAGGTTAAAAAGACAGTTACTGTCACTCATGCTGGTTTAAATAAACAAGGATGTTTGAATTAAAGTATCGCTGCTTATATACAGCGTCCTATATCCTGAGATCAACACACAACAAACAGGATTATGGTATTTAATGTTGCTGCACGCTTAGAAAACTGAGAAATGTGAACACAAGATGTTTCTCTCATGTCAATATTTTACACGTAGACAAAGGCAGTGCTGACTCGATGGCTACACGACAACAGATTTCTCTCCGAGAACCAAAAAACCGGCAAACTTTTCAAACCATCCGCCTCAGCACAAAGAGAGAAAGAACTCCTGGTGGCCTGAACCCTCATGTGGCGCGACAACAAAACCCCTGAGTGACTTTTCACCCCCTCGACGCTGGAGGCAACGCAACAATACGCTTAATTTGCTGTGCGAGTACCTGTGTACCTGCAGAGGTGTGTGTGTGTGTGAGTGTGTGTGTGCCTGTTTTTGTATGTGTGTGTGTGTGTGTGTGTGTGTGTGTGAGATACAGCAAGAGCCCAAACAGTGCGGCGCCAGCAGTCTGCCCTTCCCTTGAGAACGTAACGGCTGAGTGCCATCGGAAAGAGAGACAGGGAGGGGAGGGTGGGGGTGAGCGAGGGAAGGGGAGGCGGCGGTGGGTGGAGGGTGGAGGAGGGAGGGGAGTTGCTTAATATCTGTACCATAGAGGGAAGCAGGTAAAGGCTTTCAGGTGAGGCCGGTGATGCCGCTTTGTCCTCGCCAACACGCAGCTACGAAGCCAATAACCGTGCAACTGTGACTCAGGCTGACTAACTCGACTACAGTTACTCAGCGCGTATGTGCAAAGTTTATTCTCGTGGCAATAAAAAAAAAAAAAAAAAAACCCCCCCCGAAAAACAGAACTTCCTGTCGTCTCTCCCTCCTCGGGAAAGAAACAAGAATCTTTGATCTCTTACAAGAGAATGTCCAGCACTTCAAAATAAATTCACTCTATCTCCACATTTCTACTTCCCCCAAAACCCCGCTCAGCGCCATATGATAATCCTACTGTGCAATGCCAACGCAGAGGTGCTGTCTAAATTCTCATTTTAATCTGTAGAGGAAGGGAAATGGATGTATGAGAGAATATGAAAATAGGGTTGAACTCCAAAGCCCCCTGTGCTTACTCCGTCAGAAATACTATTTCTGCTGCGCTCGGCACAATCCTAATGCCAAAAACATTTACCCACAGTCCTACTGGCCTCCCCCGAACCCAGGTTCCACTTGAGTTCATTCATTTTTTATTTTTTATTTAAATCAAATCTTTCTCTTTTTTTTTTTTTTTTCCTTTCTATGTCGTGTTTTAAAAACAAAACAAAGAAGAGCCGTAAGAGAGGACGGAGAGGGTGGAAGACGTGCTGGAGGAGCCAAAAACGACACACGAAACTCGATCCGGTTATGGAGCGGCGCTCTTTGTTTTCGTTGACTCGCGACCGATTCTTAAACGCTTTTTATACGCTAACTAGTTGGACAAATATAAAAAAGTGAAAGTGAAAATATTGTTGCCTGGTCGTATACATTTTACATGAGGAGGCCCCACAAAGGTGGGCGACCTCTCCGGCTTTCTCCACGGGTGTGATGAGGGAGGATTAAAGTTTCATCTCTCTCCAAGCTACGCCTGTCAATATCATTCTTTCCCAGTTTGACGGAGGAATCCAAGTCAAACCTTTGCTGATTCAAACACACAAGCCTTAATAAAAACAAAAGCAGCGCTGTTCAGACGGCTCTAATTCCCTTGACAGCCTTCCAGCCAGTCCCACTTAAGGTTATTACGGGCTATAAATACGCCGGTTACCAGGGCTAGAATGTCAACGCTGTTTGCCCTCGTTAAGACACATAATTACCTCATTTACATCTCGTTTCCTCCCCAAAATCGGATACCATTATGCGCCTCCGCGCTCCCACCCCGACCCCGCTCTCCTCCACCGCCCCGACGATTTAGAGTCATCATCCAATCAGCTCCCGAGCTGCGTGTTTGGGGAAACAAGAAAAAAGGCTCCCATGAGCGAGCTGGACAGAGAAAAGGCTCACGGGAGATGAGATGCTCAGACAGGAAGTGCAAGCAGAGGATATTTCCTGAGTGGAGAGCCTCAAGAGGCTGCAGGAACAGAGCTGGAACGTCGGTACAAACATGATTTGTGCTTTTCTGACACATCACGGCGTCTGTAGCGGTCTAAGGCGATTAGTTTTAAAAATGCACGACAAGCCAGACTTGTACCGATGACAACATTTTGATTTTATTGTCAGCCGTCCTGGATTTCAGTGTTTTAGTGTCCTATAACAGCACTCGGTCTCTTTTTCAAACCGGGAAGTTGAACGCTTTCCACCATTCCACCGAGATGAATAGCCCTAATTGTTGAAATAAACTCAATGTGTGCATGCAAATATTGTCTTTGGATATAATTTGCCTTTAACCTCACTTCCAGGAACAAAATAACATTACAGGAGACCTCATAGTCTGGGTACAGGCCCTGCAGCACTGAGTATACTGTTCTTTTTGTTGTGTTAGCCGTGTGGCTACATCAACGAAGCAACTTTTAACTTTTAGCTTTTAATAGCAACGTGGACCAGGGCCGGATTAACCCATTACAGGAGCTCCAGGGCAAACGTGACATGTGGGCCCCCATTGAGCCAGCTTAGAGATACGTTACCCCAACTAGCACTGTGTGTCAGAGTGCTGTTTGTTCAATATGCAGCAGTTGGCTAGCTTAGCTTAGCATAAAGAAAACATACACTTGGCTCCGCTACTAGCACCTAGCACATGTTTGTTTAATCAGTACAACCCATTCCAGTTGTTTGTAAACAACCAAAATATGTTTTAATCAGCTTTTGGTGGATGGATGTTGGTTCCCTATGTTCAATCTTAATGCTAAGCTAAGCTAACGGCAGCTGGCTCCAGGTTCTACAGACTGTTCATCTTAAAAAAACAAAATGATGAGCTGTTCCTGTTTCTATTCTTTCCATGTCAGGATGCGCTCATGTAGCGTAACGCTTCGTTGGCCATCAAAGTCAGGTGACGTAGTGTAAAGAGCGAGAAAGTCCATATATGGAGGAGTTGGCGTGGACGGATGGGCCAAATAAACGCTGACTTCTTTTAGGTTGCGTAGGCAATGTAAACTAACTCACACAACATATAAAAGTTGCGTCAGGTGATGTACGAACTTTTCTGAAAACCTAACTGAGTGTGTTTTGTGGCTAAATTAATTGTAATGTTTAGAAGTCAAGTTAAAGGTCCAGTGCGTAAGATTTGAGGCCTTTATTTTCAGTATAAGGCAGACATAGAATATAATATGTGTAACTATGTTTTCATGCATGTATAATCACCTGAAAATGGGACTCCAGTTGGGTCAACCAAACGTTGACTTCTTTTAGGTTGTGTACGCTACGTAAGGTTACGTATTTAAGTTGCGTCAGGTGACGTACGATCTTTTCTGAAATCTAACCGAGTTTATTTTGTGGCTAAACTTAACCAAAGTGAGACAAAGATTTATTTTAAAAGACTAACCAGACCTTTCAAACATATTAATTAATGTTAACTTGATCAAAGGTTGATTAGTTAGTCTTGCGAAGTTGACCTCCAGAAGTGTCCAGAACATCAGATTTTGAGGCATCGGGGAAAGTTACAGCTTCCAGTCTAAATATGTACCGCTGTCAGTTTCAAACAAAACATATCAGCATGTTTATCAGCCGCTGTGACCCAGCCGTAACCTCCGAGGGCCGAAGCAGCACGGAGACGCACAAACACACAAAAGAAAAACTTCGCCCTTAAAGACACTACAGACAAAACAACACTACGTGGAGCGTGCAGCGGGGGAGATACGTGTGTGTCGGAGGACAAAATAATCTGCAGGGGAGATCAGAGAGACTTCATTCCTCGCATCGTTTGACGGGTTGGAGCATCTGTCTGTCCGCGTCGGACGCCAGAATCAACAACGAAAAAACAACAACAGCGTTAGCGATAGAGAGGCCGCTCTCCTCGTCCTCCTGATCCCTCTCTCAATGCTTTCCTCCCTTTCGCTGTTGCCTCGTTTCTCTTCTTTTACTCCTTCATGCTCCCTCCTACAAACTATCTTTACCGGCTTACCGTTATATGGTGGGAGTCTAGTATATTGTGTGTGTGTGTGTGTGTGTGTGTGTTATAACAGTATTACAGCAGTTGTGTATGAAAACAGCAGATAAGAGAGCAGGATGATGAAATGTGAAGCAACAACACATGACCCAGCTTAAAGATCTCTGATAAAAACAAACACGCTATATATTGTATCTACACACACACACACACACACACACACACGTCTGAATACACATGTACACACATACACACACACACACATGGCATACATACATTTCAACAGATAAATACGCACAGGTTACACACACTCATTGTGAGCAGAAACACACACGTAGCCTTGCATTCGTGATTTCATGTGTGCATCCGTGAGTCTGCGAGCAAGTGTGTGTGTGTGTGTGTGTGTTCGGTAATGACACATGGAGGCCGGTTCAGCATTGTAAATGAAAAAAGACTCGATAAGATCTGTGAGACGGGCCGAGTGACTTAGGTTTATGTGGTGGGTGGTGGTGGGTGGTGGGGGGGGGGGGGGTTAAAGCAGGGGATCATGGGAAGAGGCATGGAGGTGTACGCTAATTTCCCCCCCCCCCTGCCACGAAAAATCTGGTGTGGAGAGCTTTCGTTACGGGCACGGGAAGAGAGAAAGACGAGGCTTAATTTGTGGTTTTTTTTACAGCAAAGTTACACTTCAATCATTCAAGTTTTAGTTTTATGTGTTCATTTGGAGGTTTAAAATGCTTATGAGGCTTCGCCGCCTGACAAAAAAAATAAAAACACAATTTTTAAGGGGGTATTTTAGGGGGTGTGTGCATTTCCTGATATGATAATGGTCAAATTGGAAAAAGACAACATCAGCAGCTTCCATCTAGAAATAACTGTTGAAGCTGTGAAGACAACTCGCATTGTGTTGAGGCACGATCTTTTCCTAAATTAAATGTACGTAACGTGAAAAATAGCGACACACAGGTGTGCTAATGAACAGGCTCTATTATTCTTAACGTGTTGTCGGATACCACAACCGAAATCATTAACAACCTAGTTTTAGCATCAGCTTTTATATAATTTCAACACCAAAGAGTTTTGGGTGCTAATTTGCAACCAGGTTTCACAAACGGCCTGCAATTTTTCCCAATAGTAGGAAAAAACCAAGCTGTGAAATGAAGCCAATGCAGAAGTGCCAAAAACTGTAGCTTCTCAAACGTCCACTTGAGGCTGGCTGCAGAAGTGAGTCAGTCTCCATAAGTCCCCATGTTAAAAACTTACAGCAGAAATAAACATGTTTACAGCCTGGTACAAAAAACAGTTTTGGTCTCTATAGCTAATTTCCCCGTTCATGACAACTGTACTGAGGGTGAATTTATATACAACTCACCTGTTCACATTATATTAAGGCTTAAAGTTATGCAGGATTAAGAGCGTGGACGCTTTGATTGACGGGTAGGCGTTGGTACAGGTGGCTTGTTTGAGCAACCAGGCGTCATTTGGCTCCACATTTTTAGATTAGCCAGGAGATGGTGGAGGCATGACTGATAACATGGCTCTTCAGAGGCCTGTGGGTGACGTCACGGATACGACACGGTTTTACTGCCAACGTTCTTGTGGCGGGGGAAAGTTAAACAATTTGATATTGTGATAGAAATGTATCTATCTTATCTAATATTATCTCCTTGTTTGGAAGATGAGGAATGTACATAGATAATAGCCAACGTTGACTGACGACCTTGCATAGTGATGACCTAAAACCAGCAGCAAACTGGGGCTGGTGCCAGTGTTAGTCCACCAACAGACAACAAGTAAACCTCATTAACAATAAAGCTTCTTATGTCTCATATTTCCGTCCGTCCTTTGCCGTTTTAAATCATTCGATTCTCCGTGTGTGTTGTCCACAGTGAGGTTGACCTCAGACCAGTCTGAGTGTGTGTGCTATCAGTGTATTTATCAGAACTACTTCCATTCAGCTTCGCCCTTTTTGTCTCTCGTGAAGAATTCTGTATCAAAGTGAGTAAAAACAAACACACACACACACACACACACACACACACACCAATCAGTGGCTAGTTCTCTATCTGATGTGGAGTTCATCATGGTGGCATACAGAGGGTCTCCAATGAATTCACACACACTCAGGCCTTTGGTCTGATAACACTGGTTTTGGGGGGAAGTTGAGGGACAGATATGTTTTTAACGGATGGACAGGTATGGTTTTTGGCCACGCTCCGCTACTCCGGGACACCTCCGTGATTGGCATGGAGGCCGGGTCGCCTCCTCCACTGACAGATTATTCATATCACCTAGTTAGGTTTCATGAAGCAATTATGTGTCTTCACACTCCGCCAACTTTGGGAATGGCAGACTATAGAAACGCACAGTATACGGCCTCTGATGGTGGGAAATGTCTGTCATCCAGGAAGAGGGAAGGTTCGTCTTCGGGATTCGAGCTCACATCGCGGCTTTTAAAGTCATGAATAAATGTCTGTTTTAATTCTCTTCTCGCAGATTTCTGGAACACATCAGCGATTCAAACTGTGGACAAAAAAGATTTTTATATTTCCTGCTTGCACAACTGATATCTGTGAAGACCTTTCATGGGAAAAGAGTGCAGTGTGACTGCAGTGTGAGCCATTCTTTGGAACAACTGACAAAGATCTCAGGTAAAGTTGGCATGAGCGGCGACTTAAAACGAAAGTAAACTCTCTAAAGTATGAACAGAAATTCCAACGAAGAAGATACCACGTAACCTGACAGGTGATTCAGTTCACTGATTTCGTAAATGTACCTGAGGGAGGAGCCGTAAAACCACAATTGACCTGTCAAGTGACTATTTTTATGATTCATAATCCCGTCTTGGGTTTCCCCCTTTTGTTTTCCTCTTAAAGGCAGTTAAAACTTACGTCCAGTTAAAACTTACGTCCAATATATACATGTTCAGAGCAGGGGTCTTCAACCAGGGAGTCCACGACCACTAGGGGATCCGCAGAGACTACTGCGGGGGGTCCACAAGTTTTCACCAAAATAATGGTGAATGTGAGGGTGCAGATAACTTTTTTATCAGTCATAAACACATACAGGCTAATAGCCCAGTATATAAATAGGTTAATAAGGTGGAGTGAAAGTTGAATAAAGTTGCGCAGTTGTTGGAGATGCGTGTGCACTTCAGGGACTTCTCATTTATATTTGAAGCCGAGGTTTCAACTTAATTCTTGACATTGTGGTTGAGAAAATGAGGCCCAGTAGCTGTTGTGAATCAGCTTTTTTCAACCACATTAACTGACAGATGATTCAACTGACTGATTTTGTTAAAGGGGACCTTATAAAACAATAAACCTGTCAAGTGGAAACTATCTTTATAATTCACAGGAAGGTGCTTTAATCCCCTCTTTGGTTTGGTCTCTTCAGACAGAAGAAGAAGAAGTTTGGGTTCGCCACTAGAACTTGAATTAAAGGTGTCGATAAGAGGTTTAGTATGTTTCATAGTTCATAAGAGTGAGATGTTTTTGTTCTCGATTATACAAAAGTGACAATGTGTGAAGAATGGAAAAGTCTGCTTTGACACCCCCACCCACTGGTCGGAAGCTGTGACATGAGTGTTACTTCGTGTTAATGTCACTTACATGCAGTTACTGAAATTGATGGGCACATGGACGCCCCACTAAAATGCAAACTTGTTCTACAGTGCTGGATTATTACATGACCAGTAACTTCCTGGAGTCTCTGCAGATTTCCAGGCAACCTCATGGTCTTGATTTCCCAAAATATCAAACTTTCAGTTTCAGAGGGCCCAAATAGTTTTGATAGAGCGATATTAAAATAAAATCATAACAATCAAACAACAAGAAGTAGGAGAAAAGAAGGAAATCCTCACATTTAACAGGCTTCAAACCTGAAAATGTTTGGTATTTATACCTTATGCTAATAATAAAAGTTTCACAGATTAATGTTCTCTTCTGTCAAAGACACAAAGTGAGTCCTTGACAAGTAACGTCAGCACTTCTTTCACAACAAATTACACTTGTGTCTCATATTTGACCCGGCAGTTCAGGTCAGTGATGCATCACAATATTTCACCCTCACGACTCACTCCCATGATATTTTTTATTTCCTGAAGACAAACAGAAAAACCGAACCAGGCTAAACAAATAAATAAAGGACAGCTTCAATAGATGCCAAAAATAAATGCTTCCACTCCCTGTGAATGCCCTGTTCACCCTGTCATATAGCTAACAGTCACAACTTGCCTTTATGTGTCAGCAGTGTGTGTGTGTGTGTGTGATTCAACAGAATTGGCCTCTGATTACTCAACCACTACCACAGAAAATCTGCGGAGCCTGACCGGCTCTGAAAACACACTCATACGCCGCTGAAAGACACGGCTGCATTGGCAGCGGCGTGAACGTACGCAAATTTCCCGTGCACGTACGCACACCAAAAAAAAGGTTAAAATAAGCTAAACGCACACACGTGAACTGGAGCAGCAGCGTGCATTTGAAACCCCGTGAATGACATCATGGGGAAACTGTCAGGTAGCAGTGTTTTGTTTTTGGCAACACAACTGCATTAAAAAAAGGACATATAGACGGTTTAGGAGGGTGATTTGAGCTCACACACACACACACACACACACACACAGAGCCCCCGGTTCTCACACCACCAGCTGTGACCTGGTTAGCTTTAAGCCGGTGTTTGAGCCTGGCCCTTAGTTGAGGTTGGCTGCTCAGACAGGGCAATAGTTTGCACTCACACACACACACACACAGAAACACACACAGTGGCCACTGTGGCTAATTGAATGGCCAGGGCAGGAGGTCCAGGTCTTTATGCTCAGGGAGAGGAGCCATGAATATTTCTGTTTCATTTGGACTTCACACACTGAGACGGTGGGAAAAGGTGAATGAGTGTGGGAACGAACAGCTACAGGCTTTGAATATTTACTCCGCTAAAAGCTCTTTCAGACGAGAGGATGTACTTGTGTTACTGAAAATAAGATGACAGTTAAACACAATGGCTGTGTTTAACTATAAATGTCGTGTCTCAATTCGGATACTTCCTTTTTAAACTTCTGTGTAGTACACGATGTACTTCCTGGCACAGAGCGCTGATCTCAGCAGGGTAGTGTTGTCTCAATTCAACGTCTCTGTCACGTTGCGGGTGCGACACTGTTTTGGTCCGTCCTGCACGTGAGAATTTCAGAAGCGTTTAGCCCGCCAGACTTTGTTTACTTGCTCAGATTTGGCCATTTTCCTGGTTTACATGCTTCTAAATATTATTTTAATATAAATATGATATGATTCTGCTGTGTTAAATTGACATGGGCTGCTTGCGGCATCCGTCAAAAAAGCTGAGCGGAGGCTCGCTTCTGGGACGCTTCTGAACCGGACTAGGACGATCACATATCACTATAAAACATATATACGCCTTACATTTGTATATTGCAGTATTCACCGCAACGGCTTCGGCCGCTGGTCCCTCCTCTTTTGCGACGTAGCCAAAATAGCAGTCCTCACAGGTACTGACAGTACACTGCTTTTTGACATAACGTACTCAAAATAGCAAGTGTGATTACGGAAGTACGCAAATTGAGGCACAGTCTGAATTTAGCATCTTAGCATGCATGAAAGTGCGTCCGAGCCTGACGGGGTTTAGCCGGTATTTCATCGTGGCCAATTCATCCAAATTCACACAAAAAACATAAGTGATGATTCACAGTTCATCACGTTTACCCGGAGTGTTACTTACTGACTAAAGTACAAGTAAAATCAGTCAGATGGAGATAAGTGTGAGTAAACATGATATTTTCAGGGGACAGTGTGGATGGAGGAGGGTAAAGAAAAAGCTCTATATGATGATCATCATAGGTCTAGCCCAATTCAACGCGGAGCCGAGTGGAGGCCCGCTTCTGGGACGCTTGTGAACCGGACCGCGGCGGAGGTAGTGTTTTTTTTTTTTTTTTTTTACACGCACATTAAAGCATAAAGAAAGTCTCCCATGGTGGATACACCTTTATTTAGCATGTTAGCCACACCAAGTATGCAGACGTTGACACCATGGGTGTGTGTGTGTGTTTGATTCGGGTCATGTAGCGTGTTTCCTGTTAGGTGAACTTAAATCAGTGATCAGTTAAAGTTGATGCAACCTTTGGTTCGTCTGGAGCCGCAGACTCACCGGCAGCTTCCTCTCTGATTAATCACCTTCCCTTTGTTCCTTTTGCACACGTCACTTCTCTTTTTTTTTTAGGTATTCAGTGACCTCATCCAGGTGCTTTGAGTTCATTCATGCTATAATTGTTAGTCAGTTAGTTTTTGTTTGTTTTATAAAATTCTGGATTTCACCTGGATTTTTTTAAACATTTTTTTTCCTTTCTAGGTCTCAAAAAGTTCACGTTTTTTAACACTGGAGTTCTCACCGAGCCGTGACAATATGCAAGTGAAAGTGAAAAATGTCCGATTTAATGGGTTTTCATTTCAGGCCTCGAGGCGATCCATAGCTTCAATCGAAAAAGTACAGAGAGTGTGTGTGTGTGTGTGTGTGTGTGTGTGTGCGTGAGATGGTTCAACCAGAGGATCAGTTCATGTACAGTATACATCTCTGCTGTTAATCATTTTCATTCACACGTATGTTTTGTGTGTATACATGCGTGTGGAGTCATCGCTCATATGCATACAGAGAGGGGGGAAAAAGGAAGCACAGGAACGGAGAGAGAGAGAGAAAATGGAGTCTCGGAGACGGGAAATGAAACCTCAGAGCACGAGTTGATGGAGAGGTGAGAGGACGGCGGCAGATAGACGGAGCATGAGAGGAGCGGGAAGGAAAATTGAAAACGGTGTGATGAGAGAGAAAACGGAGAGGTGGAGGAAGAGGAAAGGGAAGAGCCGGCCTTATTTGATGCAATAATGTGTTTGCTGATGTTCAGCATTCACACGAGTCACCTTAAAATCAACACACACCCGTGCAAGGCCGATAAATATCAGATATCAGGGCGGTAACGTCGCAGCTGTTATCCTGGAGAGAATTTTTATCAATAAACGGCCTGATTTGGTGACATAAATGCTGATTTGGACACTTTTCCACCTTCACAAGGATTTAAAAATATAATCTTCTTAAACATTTTAGGGCGACGTTTAAAGATACGAGCACCAATCAGCAGCTTCGGTGCAAAAGATGCCGCGACTCTCACGCCTCACGCAAACAGACAAAAAATTCCCGATGACGAGACGTGCGTCATTCTTAAAACAAACGAAGCGAGCGCTTTGTTTGTCCCCGCACACACTCACACGTCCGACAGACACAATACATATTCCTCTAATGCCTCTGCACACACTCTCTTAAGTATGGGAGGAGGAGGAGCAATTATGGCCTAAACACTGCTGGGAAAACACACACACACACACACACACACAGAGGCACGTACAAATAAACACACACAGGCACATCCACAAATATGAAGGAAGTGAGCGTCATTAGAGCAGGACTTCACTGGAATCAGAGGACCATGGCCTGTTTCCAGTCTGTGGGCTTACTCACTGTATTACTCAACGCTCTGCATTAACACTCGATCAGTTGAGTAAATGTTGGAAAATGTTGATTATTGACGCCCAAAATGTTTCGTTTTGTGCACATAAATATTCAGTTTACTGTCATAAATGACGAAAGGAAGCAGAAAATATTCACATGAGGAGCTGAAATCAAAGATTTGGACATTTTTCTGACTCAAAACAATTCGATGATTATCAAAATAGCTGACGAATAACTGGCTCTAATATTACTGTTAATGTAAGTGTTACTGTCAGCAGCAGCCTCAGTATCGATGTGAGAGTGTTAGTTGTCACATTTTCAGCTTTATGAAAAATAATAGTTAAGTTGATGAATCAAAAATATGGAAAACATAAATATACATATATATTTAAAAGTATAAAAAAATAAGTGTGTGATGCTCTGAGTGTGTCTGAAGTGTGTTATATTGTGTCTGAGGCTCCTGCCACTAATAACGACCAGAATATGAATTAATATTAAAGTTAAGGTGCTGTTACTGATTAAATAAGTTCGAGTGTAAATAAAAACAGAACAAAACAAAACCAGGATGAGTTTATATTTACAAAAAAAAACTCATTTGTTCTGTTTCCAAGTGTCCAAACTTTTATTTTGGAATCAAAAAACTGCTCTCAGCATTCACATGAGTGGTTAGCGCTAACATTAGCACAAAAACCTGCTAATATTAGCATGTACCTTAAAGGTACAGTGCTTGCTTTAGCATTAGCGGTAGCATCAGTATGAGTGACCGGTGATAATTCACGCCACGTGCGACGGGCGCTTTTTTTTCCAGCAAAAAGACGCAACCAGTGTTCGTCATTTAGCGACGACACGGTCGCGCGGTCGTGTGTGTGTGTGTGGTGAATCACTCGCAGCAGTTTCGTATCCGCGTGGCTTTAAAATGCGGTTTTCAGACCCGTGTTGACTTTTTAGATTTGTAAAAAGATATAGCACGAGCGGCGTAAAACATCGACTCTCAGCAGCTTCCAGTCCACAAAAACACATCGGTGTCATATTAGCGCTCGAACACCCGATCAGCTGAACGGCTGCTGTTAAATCAAATGTGTTCTACACACACACACACACAGCTTTGATACTCTCACACAGACTGCAGACTGCTTGATGGTGCACATGCAGGGGGTGAGACAGAAGTTTGAGGGTAGTTAGGAAGGGTGAGACGGGGTAAGAGGGGTGAGACAGAGGTTGGGAGGGTTAAAATTGTTAGTTTAGCCCCACTGGCTATATTTTCTCTCCCTTGGGTCTATTTTACATACTTTTCCTCTCAGACCCAATAAACAAACAAGGAACACAATTAGTGGCGTGCACATGCATGTGCATGTGCGTGTGTGTGTGTGTGCACGTGAATTAAGAGCGTGGGAGCAAACGAAAATGATTTTCTGGCCGCACACACACACACACACACACGTACATGCATGCATAAGGCGATGCATGTCCTCACGCATGTGCGCGCAGAGCATAATTTCTGCTAACAGTCTAATATGGTTCATTTTCAGCTATCAAAACACACATGAAAAGAGCGTTAACGCTGTCAACAAGCGAGCACGGGATGTGGAACCGTCATTTTCATTCTCAATATGTCAAGGTTAGGGTGTATTCCAGCAGAGAGAGGAGAGGAGAGAGAGGAGGAGAGAGGAGAGAGGAGAGAGAGGAGGGTTAGAGGGGGGAGAAGGAGTGTCGTTCTCCATCCTCTGCTCTCCAGAGAATCCCATCATGAAACGCCAAAGCACAAAGAGCTCAGAGCCTTCGACTGAAACCGAGGGACTCTTTATATATCCAGAAGCGGGAGTGTTGTCTGGGGCAACAGCACCACCCAGCACACCACTGAGGGTACTACACCACCTCCACCTCCTCCTCCTCCTCCTCCTCCTCCTCCTCTTCCTGCTCCTGCTGCTTTAAATCCTGACCGGGCCCTGTCTTTATATTTTTTAAGACACTTTTTGCATTAATTCAATGATCAAAATGAGCGACGGCAGAAACAATTCAAGTCAAATCCGAGCTTCGTTTTTTGAGGAAACCGCCACCGCCGACACGAGAGAGCTAATCAAAGACACAGTCGTCTTTTTTTTTTCTGTGTGGGAATCTAACCCTTAATGGGCTACACCAACCTCACAGCCAAGCACACACACACACACACACACACACACACACACACAAAATCAAACTAATTACAATTTGTCCTTTCTCTTTTGTCCTTTTCACAGTGCTCCCTTTTAATTCCCACCAAGAACACACTAAAAAAAGAAGAAGAAGAAGAAGAAGAAGAAGAAGAGGAGGTGGTGGTGGTGGTGGTGGGTATATGTGAGGAGTATAGCAAGGGAAGGGTGTACTGAGGGATTTTCCAAAGTGGCACACAGTAAAATAACACACTGGAGTGTATATCGGCTTCCACTCTCCCTCATTTAAATAAGCGCCAACACTGATTTTCTAACAAAAATATGGTACTAGTATAATAACAATGAAATAAGACCCTGTGAAAACTCGCAGCCTGCAGCAAGTATTTAAAATATCATTTAAAAAGGGCTGATCTGTAATTCAGAGCGGATATGGTATCAGACGGCGTGCTTGTCATTCCCGGCTATAATCTCCACTACGCTGAGAAACACACTGTCTGCTGGCAGCGCTGGAGAGAGGGAGGAAGAATAGGGGAAGAGGAGAAGGGGGGGAGGCGGGATCTGACTACTTATTCTTCCTTCTCCTCTAGGTGCTCGCTCGCTCGTTCGTCGGCGGCTATCTGCGATGAAATCTCCGAAACCCATTTCAAGAGAAAGAGAAAATCGCAGATTGAGGAGGAAAAAGTTTGAGATTTAAAGCAACACTCTTCAACTTTTCGATCGTTAAATATCAGATTTTAAATCACGTTGGTGCTGCACTGACCTGTAATCAGGTGAACGGTGTCTCTATCTGTTCTCACACTTTGTAACTTTGTGCCCACGAGAAGTACGTAACACTTTAAAGTCACACGCCACCAACTATTTCACTGATTTTGGTGAAACTGGATCATATTTTATGGAGAAAATGTTTTCTGGTTTTCCCTCTGATGTCCTCCGGCTGCTCCGCCTCAACTCTCTGTGATTTACAGAGTTTCCTGATGGACAGTGAAGTAAACTGATGACAACTGTAGCTGCTGTTAGCTCAATTTATTAGTTGGGCTTTGAGCTCAGAGCACCGGGAGGAGTGTTTGTACCACAGGAGTTTTGGACCACCGGGAAGAAGAAGAAGAGGAAGAAGAGGAGGAGGTTTAAAAGGGAATGCTGACGGGAGTGGAGCCAGTGTTGTGCTAGAACAGGAGCTGAACGAACGGGTAATGTAACCAGGCTCAGCAGCCTCTATGGACATAATTCTAGAGGTGAAAAGATGTAATGTAATCAGAACAAATACTCGAGTATTACTTTAAAGTTCACCTCTCTCACAATGTCCATTTAGTAGCTGTTCTGGAGCTGTCGATCATAGCAAATGATCTTCCTCCTTGAACAGTAGATGATCAAATATCCAATTTCTGAGCATTTTATTTAGTTACTTTAATCCAGAAGTTTGAATTTAAAGTTCGTTCTTGACTGATTAAAAAAACGTTTCACCATGAGTTCTGTTCTGGACCTTTCCCGATCGTATCACACAGTGTAATTATTGAATAATAAGAAGGATCAATAATTAATCACTTGTTCTGGCTTGTCAAATATGAGATGTGGAGAGCTGATGATGGACAGATGAGCTGAGACAAGACGAGAGAAGGAGGCATGAGCGATGAACGATTATAAAAGAGACAGTCGGTGGATTTTATCCTGATACATCAGCAGTTCTGGTAATCGATTAATCATTTGAGAAATATTAAAAAGTTTAGCCAGCAGAAACATTAAGAAAAAAAAGTAATGATTTATAACTGTTGGGACTGAAAATTAATCCTCAAGATCGGAAACATCAGCTGACAGCTGGAGCTTTTGGTTGTATCACACCAAACTTCCTCGGCTGTAGACGCTCACATTTCCATTTAATAACTTCTAATCCACGTTGGCTTCAAAGTTTATATAGAAATGTGATTTCTGGATCTCAGAAGTGTTGGTAATTAAAGAAAATATCACTGCAAAGTCCATTAAATCATCTAATTAATGAATAATTTAAATAAGGTGGAGATCACTCGTTTACGGATTTGCTGCTTTTGTTTGTCATTTTTCGAGAGTTGCATCGACATTTTATAGATTAAAAATGAGTTAATCAGAAAAAAAATCATAAATAGATTAACAAAGTCACTCTGAGCTCTGGAAACTTCATCTGCCGGTCGGACAGAGCGAGCTGAAGACGTCATTTCTCACCAACCTTTTGACGTTTTCTAAATTTTTAATCGAATAATCGGAAAGAAACAGACAAAACGGCGAGGGAAACAATAATTAACTGCAGCCTGAAATTGAATTATGAACGATTAAGACACACAAACACACTCTGGCTCACACACAGATGTGTAAACACACACACACACACACACATTGGGTTTTGGTTAGACGTGTGGTCTGGACAGGAAAGAGCTGGGGCCGCCACACTCAGCAGGACACGGACCTCGGGCAGTTCACACTCCACACACACACGCACACAAAACACACTGCCAGGTCGTCCTTACCCACCTATCCTGTTGCAGTGGGGGGTCGGAACCGGCCAGACACACACACAAAGAGTCATAGACATCCTCATATTCAAACACACACACACACACACGCTCAGTTGGCGGAAACTGGCAGTGACATGCTGTCCGGCGGCGGCTCAGGCTCGAGGCTCTGAGGTTGGGCTGAGCCATCTATCATACAGCCAGAAACACAGTAACCCAAGACATGAGTGACAGGGGATCACACACACACACACACACACTGAAGAAGACATGTAAGTATATTCTCACAAACAGAACACTCGCTCAGACACAAAGCCGACGACACGCCACGCTGGCCGTCTGTGAGAAACCGTCAATACGACGTGAATCTTTTGATTCCACACGCGTGCACGCATGAACGGGCTTCACTGTTATCCCGGTTTTTAAGAAAAGGAGCATCAGTGTCCTGCGGTCTTACACGATTATGACAAGATTAAGATTAAGATTAATTTTTTGGTCAACGTCTGCATGAAAACTGAGAAATTAAAAGTAGACTTGCAACTTCCACTGTGCAACATGTTCAAATAAACGAGAGCTGAAATCATTTGGTGATTATTCGACATTTTACAGACTAAACAAGCCCCGAAGTAAAAAATATCTGTATCAAACTTGTTGCACTTTCACCTTTTGCTGCAGCACAGTCGTGATTTAACTCATCAAGTTCAAGACAAATGTTGTTTTTGTGTCTTCTTCTATCAGGAAATTTCATGTTTAAAACTCGTCGAGAACAGGTTGGTTAACATTATCGTTGAATCTGTTGCTACGACCGTCACCTCTGCTCACAAGAGGAAACAGGAAGAGGAGGCAGAGACTGACGTCAGCGAGGTAGAAGAAGATCTTGACAAGGAGCTCCATGGAGTTCTTGCTCCTCTTATTTTGACTCGTGTCCACGAATCTTCTCGTGAAAACTCGATGTGATCACGATGCAACGAGGAAGAGAAGCTTGAACAGCGATTTATTTAAATATTAAGAGGTCACAGTGTCATAAAAGGTCAAAGTCGACCCGGGCCATTACAGACTTGATGCTCAACTTCACATGATTCATAACACGATCACAACATATAACAACATTTTTACCAAATAAAGGTGTGGGACTAAAATATGGGCAGCCCTGCTTCGTGCCTCTCATGTACTGAATTCATTTTTAAGTTCGAAACAATCTGCCACAGAATAAAAGTAGACCATGAATTCACTGGAAGCTCATTGTGCCGCTCTGTCAACAGAGTAGTGTGTAGTGGTGTTGTACTATATATTTTGGCACAGCCTCTTCTAACGTGAGCCAGGAGCTTGAAAATAAAAAAATAAAAAAGGAAAATTGCTGCTTCCTGCTGACATCAGCAAGTCATTAGCGGCTAAAGAGTCTTTTATAAAAACAACTTTTCTTTCCTTCATGTTTTTTTTTTTTTTCCCTCCGTAACCAAAAACTGCAGTTCCTCAAACGTCCACTCGAGGCTGGCTGCAGAAGTGAGTCAGTCTCCATAAGTCCCCGTGTTCAAATGAGAAATAAATATGTTTACAGCCTGGTACAAAAAACAGTTTTGGTCTCTATAGCTAATTTCCCCGTTCATGACAACTGTACTGAGGGTGAATTTATATACAACTCACCTGTTCACATTATATTAAGGCTTAAAGTTATGCAGGATTAAGAGCGTGGATGCTTTGATTGACAGGTGGGTGCGGTTACAGGTGGCTTGCTTGAGCAACCAGGCTTCATTCAGCCCGCCTCAGATGATCCACGTCTTTGCCGGGAGGCGACAGAAGCAAGACTACAAAAATGGCTAACAGATCAGACCAGGAAGCCATGTTGTAGCGGACCTTTGAGAATCTTCAAATCAAGTGAGCACAGAACACAGAACAGACGTGACATCGGTGCAGCAGCAGTTATAAATCTGGAAGATTAGCATGTTACAGATGCTGAACAGCGGCGCTAAACAGCCATCAGCAGCTTTGACCCCCTAAATATCAGCATCCGTACAGCCCTGCTTCTTCTGACTAGTGTCCCACTTCACAATCAAGCCTTCAGCCTGAGTAAGTGCCCCACTTCGTTTGTAAAACACCCCCTGTGAATGATACAGACCGCCACTACCTCTGTCTAAATCTCTCCCTCCTTCGCCCTCTCTCTCTCTCTCAACAGGCCTCGCCATTCACGCCTCTCAGGGTCCAGATTGATGGGAGGACGGCTCTCATTTGGACCAGGAGAAAAGTGGCCAGTTTAAGGGCTGCTACTGTATTTTAAACGCCACGGGTGTTAAAGAGACTGATGAGCCCGGCGGCGGTGGCGGATGGTTGACCCTCCCCTCCAGGCTCGGTGTAAAACCCCCATTGGGAGAATAAGAGAGAGAGAGAGAGAGAGAGAGAGAGGGAGGAGAACGAAGAGGAAGGAGGAGGGGAATAAATCTGCGTGGCGGCGGGAATCGATCGTTTCTCCCCTCCTTTTTTTTTTTTTTTTTTCCCTGCGCGCTATCTCATCTGCAGGGGCTGAGAGAGGCAGAGCGGTTTAAACGATCCTGACCTTGTCCGACATAAATAGTCAGAAAAGTCCACGGAGCAGATAGCTTTGTGTAAAGGCTGGTGGAGGAGGAGGAGGGGAGAGGGGGGAGAAAAGAGGGAGGGGAACGCATTGAGATAAGGAGAAGATGGTGGTGGTGGTGGAGGGAGGGTGGAGGGAGGGAGGGAAGGGAGGTGAACGAGATAATGCCTTGGCGTTACTACATCAGAGTCCACGTCGCTCACACGCACACGCACTGCCTCCGCCGTGGGAAACATCCGCGGCCTTCGCCTTCCTGCTTGCTTCCTCCCTCCTTCATCGCTATCGCTTCCTCCTCTCTGATCAGAGGAGAAGAAGGAGAAGCTCTCATGTTGTGGTTACCCCGAGAGACGGACGGATGGATGGAGGGATGGATGGAGGGATGGATGGAGGGATGGAGGCAAGTCAATTGGCTCCCATGAACGCCTCATTCTGCCCTCCTGAAGAAGATGTGAGTATTTTAAAGTAACAAAAAGGAGCTCTTTTGTGCAGCGGCGCCCCCTCCCCTCTCTTTTTCTTCTTCTTTTGAGTGTAATGCTGCTGTACCTGACAGTGGCGCTGCCCCGGGTAAAGGCAGAAATCTCTGCCTCCATTGTCACCTGTTCCTCTAATCATTTTCCACCCTTCATGCCACAATGGAGGAGGGCGATAACGATAACGAGGTGAAGCTAATACAGAGCGGCGGCGGCGGCGGCGGTGGTGGAGGCCCCCCCCCCCCCTGAACACAATGTTCGGATGTCTTCACTCATTCTCACACACACCTTTATACACTCTTTAATGCAGAAAAGTATGCACACACACACACTCACACACTTTTTTTCTTCAGTCGCCCGGGTGCAGATGTTTGAGTCGTTTTATTCGGGCAAATCACCCTCACATTACCGCCGTTACACACTCTCACACACGGCGTACAACACAAAGATAACAGTGTGTTTTCGCTCGGCTTTGTTGGAGGTCGCCTAGTTTAGTTAATTAATCGCGGCGTTAGGCGGCAAAACATCTGAGCGGGAGCAAACAGCGGCGAGTAAAAGTAAGAATGCAGGAGAAAAATGGTGCTCAAAGGTCTGATGTGTCAGATTTAGGGCGGCACACAGGCTCCTAACTCTGTTTTCATGAGTGTTTAATCACCTGACAGGAAGAATAATGTGACTTTAATATCTAAAGACGACACAGGTCCTCTTCCACGGAGTCCGCCATGTTTCTACAGGAGCCCAGAGCGGACAAACTAAACACTAAAGTGCATTTCAGCTCACATAGTTTCTCCTTCATGCTAGGGAGGCGATGCAAGGGGGTTGCAATCAGGAAATACACCACTAGATGTCGCTAAATCTGGTCTCTGCACACCGGTCCGACAAGTATCAGCAAAATGTATCAAAACAGTGCAGTAAACGCATCATCGCATCATCAAGGAGTTTTCCTCACCTTGAAAACATTTTCCAAACTTTCAAGACTTTGTACAAATCCTGCAGCTCACAGAAACGAGGACTCGAGACCAGAGGACGGCCTCACACCGTGTATCTCAAATGATTATTTCTATTAGCAGCAGGTTGGCTGGTTTTCAAAGCCCAAATAATAATAATAATAAAAATAATGACACGTCTGAGGATCTCAGGGAGCGAGAGGAGACACAGGGTACTAAAAGTTGGACTAAATAACTCGGTGTGAGGCCTCTCAGGGCTTTAAAGTTCAGAGATTTCTTTCAAAACACATTAAAAATGTTGGAAAATAGTTGCTGAAAACATGAAAGACTGAATGATATATTACTGAAATGTGGAGTTAGAGGCTGAAACAGTTTTTCACCAGTTTTCAGTCTCAGGATTTTGTGGGCGGTCCTTAAAGGGCGGCTCGATGACACGCTGAGGCCACCATGAGGAAAACCCGTCCATACTACAGGTACACAGACTTTAAAAGTGATCAGTGAGACCTTAAAATACTCTGTGGTGTGATCATGTTTCTTTGTTCCCGGCAAATATTAATATGGCGATAATGGAGCAGACATCTTTACATTCTTTGCTGCAGCAGCTTGTATCACTGTGATAAACTGACTGTTTGGAGAGAATTACTGCTGCACAGACACCTTTCACACCAGAGAACAAACCGCCGTGCACCGTCTCTGGGTCTGATAAGCCTTTTAACCGGACTCCCTGCTTCCTGTTTCTTCTTCTTTACGCCAACATCCCACAAAAATGAACATTTTAAACTAAAACTGAAAGATAAAGGCGATTCGCTCTCAGCTTCCTCAATCAGACAATCCAGAATCCAGCTAATTTAACAAATACGGACCTAAAATCTGCAGAATCCTCCCCTCCTCTCCAGTCTCCTCACCCTTCCTCCTCCCCCCTCTGTGTGATGTTGAATTGCCGGGGCCTCGCCAGCGAGGACAGGGAGGGTGAGATGAGAAGGCTGCAGCTCTCTGCCTGCGTTTATCAGAGTCTGGCATCGCTGTAATTTCAGTGTTCAGATGCAATCGCTCCACCACTCCCCTCAGGAGTAAACAATAACAAGCACAAATACAATAGACAAACAAGGCCTGCAGGACATGTATGCACACACACACACACACACACGTATATACATACAAATCTATATGCACACACACATGTACAAACAATAAATGCAAACCGTGAGCACCTTCTCCAGTTTTCTGTCTTTACATCGCGGCTACCTGAACATGATCGATCCTAAAAGGCTGAACTCAGGTCAGTTATTAGATGTGAACATGAGGTTTGACCCTCTGTGTTACAGTGTGTGATCTTTTAGAGTCTCACTTCACATGCAGCTCCTCTTCAGACTCACAGACCTCGTATTTCTTATCAGACAGCGCAGCCTGGTGGACGCTTTGCAAACTGCAGGCCAGCAACGCGGCACACAGCCCTGTTAGATGAAACTACAAATAAATGAGATTATTTATTGATTCTTTTCTGTTTGCACGAGGCGGCCAGATGTCAGAGTCGACTGTCTTTTTGTGTTTTGGCTCGTTGGCTCTGGATCCATCAGGATGCTTCAGTGTGATTTCTACTTATTTACGTTTGAGGCGAGAAGTTTGCTGAATAAATAACAACAAAAAAATCAGAGCAAAAGACGCAGATTAGATCAGACCTGAAGGTAAAATTGATATTAAACTAAACAAATCAGAAAGATTCAAACTAAGACTGAAATATTTCAGAAATAAAGTCAAATGTCAGTGACAGGATTCAAACTTTGATCAGTTTTCTGAAATCAGTCGTGATTTTGGAGGAACTGTCTGACACTGCGCGTTAGTTTCTAATTGTCTAAATGTTCTAAGTACCATCGTTATGACGAACAAAATCAGCTACAGTCAGCTCACACAGGAGGCAGCTTTATTATTAGTATAAATTATATTACCGCGATCTCAGTGTTCATTTCTAAATATTGTCATTTATAATTTGACTTTTTTAAAAGATACTTCAGGGATTTCTCCACGTACCGTCAGTGAGTTTGAGCTGATCTAAACTTTAAAGTCTTTTGTCACCTGTAGAAACGTTTCAGTTTCATTTTCAAACCGTTCAGCAGCTTCAGCGGTGTCACTTTACAAAACCTGCAATAAAACTAAAAACTGCCGAGATATTTTGTAGGAATTTAACTTTCAACTTTTCACGTCTTCAAGAAAACAGATAAAAATGAAGTGATATGAGGAGCTCATACTTTTCCCCAGAAACATTTCGAACATTTGACTCTGGATGATGAAAAGCACTTCATGACGACGTCTCTAAGGTCCGCCTTAACATCTTAAGGAAACACTGTTTTTAATCTGATGCTTAGTCAGTCATTTCTACATGACTGAGCCTATCCCAAATAAATAGAAATGTGGATCGATCACATCAAACTATTTTAATAGCTCAGTATCATCAGTCATTCCTTCAGCTCTCTCAAAAACACTTGAAACATTGCTGGCTTCAAAGATCGTGTTTATTGAAGTTATAATTCTTCTTTGTATCATATTATAACGTGTTTCTGCAGTTTGGTTTATGCTCTGAATATAAACAGAAATAACAGTCCTGCTACAGGCTGAACGGAGCCGCAGGACGACTAAAGAACAATTTAATTAAAACCAGTAAAATATTCAACAGCGTTCAGTTGTCGTTTATTGTGAGCAAAAACATACAGGGACTGATGACAGGATGAGGAATCTGTAAGAGGTTTATTTTCGCCATATATTTTACAAATAGAAGCACAAATGTTCATAGACTCTCGACAACACGTGTCTGAAGTACTCTGAAGAGCTATTAGGTGATGGAGACGACGATCTCGGCCGTTTATCTGCAGAGAGACAGAAAAACAGAAGTGAGTGAACGGACGTTTAACAGGACGAAACTGTGAGGACGCTCCGTAACAGCTGAGGGACGTCTACACTAAAACATGAAGATCGTACGGTGCACGCTAAACTAGCCTAGAAGGGATCTACCGTTACAGTTTGACTCTACGATGTTACCTCCTCTGTTAAAACAAGCCTCAGTTCCTGAGTTCAGCAGAAGGTGAGAGCAGGTCAGAGAGGAGAATTAGTCACCAGAGAATGTGACAGCTTTTGGAAATTTAAAAAGAGACGTGCGTGGATGAAAGGAAGTCGTGAAGGAGAGAAATAAAAGGAGGTCTCAGAAGGTCAGAAAACTTAGAGTGATGGAGGAGGAGACAGACTGAGGAGACTTACAGAGCGGCAGCTCCAGAGATGATCTCAATGAGCTCCTTGGTGATGACAGCCTGTCTGGTACGGTTGAAGGTGAGGGTCAGCTTGTCAATCATCTCAGCTGAGGAGGAGGGAGAAGGAGAGAGACGTCGATCAATGAGGAACTAAATCAGAACAAGTGACGATCACGACGAGGCCTGCAACTAACGTTTGGTCTATAGAGTGTCCAAGTGTTTGAAACATCAGGCCGACGTCTTCAAACGTTTCGATTTGTCAGTTTAAAATCCAAAAATTCCAAAATATTATGAAAGAAATCAGAAAAGCAGAATCAGAAGATCTCCTGACAAAAACGTCACTATCATAAAAATAGTTGATTATTTTTCTGTCATTCTACTAATGAACCGGTCGACCAAATGCTGCAGCTCTAATCGTGACATGAAATATTTAAATTCCCTTAAAGTAAAATGAAGTAATTACAGGACAAAACTTATTAGTAATTATTCAATTACAAATCGACAGAAAAATCAAATCTACAATAATTTAAATAAGTGATTAAATGTTGAACTCCAAACATCCGTTTATTTATTTAGCTTCTTAAATTTGCTGCTTGTCTGATTTACAGAGCTTTTATTTTGAAAATAAGATAAGTTTTATTGTCATTTAATCAAATCCCTCAGAGGCAGATGTTCAACTATCAGACTGAAACTGAAACTATTAACGTTAACGACGACCCAAAACTGAAAATGTGTTTTCACTTGACAAATTACTTTAAACTGATTGATGTATGACCAAACTTTTGACTTTTCAGAGATTTAAAGTCTGTCCTGATACTTCAGCTCTTAAACACGAACACAGTGCTCTTCACGCAGAGTTCAGGTCATAATAAGAGCTAACTGTATCCCACAATTCACCACGATCGTGAACATGTCGTCTTACTGTAACAGTGTTTGGATTTGATTGAAACTTTCTCACACTTGCAACTGTTTCCCATGATTAACACAGCTTGTGTCAGACATAACCTGAATGAATGAATGAATGAATGAATGAAGTGTGTTAGTCGTGGACTCTTACAGGCGTTCTTGCTGGCGCTGTCCATAGCGGTCATCCTGGCGCTCTGCTCGCTGGTGGAGGACTCCCTCAGGGCGAGGTAGATGATGTTGACCAGAGCGAACTCCTGGTAGTTCCTCAGCACGTCGGCGTCGATGTCGTCGTAGATGCCCATGCTCTCTGTGCACAGGACACAAGACGTCGAGTAAATCTCCGGCTGGGCAGCTGAAGATCAGTGGAACACTTTAAAAAAATAAAACCTTACCTGCGTTAGCCACTGTGTCAGTGGAGAACAGAGGCTTCTGGTCCGTCTTGTAAGAGATAACAGATCTGCAGCAGAGAAACAGATTTATTAATGTGATGGAGGCAGCGCGGCATCCACCTCTCTGCTCGTGACACCTCAAAGCCTCGTACCTGAACCTGTTGAAGATCACAGAGCCCTGGTCAAACTCGTATCCGGAGTTCATCAGCTCGGTGGCGACGATCGAAGCGTCAGCGAAGGTCGGGGGCTTGCGGCCGATCTCCTTACAGTTCAGCATGATGTGATCCCCGTGGGTCCTGATGAGGAACAGCAGGCTCGTAAAACAACCGACCTGAACATCTGATTCCAGCTGCCACTAAACAACAAAGGTGAACTCTAGGAGGCTCTGCGCCGTCCGTACCTGTGCAGCAGGCCTCTCAGCTTGTCTCCCACGTTGATCACCATCACCTCTTTGCCAGCGGCGGTCAGGTTGGTGATCTCGCTCTTAATGGCCTTGGCCACATTGGAGTGGATGCCGCCGCAGAGGCCACGATCAGAAGTCACGCCGATGAGCAGATGCTTGGAGGTCTTGTCCTCCGGCGCTTTGATTTCGGCCTTCTCGTACAGCGCTGCAGGGCAGAGAGGTCAAAAGTTAGTCTGGTGTAAACACGACGGCGAGAGACAAAAACGGAGGCACGTCATACCCAGAGCGCCGGAGCCGTAGACTCTGGCGGGCTTCAGCTGCCTCTCAGCACGGGCGTACTTGGCAGCGGCCACCATCTTCATGGACTTGGTGATTTTCTGAATGTTCTTGATGGACTTCAACCGAATGGTGACTGTAGAGAAGAGAGGACGTCACTCAGCAAGGATCAGAGCTGAAACAAACTCATCAATCGGTTTCTCAATTAATTTGACAGTTGGCGGAGCCTGTTGATGCTTTCAAGACCCACTTTGATTCTCTGGATTTTAAATGTTTGAACTGTTTTTACTTTAATATCTTGTTTTTTTAATTCTATGTTGTCTTTGTGACACACTTTGGTGCAAAACAAGCTCGCTTTAAAGATAAAAAACTTTAAACTAGTTGTTTGATCCATTAAAGGTCAGAAAGGTGACGCCCTCCAACGTCTAATTTCAACTGAAAACGAATCAATTAGTCGACTAATTGCTGCAACTCAACTTTAATGAAGTAAACGTTGTTTACGCTGCACACTAAAGCACATTCACGTTCAAACTCAGATCTAATGAGGACTTTGCATGTTAAACTTCATGTTGTGCAGCTCGTGCAAACAGGTGAACCCTGTGAAGTCTGTAAAGTCGGACATTGTCCCTTAAAAACAGATTGTAAATGTCAAATTATAATCTGCATTATGTTGTCATGCTGCTGTCTTGTCATGCTAACAAAAGTACTTACTGTCCTTCAGGGTGGCCATGCTCCTGACCTGCCCACTGTGAACAGAGACACAGCATGTTAGCTTCAGCTGCGAGCATTATCAACACATGAGAGCATCACAGCCGCAGACTGACACTAAACAACAACAGTTATGATCATTAACGTTAATTAAACTTTGTCTGCAGGCGGGCTAGCATCGGTTAGCTTCACTTGGCACTCTCTGCAGCCTTGACAGCTAACGTTAGCTCACGTCAACATGACTAAACAAGTTTGTTAGACAGTGTCCGGATGTAATCTGATATAATCTGCAATAATCTGACGTGTTTACTCTCTTCTTTAGCTGCTGTCTTATTGTAAATGTCATCTTAGCTTAGCATTAGCTGCGAGCCGGCTGTCATTCATTAGCCGCGGCCTCCACGTTAGCATGCCCTTGCGCTCAATAACTGCCCCCGTAAGGGGCAACAAGCCCCACACTTGCCCTAATCTCACACACACATTGAGTTCATGCAAGCAACATGTGATTAAACATAGCTGTGAAAGTATTTAGTTGTTTTTGACGTTACCATTGTGGGGAGAACACCAACGCGCTGGTCCTGGCGAACATGGTTACTCCAATGAAGGTCAGACACGCAGGACTGCGCAGGCGCAAGATTAAGAAGCAAAATGGACGAATGGTGCCTTCAGGGGACCGCCAGAAATGTCGGAAAGATGCAAGAGAAGAGCGCACACATGACGTCACCAAAAACAGACACTGAGCTTTGAATTCTTTATATATTTCTTCTCATAAAACATTCGAATAAATAAATGAACATTAAAAATTTCACTATATTATTCATGTAAATTTTAGTTAAATCGCCGTTTTGACCAACTAATTGTCCCATTTTTCGATGTAAACTATGTAAACTCTGGATTTTTCGTACTTACTAATTTTTCGTAATATTCTGTCAACCTTAAAATATCTATGCCATCTCATGAGACACGCAAAAATGTTTGTAGCTACTGCTTTTACTCTGATAACCATTTTGAGTCACACGGGTACACACCTGTTTTACCTGAGAGTAAAAACAAGCACTAAAACACTTACCGGAGCTCTGAAGGTTTATCCAGAATCTTCAAACACTCACCTGTCCACCTGTATCAAAGAGTATTCCCGGAAAGCAAAGTGAGGAAAGTTTTTAACTTTAACCAAAAATAGCGATTATTCTCATGCCAAGATGGCCGCCGGACGTGACACAGGCCATCTCCAGTGTTCGACATTTATCGCTTATAGAGTTGTTTGCTTCTAGGTCTTTATTTTGACTACGTACATATACTAAAATATCAGAATCAGAATCAAGTTTATTGCCAAGTAGGTTTGCACTTACAAGGAATTTGACTTGGTGTAGTTGGCGTAGGATAAACATTAAGTAAAAAAAATATAAATATAAAAAATAAATAAATAAAGTTTAAAAAAGTAAAAATATACTAAAATATAATATGAAAACAATATGTATAAATATTCTATACTGTATTTGAGAAGTATTACTGTATAAATAGAGGTGAAAATATTATATAAATCAAGATGTATTACACTATTTAAACTATTCTCATTCCGGTTTAGAAAATAATGTGCGTCATTATTTTGCAGAAAATAAAGAATACAAAGACAAAAATACATAAAAATTTCAATCCACGATCACACAGGAGGCACGAACTGAAGCTAAGTACATTAAAGTCCAGTAATTTAATCAAATGTAAATTCATAAAATGTTTGGTATAGTGGGTACATCCGATACTTACAACGTGTCCCTGAACGCAGCTCGAGTTCCCGCGTGTTTTAGGCTTTCTCGCGGGATTATGACACGCGGAAGCTGTTTACGTCGGTCGTTCGCACAGAGACTTTAAGTGTTACTAAAAAACAAAAAGTCTGAGTTGTTTTGTGTCTGTCGGAGCTCGTCAGGATGGGAAAAGCAGATTTTCTGTCCCCGAAGGCGATAGCCAACCGGATCAAGTCCAAAGGTCTGCAGAAGTTAAGGTGGTATTGTCAGATGTGCCAGAAACAATGCCGAGACGAGGTGAGACGTTCATGAAATCCGGTTTATTTGCTGTTTTTTCCCTTGTTGTTGTTGTTGTTCTCACTTTATTTGTCTTCTCTGTTCAGAACGGGTTCAAATGTCACTGCATGTCCGAGTCTCACCAGAGACAGCTGCTGCTGGCCTCAGAGAACCCCAACAAGTTCATGGACTACTTCTCTGAGTGAGTTTTTAAGTGAAACCATGGCGGTGCAGCTGTGATGTTACATGTGTTCATTCATTCATTCGTGTGTTTGTGTCCTCCAGCGAGTTCAAAAACGACTTTCTGGAGCTGCTCCGGAGACGTTTCGGTGAGTCCGGATCATCCAGATGTGTTTCTACGACGACAGCTGTTTACTGTCAGCGCTGACTGTTTGTTTGGTTTTTTTTCCAGGGACCAAACGAGTGCACAACAACATCGTCTACAACGAGTACATCAGCGACAGAGAGCACGTCCACATGAACTCCACGCAGTGGGAGACGCTCACCGACTTCACCAAGTGGCTCGGCAGAGAAGGTAAACTGAACCAACCTGAACACACACACACCTACACACCTCTTTCACTTGCCCAGCTCCTGTTCTAGCACGACACTGGCTCAGATCTGCTGTGCCCAGGGCCTGAAAACCTCCTCTTCTCTTCTCTACGCCTGTGGTACAAACACTAACACTCCCCTGGAGCTCAGAGCTCACAGTCTGGGCAGCCCGGCTAACAAACTGAGCTAACATTAGCTAACAGCAACTACAGTTGTCAGCAGTTTACTTCACTGTCCATCAGGAAAACTCTGTAAATCAGAGACAGTTGGTCAGAGTCAGTCCCAGATTTACTCTTGTCCGGCGGCTTCTTGCTCGCTCACTCTCTCCTTTTCTCTTCTTAGCTTCCTCCATCAGTGTCCTCTTCTCTCTCTTCTCCTCTGCCATTATGTCCATAGAGGCCGCTGAGCCTGGTTACATTGTCCACTTGCCCAGCTCCTGTTCTGGCACAACACTGGCTCCGCTTCCCATCAGCATTTCCTGTAAACCTCCTCTTCTTCTTCCCGGTGCTCTGAGCTCACAGTCCAGGCGGCCCAGCTAACAAACTGTTTTTGATTATCGCTGCCAGGTCTCTGTAAAGTCGACGAGACTCCCAAAGGCTGGTATGTCCAGTACATCGACCGCGACCCGGAGACCATCCGCCGTCAAGAGGAGCAGGCGAGGAAGAAGAAGCAGGAGCTGGACGACGAGGAGAGGAGCGCCAGGTTCATCGAGGAGCAGGTCCGCAGAGGACGTGGCGGCAAGGAGACGGACGTGAGTATCGGCGGGGGGACAGACTTCAGCTTCGCACGTGCTCCGTTCAGCTCGGTTAAGATCAAAATTTAAATATTTTGTTTTGTATTTTATTCTACAGGAAACTCCAGTTTACACAGAGCTGAAACGAGAGAGCGAAGAAGAAAAAGGTAAATAAACAAAACAGTTAAATTACTGACAAACAGCGACCAAATTGCGGATGCTAGTTTTAATTTCTTCTGCATGTTTTCTGACTCACCCTCGTGTTTTCCTGCAGTTGCGTTCAACCTGGGCGCCTCCTCGTGTATAGCCGGTCCGTCCAAATCAAGGTACGGATAACTCGTTTCACTTCCTAAGTCCCACCCCTTGTTGCTCAATCGAGTTGAGCAATCCTTGGTCAACTGTGATTGGAGCACAGGACGAAAAGGGGTGTGGCTTGTGAAGGGTTCTGCCTAATTATCATCAGGTATAAGTGAATTATTTTGTCTGACACTGTTTGTGTCTCCTTGTAGTTCAGCGCTGGGTGTTAGTGCTCTCAAAGCAGCAGCAGGATCATCATCGTCATCCTCCTCTTCGTCGTCCACCAAGAGGAAAGACACGCCGTCCGGTTCAGACTCCAGGTCGGAGAAGAAGAAGAAATCTGCTCTGGAGGAGATCATCGAGGTAGAGGAGGTGTTTTTTTTTTCTTCGGTGTGAGTTTGTATTTGTTCCAGCTGGGTGAAGCTGAAAGGAGCCGTGATGCTTTTTGTTGTTCAGATGGAGGAGAAGAAGAAGAAGAAGGAGGACGCGGTCAGGACAGATTACTGGCTGCAGCCCAACATCGTGGTCAAAGTCATGACCAAGAGGCTGGGAGAGAAGTACCACAAGAAGAAGGCGATCATCACGGTAACGACGCTCTTTGGATGAGAGTGTGATGTGTGTGTGCGGAGGAGAACGTGTGTCGCTAACATCTTCTTTACGTTGTAGGAGGTGCGAGATAAATACGGAGCGGTGGTGAAGATGGTCGACTCCGGAGACAAACTGAAACTGGACCAGACCCACGTGGAGACGGTGATACCTGCACCAGGTAAACCTCCAGACCCCTTTAACCCTCTAACATCACGTACCTGTGCTGGGTTTTTTTCTGTCCTCTTCAGCGTCTTCTTGTCAAACTTCCTGCAGGTAAACGTGTCCTGATCCTGAACGGTCCGTACAGAGACATGGAGGCTGTGCTGGAGGGAATAGATGTGAAAAACTTCACAGCGACACTCACACTTGACTCTGTGAGTATCCCACATTGCAGATCTCAGCTGTCAATCATGATGTTAAAAAAACTCTTTTTAAAGCATCAAAGTATTAATTAAAACAACCAAACTCTTGCATAAACATCAGTGTGATGAGAACAACCTAAAATGACAGAAGCCGTCTTAGAAATCAAAAATTATTTGATGTGTACTTTGATTTTTTTAAAGTCTGTTTACATGGAGGCAGCAGGTTTATGAGCCTTACTGCAGCCAGCCACCAGGGGGCGATCGTCAGTGGTGGTTGAGCTAAATACACCATATTCACCAAAGTGGCTCCAAAGTAGATAAATAAATAGAAACACCCTGACTTTGAGGGTGTAATGTCTCATTAAAGTGTCTTCCTTTGTCGTCTTCAGGGTCAGCAGAAGGGGCAGAGAGTCGACATCGCCTATGAGGATTTCTCAAAACTGGCCTGAACCAACAACCTTCTGCCCGGTCTTTAACCTCAGGCGCCCGCTCAGGCTGAGGGACTCTACTGTGTCAGAGTTACTTCCCCAAGATTCACCTGTACATATATATATACACACACACAGATTTATCCCACAATGCAATTCCAGTGCGCTGTCACAGAGAACAACGTATTCAATATGTTTTTGGTTTTATTTTGTATTGATGTACAAGTTGAACAATTTTCTCCAAATAAATTCAGCAAACGTGACTTCTGGTGTCTAAAACAAACGTTTATAATCAGGAAGCGTCGACATCTCGTACACGTCTTCACCTCTTTACAACCGCACCGACGCGGGAGGTCTAATAGCAGCACGGGGTACATGAACGCGTCTCTGGCTGCTCAGAGCATCCGGAGGAAGCTGTTAAGGTTCGGGACGATGTAGTCGGTGTAGTGGCCGTCGATGAAGCCCTTCCCGCTGTTGTGTATGAACCAGCAGTAGACGTTTGAGCCGCGCTTCTTGTCGTGCCTGTAGTCCTTCTGCCAGCCCCTAAAACACACACACACACAGTTTTAACATGAAACAGGTGTGTTTGGGCAGTTTCATATCAGACGTTAATACCGAGACGTACCTGGTGACCAGCAGCGTGTTGCCCTTCACCTCCATGGTGGCCTGCTTCTTCAGAGGGTCGACTCCTTCGTGGACGTCGTACACTCTCACCTCAGGCTCTCTGGAGAACTGCCCTGAGGGGGTCACACACACATTTTCAGGTTCAAATCAAACACTTAAATAGATTCAGTGTGGAGTTACACTGTGGGTTAGTTTAAAATTAAATGAATAAATGTTGTGCGAGTCATCGCAAAACTATTTCAGCAGATAGTTTCAAATCCTGGTTAAACGAGCATCTTCCGAACTCTAACAAAGGCAATTTACATGCAACTGCATGAGAACTGTAAAGTTCAGGTCAGACAATCGTCATATTTCAAAATATTAAACACTCAAACTTCAGTTTGCTGAACACTTGACTGTTTTAAATGTGTTAATTGAGTAAGAACCTCTTGTGATTCTGTCCGTGTTTTTCTACAGTCTGAGACTCGAGGTCTGACTATAAACTCTGAACTTGTACCAAAGCTCGGTGAGGTTAGAGAGTACCTATGAGTCCGTGGACCAGAGGGGAGTACTGGTTGTTGTCGGCCATGTAGATACCGAGGAAGTCAACGCTGACCGGGTGTTTCTTCCACACGTGGTGAAGCAGCACCATCACCTGAATGTTATCATTTATTATGACGGACACGTGAGAGTTCTTCCGGATGGAAATCCTCATTCTGAAACACAGAAACATGACAGCGTGAGATAAAGTGACCCTGAGGTCAGTCAGGGCAGACGTTATAATCGACGGCGTGGCGGTTACCCGTCCTGTGTGATCTCAGCCGTGGACGCCCAGGTGAAGGAGTGGTTGTTCCTGCCGTCGGTCATGATGATGTTCTCAGTGCTGATGGTCACGCTGACTCCGTCGGGCTGGTAGTAGATCGAGATGGTGCCGAAGTACGTGTTCAGTTTGTTTTTGTGCATCTTCTTAGAGCCAATCAGCTGACCGTTCACCACCAGACCTTTGAGACAGGAGAGAGTAAAACATGAGGTCAGAGATACAATGCTTCTGATATTTTACTACCTTTAGTACAGTCTAGTACCTGTTCCACTGTCAGACACCAGGTTCAGGATGTTCCCGGGTTTGGAGTCGATGTTGAAGCAGACGTCCATGTTACTTCTGGGCAGGTGGATGATGAAGTGAGGGTCGTTATCCACTGAGTGAGAGACACTGAGCTCGTTACACATTGAGTACCGTTCACGTTTCACACTGCAGCTGGAGGAGTTTTCATGATTTTAAGGACTGTATGTGTGTGTCTTACCTAAGGTAACCTGTTGAGGCAGGACCCACTCCTCCGGACCCTTCTCCACCTGACTCGGGGGTGGCGTAGTGGTCATTTGAACCCAGGGTGGAGGCTGGTACACAACACGGACTGGAGCCACACCATTGGAGCTTGCTCCTCCTCCTCCTCCTCCTATTCCTGTAGTATGAAGGTAGCCCAGTTTAGTCATTAAGAACATTAAGTTTATTATTTATTAGTCCTTTAAATTCAAACCAAACACCATCAAAACTTGACTGTCAGGCACCTGAGCAGCAGCCATGTTTTGGGTCCTTCGGGGAGTCGGCCAACAGCCTCTCTGCGCCGCCCTCGCTCTCCACCAGCAGAGCCGTGAGAGGAGTGACGAACTGATGCTCCACAGCCAGCGCCATGATCTGCTGGGTGATCCTCCTCTTTTTGGCAGCTGTTGGGGCGAGAGACCTGTAAGAGAGCCACAGTGCACAACACCAGTTTAAAAAGACACTTCATGCTCATTTATTTGGACTCATTTTGAGCTTCCTTACCGTATCCCATCCCAAGATTTCACCCTGAATACTCTCGAGCCTCTCACCTGTCAGAGATCAGCTGTTTGATGGTGATGTAAGCCCACAGTTGTCTGGCAAAACCGTGGAACGAGTGCTCCTGCTTAGTCAACGCCGTGTCCAACTCCGTGGTGTCGGCCTCCGTCTCCAGGGTGATATCCAGGCGGGACTGCGAGACGGGAATGGGACAGAGGACACGTCAACCGTGGTCTTGAACACTCAACTTCTGATTGTGCATTCATTCCAAAATCAAGAGAACGATGAAGGTGGAGAACTGGGACAGTGTGTTTTTCCATTGCAATTGGAATACCAGCCAAAGTGCATGAACCAGGACAGACTCAAAGTCCTCACAGGTGCAGTGACATGTTGTAAATGCATGGTTGTGTTCATGATACTCACAGCAGACGCGGTGGTGTAGCTGGTCAGGATGTTGCTATTGGACGGCAGCACCTTCCCGGCCACCACCAGCTCGGAGCCGCTGAAGTACTTGTCAAATCGGTTCTGCGTGACGTCGGACACAGAGTCGTCCGGGAACTGGATGGTGATCCTCCTCAGCAGAGGAGAGGAGACCTGGCTGTAAAACGCCTGCGATGGGATAGGAAAAGATGTTTCAGGTTTTGTTTGGTCGAGTTCAGAGGGAATAAGGACAAGTGGAAAGGTTTTCCTCAGAGTTGTTGTACCCGGAGTTGCTCAGCGGCGTCGTGGTTGGCATAGATCCTCTGAGCCATGCCCCTGTTCTCCATGGCGATACGTTCCAAGAAGTCGTAGTCCACGTCAAAGCCAATGCCGAGCGAGAAGAGAGAAAACTCCTCCCTCATCACCCGCTTCACGTTCTTCTGGATGGTGCTAAGCTTGATCTCGCCTACAGAAAATCACGGAAGGCGGCGTATCAGTGGACGAAGAGCTGCTTTGTATCAAAAACTGTTTTAAACTACAGGTGAGTCGATCAGTCTTACCCACAGTAGGGTCTCCATCAGACACCAGAATGATCATGGAGACAGATCGAGGGTCAATGAGCCCCTGATTTGCCGCTTTTATCAGCATCTGAACTGCTCTCATCAGCGCCTCATTAATGTTGGTTCCTGGGGTGAATTACCAGACAGATATTTATGTTTACAAGTAATCAGAGCAATCAAAAAAACCTCCTACTCGATCAAAGACTCGTGTTCTCGCATACCTCCGCTGGGTTTGATGCTCTGGACGTATCTCTTGGCGTCTGCGATCTGAATAGAAGAGCCGGAGACGAGGTCCTCGCTCCAGCAACGCACATTGTGGTTGAAGTCGATGATGCTGAAGTGATCATCTATGGTCATGTCATCCAGAATAGCCTGCATGGCCTCCACCGTCTGTCAGAGAAGTTTGGAGTTTAATGCATTCTGCACAATGACCACAAGGTGGCACAAAGAAGGGGGTGAAGAATAAGCAGGGAGCCAGAGGGTTTGTTTTGAGGGGTCAAAGTGCAAAAAACAACTTACTTGCTTCATCTTGACCCCCCACATGGATCCACTGACATCAATGACAAACACAATGTTTTTAGGAAGAGGCGAGAGGTTGGAAGGAGCGAAGAACTGGACAAAATGGCCGTCGGAGACCTGAAGAGAAACCGCAAAGGCTTGAAGGATCATCTCAAAAAAAAAACATTTAATTAGTAAACACTCAGATGAGAGTGTGTGATACCTGGAGTTCCCCGGCATTGCTGTCCCTGTTCACGTCATATCTGACAGTAAACACGCCGTCTATGGCACTTCCTGTGCAGTTCTCACACTTTCTCTGCTGCTGTATGTTGGGCTTGAAGACAATGTGAGCCTGAGGACACAGACACACAGAGTATCATACAAACGGACAGATGGCCTCAACAGCCCTGCAGTAAGCAGTGTGCTGCGTGCATGTGATTGAGGAATAGCAGATATTTAAGTGTACTTGAACAAAATCTGGTTGATTTAGTCAAGAGTACGCTAAAATATATTTTCCCTGTTGAGGGGCCAACGTTCCATTTTGTAAATTCACGGTTTATTCCCATAAATTCCCATTAATTCTAATGGAAAGTTTCCAATCCTAGTTGGGACTACGGCAACATTCTTGGGTGGAGATTCGTGCTCGATTTACAAATATGAATCCATAATTTAGTCGTGACAAAGTTCTAATATTTCTCCACAGGATTCAAGATCTCTCCAACAATCATCAACAATCATTCATGGCAACAATTCAGAGTTGTCCAGACTTGGCAGAGGAACTGTCTTCCAGTCTTACCTTGTCTTTGGTTTTTGTAACTCTGATCGACTCTGTAAACTGCGCTCCGAGGGAGTTCGGCGTTTCTACCATGGAAATGCCCTTCGGCTCAAAGATGTACACATCCACCTGAAGAGAGACCACGTTAGGGACGACTGCAAGAACACATACAGGCGTGCAAAAGTACCCGTAAGTTGTGATATTCTTACCTGGAACTGTGGCACCAGCCTCCCAGGCTGCAGGTACAGTGAGTGCTCGTAGAAACCGAGCTTCCTGTGCATCATCTCCTGGTAGTGGAGCTCAAACTCAATGTTGCTGCCAGGAGGGACGTGGACTTCTGTCTTAAAGGTCTCCATGTCCTGGGAATTAGCCCTGCAAAGCAGAAACATTTCAGTCTGTATGACAATACTGAGCTCTACAGAGGATTTAAATCCAAGAGGCCGGTCCAGTACCTCACGATGCCTGCTGCCTTGCCTCTGGCTCTGGCCTGGGCGTACAGGTTCCTGGCTACCGTCTTCTCCTTCACGGAGCCCATGAATGTTATCCCGTTCACATTCCTGCAATGAAAGAAGTGACGTTAAACCTCTAGAAGAAGCTCTGTTTGTAAGAGGAGTGTTTGGGCCGTGTGGGGCTCACATGGTGAAGTTGGTGATGAAAGCTTGTTTGGGGATCTGGACGTTGAAGCCGATGCTCTGGGCTTTGGAGCCCGAGTTGATCACCGAACTCCTGACGGTGGTGTGGGCGAAGCGAGACGTGATCCGGCTCTCCACCTTGTAGCTCTTGACAGTGATGTCATCTCCACGGATGGCCTGTGTGGAGACAATTGAAACAAGGAAGATCTGGGTATCAGGATGGGTTGTCGAAAGGAATTTACACAGTTCAACGGATTGTCTTGATTACAACTCAGTTGGTCTTAAATCTCTTTGGACCTGGTCTTATGATCTGACACAAGTCTGACTAAGATTTTAAGCATCGATATGCATCAAGTATGGTTGCTCCATGGAGTCCTTTGAGTCAAATTTAAATCAGAAAACTTGTCATACTTTGAGATCAGGTAGAGCAGCATTAACAAGAACAAAGTCAATAACCCGTCAGTCATGGGAATCTCTTCAAACAGCAGCATATTGACTATTAGATAAGGTTAAACTCTGTCACAGTGGAGAGGCTTCGGACAACAAGCGGAGCGTCATACCTCAAAGTCATCCTGCTCCTCGCTGGTCAATATCGCTCTCTGAAACACACACACACAAGACTTAATCAACTCTCAGAGAGAAGATTATAAATCACAAACTGTTGTCATTAAGACGAGTTTATAATCAGGATCCGAGTCAGTTTGGTTGATTTTTGTGCAATCAGCGAGATGCATTCCACGAATGCATGGTTGCAACATCAGTGAGTTTGTACTCTGTATTTTACAACCAGACGTGTGTGCAAATATGAAACGTTGGTTTGTTTGGAAGAAGAAGAGCTCACCTTGTGTCTCTCCCGATGATCCTGTAGTTGTGACTGCAGGCAGAAAAAAAAACGAGATTTTCAAGATTTCTTTCTTGGACGATTCAAGAAAAAAAGTGATTTGTCACGATTCAACTCACATTTAGAGACAAGTTGGAGATAAAATATGACTCGTTTGTGAGTTTGCGAGTGAGTTTTAAAGGTCAAAGGTCAAAAAACAAACATATATGCAAGAGAAAGTTTGTTAGAAACATAATTTGCCTTGTAAGATATAAAATCTGAACAGTCGTCAGACAAACCTCTGAGATGACTTCTGCTATAAAAAGGTTTTAATGTACGTACGCACAAAAAAGATCACAAATAATATACAGTGTAATGTTGTTGCTCTTCTTCATTTCCAGTGTTTGTTTTTCTCAATTTTCTCCTAGAAAATCCAATAAAAAAAGTCAAATAAGTGCCAAGAGAAGCAGAATCTACCATATAAATCTACATTTTGGCTGTCTTGACATTTATAAATCACAGTTTGATCCTGATCAGTCTGAACAGTTAAACTTTATCGTGTAAATAAAAAGTTGCAGTTCATCTGTGTTTGTCCCCCGTTAACAGCGTCCAAACTCACCGTCTCTTCCTCCCATTCTCCATCTATCACAAACTCAAAGCAGCGGCCCTGCTGGAGGACCAGGAGCCCGAGAAGAAGCAGCAGCAGACGCCTCATGTTTCCAGGCCTTTTGGGCTCAAACACACATATGAAAAAAAAAAAAACACACACACAACGCTGGGACACAGATGAGATCCTTCTGCAGGGGAGAAACAGAGACGAGCTGAAAAAAACTGAAGGTTAAAATCCACTGAACTGATTGACTCACGGCCCCCCGGTCAATATTTGTTGTGTTTCATGTAACCCAGAAAGAAGAAGGAAACTTTGAAACTTGACCTGCAGAGTGGGCAGGCTGGAGAGGCCTGATCTGACTCCACCGTCAACAGGAAGACGAATCGTTTAAACTCTGATATAAAAGTCACAAATTGACCAAATATATTACACTGAGTATTTTTTAAAGGCTTTTTATGACACATATCCTCACTTTGGGTGGAAAGTTGTCATGTTGCACGACACCAAATTGCCCACAAGATGGCACCAAAGTAGGCTGAAATGCTGACTCCTCACTCACACTGTAACACTGAAGTAAAAGTTTGAACAAATTAGATTTTTAAGGAAAGAATCAGATGAAAATTATATATTTTTTACACTGTAGCCAACAAACTGATGCAAAAAGAGGTAATTAATTATCATAACTCCCCAAAACTGACTGAATATGACAGTCCTGAGGTGTTTTAGTGACATTAGTTCATAAAATAATCATATAAATCATATAAAAATATATTTTCCTTTATTTATTTGTGTCACATCCAGTTTAGAATAACAGGGGTTATAAGCAAACTTTGCTATTTTATTTTTCCGATTATGAAACAGAGGTCAGATTTCAGCCAGCTGATGGAAGGTCATGGTTAATGGCAGTGGCATGCTCCCTTCAGGTGCTCCTTGTAAACTCCAGCTTCTCTGTTGTTCTCTATAATCTGTATTGACTCATCTGTCCTCTTCTTGAGAAATCTGTAGGTAGTCGTTCTCTTTTTCCTGTCTGAGGTCCAAATTTTGACAAATATTTAACAAATAAAGTAATTCAAGCTCCAACAAACTAATTAATTATCCCACAGAATATCAAACATGAGGGGAAAAGTTCATGTCAGCCACTAAGCGGTGATTATCGAGTACCACGGGGAATCTTTACTTTCAAATGCTAACAGACTTAGATAAACATAACATGACAGATAAAAAAGGAGTGAATACAAGTGATGAAAATAGAAAACAACAACAAACAAGACATCTGTAACCACACCCACCTGTCAATTAAAGCGTCCACGCTCTTAATCCTGCATAACTTTAAGCCTTAATATAATGTGAACAGGTGAGTTGTATATAAATTCACCCTCAGTACAGTTGTCATGAACGGGGAAATTAGCTACAGAGACCAAAACTGTTTTTTGTACCAGGCTGTAAACATGTTTATTTCTGCTGTGAAGTTTTTAACATAGGGACTTATGGAGACTGACTCACTTCTGGAGCCAGCCTCAAGTGGACGTTTGAGGAACTGCAGGTTGCCACTTGGCTCCAACAGACTGACAGAGGTGGAAAAAGTACTCAGTACTAATACTACTCTACAAGTAAAAATACTGCATTAAAAACCCTACTAAGTAAAAGTATGTATGTTATTGTATGTATTATAGATGTTTAAGGCTGAGCTAAGGAAATGCATCATGGTCTATAAGATCAGGTTTTCAGCTTTGTGACGATGTATTTTCCAGCTAATCCAAGAAAGTTTTTAAAGAGTCTATTTCTAGTAAGAAGTAGGACATGAAAGAAAACTTCATCCTTCAGGAAAAAAAGCAAATTAAAAATCACCAAATTTAGAGATATGTGGTTTTAACGTGAGGCACAGTATGAAAAATCACAATCTGAAAAGAAACTACAGCCATCAGACAAATGTAGAGGAGCAAAAGGAGCAATATTAGCCTTTGAGATGTGGATTAAAGGTATAAAATTGTATAAAAGTACCTCAGATTTGTATTTTTTTAGGGTCAGTCTATGATTACAAAAAAACCCCGACATTCCCTGAAGGCATCAGCAGCAGCAGCAGCAGCAGCTCACTCATCCAGGAGGAGTGGAGCTGAAACACTGACTGCATCTCTCTCCTCCAGCTGGGTGGGCGTTACTTTTTCTTTCTTTGCTGCGCACCGTGTCACTCCTCTGTCCGGTCACACTCTTGATGTGGACAGACGCTGGAAAATTATGTCCCAGTTATCAGTTTGAGTTGAACCGGGGAAGGACTGCTACTGAGATGATGCTGCTGTTGACTTTACTCATCATATGTTTCAGTCCCGGTGGACTGGGGCAACAGGAGGAATCCCAGTTTGATTCCGACCTGGCAGACTTTGACTTAGACATTGTAAGATATTTTTAAAGGTGTTGTGGGATGAATTCTGGTGTTTGGACTTCCTTCTGTGACTCCTTTTTTTGTACACACAGGCGCCACGCAGAGTCCCACGGCAGGTGAAAACTATGCTAACCAAGGTAAAGTCACGTTTACTGGAGATACTTTGGATATTTATCTAGTTTTGTTCCTTAAATTTAGAGGTGTGTGTTGAGTTTGAATCCAATTTTAATGAAAAGCAAATATAAAAATAGAAATCTGAAGTTCTAAACAGTCTGTGCGTCTTTTGGCACCTCAGATAAATATTTACACTCTTTAATCTGACAGATTTTAGGAGTTTATGGTGAGCTGACCTCCCTGGCGTTAAGAAAACATTTTAAGAACATTTAAATAACCGTTCTTTTAGTCAGTGACCTAGAATGCATGACCTATTTAAAGCATATTTTGTCATCCTAAACTTGCGCTATCTGGGCGTGACGCACAGGAGGTCCGCCAAGCGCGCAGATGTGCCAGAATATATCCGTAATACACTGGATCTCACCTCATGGGAGCGAAATCATCTGTTTCAGTTTGGTTATTGTAACTATGTTGAATTCAGGTTTCCATGCAATGAGATATTTTTAATAATCAGACATAAATTGGAGGATTGTCAATACGCGCAGCATCGTGCCAAAGTGGCGTTTGCAAACAGTGATCCGGACATCCAGGTGATGTTTTAATGTGGTGTACTTTTGCAGGAGACTAAACCTCACATCCAGGAACTCTCCATCAAGACTACCATCATCTCCCGTTACGCCTTCACAGCGGTGTACTGCGCCATGCTCAACCGGCACTCCGCCGCCACTGAGGGCGTCTTCCAGTTTCAGATCCCCGCGAACGCCTACGTCTCCAACTTCACCATGTAAGAGGCGCGCAGGTCACCTGATAGACGATGAAACAGAACATGATTAGGATGGAACTTACTCAGACTCAAAGAAAAACTGGTTCTGGTTCTCTGGAGAACTTTTTATACTTTAGACCCCCTTTTTCTGTTTAAAGTTCTTTGGGGAACCTTTACGCCTCGATTGCAGAACCTTTGGTGCTTTGAAGAACTTTTTTATGTTTAATAATCTTATTTTTTTCTTTTGAAAAAGTTCTGGTTCTTTAAGTCGACCCTTTGTAGCAACTGGTTCTTTGAAGCACCAATGGTTAAAAGGTTCCCCAACTTTAGGCTCTGACCAGAACTTTTACTTTTAAGGGTGTATAGTGTCATCTGGAAACTTTGTATCCCAGTTTACTACCTTGATTGTAAAATGTAAACTCCTGTTGAAACATAAAACTCACCAAACAAACACGTTTTCACTGGACAGTGAAGATACGATCTTCCACAGTAGTAATCCCTGACCCTTTTAGCTTGCGACCCCTTAAAAAAAGAAGCATTGTCCACTCGTGACCCTTCATCACCGGCTTCGGCTTTAGTGTTGAGCAACGGAGCTTCTTGGATTGTTTCATTTGAAGGAGGTAAAAGGAAACAGTCTTCCCTAGAAGAGGCCTGACCTCCAGGTTGGGAACCTCTGCTCTCCAACTGCTCCTCAAACGGGTTCCCATTCAGATGCTCATTCTAATTCATGTCAGTATAACCAGTAACTGTTGTTATCAGTGAGGTCTGACAAGTTCAAATAAGTAATTACTGAATATCATTAAAATGGAAATCAGAGATCGAGAGATGAATCCAGACATCTCATATAAACTAAAATATCTTATCAGTGGAACATTTAGCACCAAACTTACCTCAAGATACATTTTTAGAACCAAACCACCAACTAATAACAACGTCCTGTCAATCATTGCCCCCAGTTTGACCTCAGAAACGGGTCAATCTCAGCAGATTTGTGCGTTTTCTGAAGGTATTTTATGAAAGAGACAGGATTTAAAGGCTGGAAGGATTTATGATGCGTCTGTTTCCATGGAGATGTTGGCAAGAAAACTTTTATACTGCCGTTAACACACACACACACAGTGAGCGGAGTTCATTCATGTGCAGGACTGTCACCCATAAACAGGCAACGACAGGATTTTGTCCGACAAATTCGGCCCTTTGTCGACAGTCGACAATAGGTGGTCCCGAATACAAGCGCCGCTCTAATCCTCCCACCTTCTGACCCTGTGAACCAGGATCATCGGAGGGCGTGTCTACCAGAGCGAGGTCAGGCCGAAGGAGAAGAGGGTCAAACAGGAGAACGGCAAACCCAAGAACAAAGAGTCAGGTGATGCAAGGTAAGAGAAACCCGAGAGTGTGTGTGTGTGTGTGTGTGTGTGTGTGTGTGGTCACTCCTATGGTCTGGCGTCTCCTCCTAATTACACAGCAGCGCTCACAACCTCTAATGTTCCTATTTTGCAAACAGAGATTTGATAATATCCCCACTAAGACCTCTTTTACCACAACTGGGCGGCCACAAAGAGTGAGTGTGTGTTCTCTCTATGCATGCGTGTGTGTGTGTGTGTGTGTGTGTGTGTGTGTGTGTGTGTGTGTGTGCAGAGTGAAGTCTGGATAAGATCATTCCTCCAGAGCCTCCAGAGAGTCGAAGGATTGTCATATAAAAAGTGACATATGGAACAAGTGACATCAGCTGTCATGCGAAAAAATGACATTTCCTTGAGTTGAGATTTGGTGATTCAATGGCTCCGTTGTGAAGGACGGAGCAGAGGAGGAAGGGAAGGATGGAAGGAAGGGAAGGATGGAAGGATGGAAGGATGGAAGGATGGAAGTGGAAGATGTGAGATTAGACAGAGGCAGGACCAAGTGGTGATATCACCACTTGGACTGTTCGGCTCACCGCTCCACCTCTTCCCTTTACTCGTCTGTATTTTATGTGTTTTTTTTATGTTTACAGCTGCTACTCTTTTGAATTCGGCTCAGTTTAACCTTTTTTGTAACTAAACAAAGCAAAGACGAGTCTTCAAGACTTCAAAGTTAGTTCCAACCGAGTAATTTCACAGGTCAAGAGGCGACGCACAATCATTCACACACAAAAGGCAAACATTTACAGCGTACTACAGTTATAAACTGAATACGATTAGCTGATAATAAATCTGATCAGTCACTGTCAGGAATCAATATACAAACATTAATCAAACCGATATTAAATCTTATATTTAAAGTACTACAAATAGTTCCCAAATCACACTACAGAGACGTTTGATACTTATGATGCACTCATGTTGCATGAAAAATAGAAAATTAAAACTAAAAAACGATGATAAGAAGTAAGTTTTAGCCACGACTGTATGTGTGGGATTTGAATATTTTTGGACTTTAGTGCCATCTAGTGGTCATAAACATGTTTTCCAACAAACAAAGCCTTTACTATCAGAATAAACTGAAAGATTATAGAGATGTAGAGAGATTGTTTGCACGTACTTAAAAAAAGAATTACGCAGAGATTATTCTAGTCTATATCCAACAGTCAATAAATCTTGTGAAAAGACCAAAACTAGCAAAGTGTTAGTTCACCTCTCGATACTTTCTGACTTCCTGTCTGTCTGCTACTTGGTTAGTTTTAGGAGAACATCATGGTTTGGGTGCTCTTGGAGCATTTGCGACAGCAAACACAGCACATGGTGTCACTTGTTCCAATTGAAACAAATAAGAACCAACATGTAAACTTGAATAATCTGAACGCCACCCACATGACATAATCCTAAACCACGTTATAGAACTGACATTAACGTCATAGTCTTCCATTTCAATCACAACTGGATTAAGATGACAAACTTTACCACCACTGGCATGGAAGTGACCTTTTCTCACACCGTCTCCACCCCGCTCCTCCCCTCTTAAGTCCTGAGCCAGAGGTCGAAGTGTTCAGGATGGCGGCCAACATCCCGGGCCGGAACCGGGCCGTCTTCCTGCTGACCTATGAGGAGCTTCTTCAGCGGCGGCTTGGATACTACGAACACACGACCAGTCTGCGACCTTTGCAGCTTGTCAGCCGCCTGAGCCTGGACGTCACCATCGTCGACCACTCAGCCATCACGGACCTCGAGGTGCTGCCGCTTCGCAACGGAAAGAGCACCGCTGCTGCCAACAGTGCAGCTGGGCCAAATGCACCCAAGATACCAGGTTTGCACATATACTTTATTACTTTAGCCACCCGTTTAAAGGTCACAGTCACGTTGATTTCAAGGTTTTGTACTGGAGCACACTTCTTTGTCTTTGTGCGTCAGCCAAGCCCGAGCCTCCCGTGACCACTGTGATCAAGAACGAAAAGAACGTCTGCAAGATCACCTTCAGCCCCAACATCGTCCAACAGGCCAAGATCACCACCAGCGGCGTCCTGGGAGACTTTGTGATCCGCTACGATGTGCAGAGGGACATGGGCATCGGAGACATTCAGGTGATCAGCTTTGACGTGCATAATAAACACGAACATGAGCAACAGTATTGATAAAAAAAGCAAAGCAGGCTGTGAGAAAGCATAAAAATAGTTCTCATTTTTTCTATGTGTGCACACTAATTTCCCATCCAACTGAACACACACACACACTCATCCACCCACCTGTTAGTCATTCATTTCTCTGGTTTCCTGCCACCACAACCACGCCGCTGCCAAATCTTCTGTCTGTCTTCAGAACCACACAAAGTTTTTGACGACCGCACACCGATCTCACCGTCTGTTCCATGTCTGTTCTTGTGTTCTTTCTTTTCCCAGGTTTTAAATGGACATTTCGTCCACTACTTTGCCCCCAAAGACCTGCCCGCAGTGCCCAAGAACGTGGTGTTTGTGATCGACACCAGCGCCTCCATGCTGGGGACTAAGATCAGACAGGTAAAGCGGCACAATCAACGGATATCTAGAATGCCGTTGTGATGTTAAAGCTGCAGGAATGTGTTACCAATTGTTTAATAATCTAAATATCCTGTGAGGCGACATCAAATGCAGTCTGTGAGCACAGACTGGGTATTTTTACACATCTAGCCTACTTCCTAAAAATCTTGTTTACTTGCTATATCATGGGTTTATAGGTCGAGAGTTTAAAGCAGTTACTTTTTTTACACATATCTGTAGTCAAAATTATAGTTTTGCTCCAAGTTTAAGATTTAGATGTTTCCTGTGCAGATGATCTTGTGGGAAGCTCATTTGAGATTTGAGGCAAGAACCCAATCCCCAAAGATAAACAACCAAACTCTACAGCAGAAATAAAGAGAATTTGGTGGCTTGTGTCAGATGTCAGAGCGGTTTTTAAAATAAGAGCTGCTTTTTACCACATCACTAAGCACACAGAATGTTGTGCATAAATGTCCACTTACCGGGTTTTTACAGATCTTTCTCCTGGATCTAGAGGTTTTCATCAGTGGTTGGGGGTTCTGAGCAAAACTCCATCTGCAAATAAAGGGAGTGATGAGTTTGTCAAACCTCGTTGTGATGGATTAAATCAAATGTCTCTTTGAGAGACTTCAGTTTTTTGTACCAGGCTGTAAACATGTTTATTTCTGCTGTGAAGTTGGACATTTTAACATGGGGACTTATGGAGACTGACTCACTTTTGGGTCCAGCCTCAAGTGGACGTTTGAGGAACTGCTTTTTTTTTTTTTTAGCCCACGAGGTCACTGCTTGACTGAAGCCAATGGGAACAGCAGACAAAAATGGATTCAAAACTTTTGTCATCAATTGTCATTAATGTGCAGTGTATGCCGGTAGTGGTTACTAGGCTGTGGTCCTTTTTTTTTATTTATAACTTCCTGTTGATTTGTTCCCACTGCTTAGTTTTTTATGTGAAGGTTCATACTGTACCTGACTTAACTGCACCAGTCTGACGGACACTTTCATCTGCTGCAAAATCAATTTGGGATTTAGGCAGATAAGTTTGGTGTATTTTCACATTAATGCCTTAACTAAAAGAAGTACCGGTCATCTCATTCTTACTTTTCCTGAGTGTGTCAGAGGAAATCTGATAATCTTGCTTCCCATGCAAAGCACCCTGTTTTTAAGCAGAATCTCAATGGCTGTATTGGATCAGAAACCTGACTCTCCACCTCCTCACTCCCACACTGGAATATCAATATCAGACCTTTTACTCCATCTGCAACAGCACGATAATCCCCCTCGGCCAAACTCTGAGTTGATCCCTGCAGCTGCCATGAGCGGAGAGTACAGAAACAGAAAAAGAGAAGTAAAACTGAAAAACAGATTTTCAGTTAGAAAGAAAAGTACAAGGCTGCGCTGTGAGGGAGGAAGGTCAGTGTCTATGGGGTAATGGAAATTTCTAGACAACGGCAACCTCGACCCCTTGATCCATCCCCCCACCCATCACCAACCCCCAGCGGGCTGTAGGAACAGAACAACAAGTGTGTTTTGATGTGGCTCCACAATAGAGGGTTTCAGTGTGGGTCAATCTGTGGTTCTGACCTCTGCTGTATACAGCTCATATAGACATCTATAAACCCCTCAGCATCAAATTATATCTCACACCCACGCGTTGGGCTGCAGAGATGCTAAGATTGTGAAGCTCCAGAAGAAAAAAGTGGGAAGACGTTTCTGAGTCGGCGTGCTTTTGTTTGTCTATTTTCTTACATGGACGCAAAGTAGAAGGGCGCCAAGAGAGACGAATGCTGAATAATAATCCAACTATAACTGATTTCTTCAGTGGTCAGTGGAGAGAAAGTGAGGCTTCTATGTTGTGTACCTATCTGTTGTGTCGAGGGAGTGAGACAGCCTTTTCAACTGACCTCTGTTGATAGTCTACAAACAGGAAAATGTTTACCGTTAGTGGTCCGACATTGTTATCCGACTCTGTAGAGGATTCTATGTTGTGTACCTATCTGTTGTGTCGAGGGAGCGAGACAGCCCTGTCGACTGACCTCGGTTACCTCGGTACAAGATTTTGGTTGATCATCTGCAAACAAGGAAATATGTTTATCCTTTTAGTGGTCCAATCTCACTCTGTAGAGGTTCTACCTCTCATACTGTACCTATCTGTTGTGTCAAGGGACATGACCCATCTTTTGACATCTTTTGATTAAAATGGTGCCTGCTTTCCTAAATACAAACACACAGCTGTATGTATCTGTATCTCAAGGAGAAGAAGTCTGTCTCTATAACAATCTAAGACTTAACATTATCTCTACAGTGACCTCAGGACGTATGCTTGACCCTGTGTAACCCCCACATGTGGCATGACAGAATAGAAAATTTCCTTACAGTATGCTTAACATCTTAAGTGCCTGGAGTCAAATTTCATAGCTGAAATGGATCAAGTATGATTAAGTATTTAAAAGGTATCATCAGCAAGCAGCCAAAACTAATTCAAAACAAATTTCATGTAAATCTGACAGAGAAAATCAAACTGAGGCAGACTGAAACGTTATTTTCTTGGAGGGAACTCTTTCCCACCAGTAAATGGTTAACTTTCTGATGGACGCAAAGATTACATAGTCACTGTGTACTGAGAAAAAAACATAACAATGCCATATGGAAACCATTTAAAACCCACTGGATACACTGAAAGATGTATGACCAAAGTCAAGCTGTAAAAAAGTTTCCAAAATGTTGATGGACAGACAAAGCTTTTAACATCACCGGTAATTCACTACAACATTTATTGTTTTAAGGCGTAATTTAATTAATTTAATTTAATTTAATTTAATTCAGATAAACTAGCTTTCCCCCCTTTTAAACGCATTTTGACACCAATTTTCTAAACTGTTGACACCACCACCCTCCTGGGCTTGCTTCATGGGTGGAGTGTGTGTGTTGGTCAAAGGGCTGGCTGATTGATGGCATGTGTGTTTTGTTTCTAACCACTGCAGCTCTAGAGTCACAATACAATGAGCATAGCTCCACCATGACGTTGTTTATCCAGCGTTCTGTTGAAGATTGTTTGTTTGTTGTCATTTTTCTTTCGCTCACTGTTTCTTTCTCAGACTAAAGAGGCTCTGTTCACCATTCTGAGGGACCTGCGACCTGGTGACCGCTTTAACTTCATCAGCTTTTCCAATAAGATCAAAGTCTGGCAGCCGAATCGTCTCGTGGAAGTGACGCCGCTTACTGTCAGAGACGCCAAGAAGTTTATTTTTACGCTGGCGACCACTGGAGGTCAGAAATCCAGTATTTTGATAGATAAACATGATGGTTTGTTGGATTAATATATCAGCAGTTGACAATAAGAAGTAACTCTGTCATGGCGTCCTTTCTCTTCAGGCACAAATATCGATGGTGCCATCCAGACTGGCTCCTCTCTGCTTCGTGATTATCTCTCAAGACCAGACGCCAGCCCGAACAGCGTCTCCCTCATTATTTTCCTGACGGACGGACGGCCCACGGTTGGAGAGATGCAGTCCACTGCGATCCTGGGCAACACTCGCTCAGCCGTGCAGGAGAAGTTCTGCATCTTCACCATCGGTATCGGGAATGACGTGGATTACCGGCTGCTGGAGCGCATGGCCCTGGAAAACTGCGGGATGATGAGACGCATCAATGAGGACGCCGACGCCAGCGCTATGCTCAAAGGGTAAGAGAGGTGTCAACGTGTCAGCCATCTTGGATTTGTACAACCAAAATGGAAAGTGCTCACTATCCCAGCTTCTAGATGGCCTACACTCAAGATTCTGGCAACTACACCCAATCCCAATGGGCCAGTAAGACGAGAAACAAAGAAGGCTTCTTGTTACTTATTGTTACTACTTGGTACTCCTCCTTCTCCTTGGCATGATTCATTCGGGCAGATCTGAACACGGCAATTATAACTTGCACCACAAGACTCTTTAGAGCATGAGGACGAAATCTATAGCTACAAGGCACACACCATAGGTTTGAGGCGAAATGGTTAGCCAGGAAGTACGTCGCCTTGTTGATATTTAGTGGACTTTCTTCACGACTTTCTTCCCATGTTTACTTTCTTTCTTTCACCCCAGACACATCTCACCAGTAGGCTTGGAAATTTTTCACACCAAACCAACAGGAAAATACATCAAGTTTACTTGAAATTGCTGTTAAACCATCTTAAATTTGTCCTGACCCTTGAGTCATTGGTCTACAACTGGTCTGAACCTGTCCTGACATTGGACTGAAACAAAACGGGTGTGAAACTGGACTAAAACTGGTCTAAATATAGCTCTGATTGCAGTCCATCTAGAAGACGGACTATCAAGAAATCTCCATTTTGAGGTACCCATTTTTAAAAACGGTTACCATATTGACATTGGGGATTATTACATCTATTTTGGTTAATCTTTGTAGCTTCAAAACATTTCATGCAAGATCATGATTTTATTGCTCATTGAAACACCATGAACTGAAAAGACTAAGGATTCCTTTATGAGACAAAATCATTGATTATCAATTTAAATAAGCAATCATTGTCAAGATTTCACCTTCATATGTGTATAATCCTCCTCTTATTAAGCAATTAGCCTTCCTTAATCCCTCCCTTCTACCTGTCCGACACTGTCCCTCCATCTCTCATCAAGCTACGAGGGAACGAAGACCGCAAATGTGACGGTGCTGACAACAGACCTATTTAATCAACTTCAACATGTGACAGCCACAGACTACAACAGCCACCCTCTTTCTCTCCCAGATGTTTTTTTTCCCTCTTTCTATCCTTAACACACAACCCTCTCCTCTCCTCTCTCTCTCCCTCTTCCGCACTCAGACACACGAGGTGTTTGTTCAGCCGAGCAGGAATGTGTGTGTGTTGTGAAACCAGCATCTGAGCATGTACGCGGGGTTAACAGATAGACTCCGCAGATAATAGGCCTCGTTCCTGCTTGAACAAACACGCTGGTTGAGAGGTGAGGAGGTTTACTGCGGCGTGACAACAAGCTCGGGATCTTTGCTTTGCATACACGCTCTTTTATGAATGTGTGCACAAACTCTGAAGTGGGGTGGCGGTAGTTTTGAGAGGTTAGACAAGCAGGTTTACGGCCGGAAGGTGGTTTGTTTGAACAAACAAGACATTTGATGAAATCCTTCTTTTTCTACTGCTGATGTGCCCCTGAGCAAATGCGACATCTTGGTGATCAAGATGAAAAAAATGAGCAATAACAACGGCTTCACCGTTAGAGACAAATTTCCAATTTTGGTGTAAAATCCTGAAAGTTTTGCTCCAGTTTTGCACATCATCTCGAGTAAGATGGTCGTAAAACTCCAAAGTGTCTTAAGTCAGCCTTTTTCCTGTCTAAAATAAAATCAAACATCTCCTTATTCTTGTCTAGGTTCTACGATGAGATAGGAACTCCTCTGCTGTCTGACATAAGGATCAACTACACAGAGGACTCCGTCCAGTACGTCACTCAGCATCTGTTCACCAACTACTTCAACGGCTCCGAGATCGTCATCGCCGGCAAGCTCACCAACCAAAGCACAGAGTCGCTCCACGTCCAGGTTACAGCCAGCAACAATGACAAGAACATCATCCTGGAGGCCGATGTTCCTCTGCGACACCGACAGATAGAGACTGAGAAACACGTGAAAAAAGCTACGGCGGCTATGGCGGGTGGAGCCAGGGTTCCAGCGTCAGCAGCCGCACAGGGATTAGGAAACGCTTTGGGTTTGATAGCGGAAGACTTTGTGGAACGAGTCTGGGGTTTCCTGAGTGTTAAGGAGGGGTTACGGTCACGGCTACGCAGCCAAACCAGCAAAGAGAGGGAAGGCCACATCCAGCAAGCCACCAATCTGTCTCTGAACTACCATTTCCTCACTCCCCTCACCAACCTGGTGGTGGAGAAGCCGGAGGTCCTGGCTGATGGCACCATGGCCCCGGCGCCCACCATGGCCCCAGCTTCAGCTGGTGAGGCGGTCTCAACTGCCAATGAGCTGCCAGGTGACACAGAGGAGGGAAAGCCGCAGAAAACCAACGGGAAGCCAGGCGGCCAGATCTCATCTATGAGAAACACGATCGGTGAGGCTGTGTCTTCTAGATTTGGTCGTGACGTGAACTGAGCAGAACCTGGGATCAAATTGTGAGAGTAATTAATCTTGATTTGGGTCTAAAACTTTTCCCAAGTTGGATCCTTGAATTTAAGGACATTGAATTTAATGTTAGGAAGGTATGGGATTCACCCTGATTCGTATTTCTGCCAAAAAAAAAGGCAATATAAACTGTTTCTTCTTGTTGCTAGGTAACTAGTAACTGTTCATTGTCACATACAACTTTTGGTTTTTGATTTTACTGGGAAACCATTTCAACTGTTGTGAATCCAAGCTCAAAGCCACATGTCCCCTCAGACACCGTGTATTACACTAATAACAGACCCGCCAACAGATCATGTCGCTCATATGGAAGATTTTAAGAGGAAGCTTTACACAATGGCGACCCTTTGACTCTCAGACGTGCATAAATATTCTCTTCCTCGTAGGTAAAGTTGAGAGGAGACCAGCCAAGAAGTCCGTCACCATCTCCAAAACATCAGGTAACTCCATGTTCCCTCGTGTAAACAGTTTCATGTAATGGCCTCTGAACCCTACGCGACGTAAGCGCACACATGGTGGTTACGAGGCTCCATAGGGAGACTTGAAAGAGAGGAACACGGGGGAATGTACAGTAGACACTCTCTCTCTGCACTCTCCGCGTGGGCGGCCTGTAATTTGGATGTTCGTCAGTCTGACAGACGGCAGTGATCACACAGACAGCGAGGGGTTCAGGGATGCCTCTGAACATGACCTGCAAAGAGGAAAGAACACACAGGGGTCTAATTGAAATACCAACACAAGCGCTACGTGGCACTTTAAACATGCAAGTGCGTGTTTGCATTCACACACACACACACAGTAGGCGAATGGGACAGCGTTCAGAGATGAGGAGTGGATGTTTGTGCATGCATTACAGTAAAGAGAGGGACTCCATCAGAGGCAGTTAGCGAGGGTTAATGACCCTGTCATTACTGTTGCTCTATCATCTCCTCTCATCTCATCACTCTTCATCTGAGCTGGTTCTCACAAGCCTGAAGAGACTCCGGCTAAAGATATAAACTACCTGATAGGATCCGATCCTCAGAAAATCAAACGTCTTCACCAAATGAAAGACTGCAGCTACTGATCAGGCATCAGGCTTTACAGAGACGTCCGAGATTGCAGCTCGAGTTTTGAGGTTTCTTTAGTTTCATGGAAAATTAAACAAGACTTAAAAGATCCAAAGTCCAGCTCCAAATCTGCGAGGATCTGTAACGAGATGTTACAGAGCTTCTTTAATCAGTCTCTTCTGGATCTGAAGCACGTCCCCGGGAGGGCTGTGTCCATTTCAAAGCTAAACTGTACAGCAGAGCTGTGGCCAGGATTTTAAAATTCTGACCTCATAGGTCCTAATTCACAAAGCAGAACTTCACTCCTTTTTGATCAGGTACCAACCAGTATTGGAGTATCTAAAAATATTATAAAAATGTCACATTTCATTTAAGATACGACACGTGGCTCATCGTATTAAAAGCTGAGTCTTTCCTGCAGTGACCCGGTTCAGACTCCAGCCTGTCGTCATTAACTTAAGGTTGTTTAATTTAACTGTTGAAAATGTGTTAGTTTATTTAACAGGGTACATTAATAAAACATTTGGGAGTCAGCAAAGAGGCTATTTTTCATCTGTAGTCCCTGAACAGATGTTACAAAGTCAAACTAAAAACAGAATAAATGACTGAAATTACAAAATTACTGAGATCTGCTAAGTAGAAACATTATTCAGGACCCTTGGACACATCCAAAATATAAGATGAGGGATGTTAATGTTAATAGAAATTTGGACAACATTGTTAGACACTAACTGAAACATGCAGAGCAGAAGCACGGACATAAGAAGCATGCAGCGGTGTCTAAAATACATAAATCAAGCCTGACACATGGAAAACCACAATAAACAACGATGCATGCAGGTACATGAGGGCAGACAGTTAGCAGACAGAATAATATGCAATTAAGTTTGATTCCTCTGGTTTAAATTTCAGTTTGTTTTTGGCTAAACACAATCAAACTTTAAAATATAAATTTCTGCAGAATTTCCTCAAATAACACCAAAAACAGACCGACTGCCGTCAGTGCTAACTACTGAACAGTAAAATTTGAACAAGATAAACGAAGAGTCCCAACAGTGTCAAAACATGAAATGTTTACATACTTAATTACTTCTTGCATATGATTAAATAAATTATTATCGCTGGTTTAGACTGTCGAGTCTCTGTAACAAACTTTTGTCTCTCTCTGAACCTTTAAACTCCGTCAGCGGATGGAGATCCGCACTTCGTGGTGGAGTTCCCGCTCAGTAAGCTGACCGTGTGCTTCAACATCAACGGTGAGCCTGGACACGTCCTGCGGCTGGTGTCTGACCACAAATACTCAGGTAAGATTCATACTGCTGTTAAACTTCATTACATGGTGCATGTCATGCACGTCACTGATGCTTTGTGTGGGTCATTTATGTCGTGTGTCTCCAGGTGTGACGGTGAACGGTAAGCTAATCGGCGCCCCGGCTCCCCCGGGCAGCCACAAACAGCAGCGTACCTACTTCAGCACCATCACCATCGTGGTGGATCGTCCCAAGCGCGCCTACATCGAGGTGACCCCAAAGAAGGTCATCCTGGACGGGCGGGACAGAATGGTGCTGCCGTGCCACTCCACGGTCACGGTGGACAGCGGCGTTCTGTCCGTCTCCATCGTGGGAAACTCTAACGTGACCGTGACGGTCGGAGGAAACATCAGCTTCGTGATCCTGCTGCATCAGTACAAGAATCCAGCCCCGTACCAGAGGGACCATCTGGGCTTCTACATCGGCCGCAGCAAGGGGCTGTCGCACAACTGCCACGGCCTGCTGGGTACGTGTTGATAAATCCCATCATTATTATGACTTAGCAGGCCTGAAGTAACATTATATGACACAGTACTTTAGCATGGGACCGAACACTTGATCACGAGGGCATAACTTTGGTATTTTTCAACCTGGACCTTATTATTCTGTTTTTGTGGGACCTAATGGACACTGGACACACTTAGACACAAAAACATTGAAATATAAGGTCCAGGTTGAAACATACCAAAGTTACCCTCCAAGGTAAGTTACTACTTAGAGTATATTTTCTCTAATTTTGCAAATAAGTCCTGATCTATCGCAAACATTTGGTGAATTTAGGAAAGAGCTACAGATGCAAATAGACAAAGTGTCGTAACTTTAAGATCTAAACTTGTATTCTGGGAGTTTTCTTTCCACTAGCCTGAAAGAAGACAAGTTATGGAAGTAAAAAAACAAATTGTTTTTGCTTGTAGTCTCATCATAAACCTTCACCTCCTTTGGGACTGAAAAGGGAAGTTTATCTTAAGAGTGTCACCAGATCCAACGACATAAATACAAAACCAAAACATGAGCGCTTTTGGTAGCGTTACAGCAAAACCCCACCGGGTACATCTCCGTCATGTCGCGGCCGCAAAGCTGTTTTGGTCCGTTCTCCACACGGCTTCTAACCAACCAGGAGCGTATTGCTCCTAACCTATGCCAGACTTTGTTAACTTGCTCAGATTTAGTCATTTTTCTGGTTTATGTGATTCTAAATTGCCATTGCCGGGGAAGTTAAACTAAAAGGTTTTGTCCCTTGTGGAGCACGAAGTTTCATGGAGGGTGGCACTAGAGGAAAGGTCAGTTCATCTCCAAAAAGATTAGGAAATCGTCCCGTTGTGATCCTCCAACTTTCATGGAAATCTGATGTTATTTTCTGTTTCCAAACCCAAATTTAAAAGGTCATCCAGTACGGACGAGGCACTGTACCACAGTGTTGGATAAAGACCATGATACAGTCGGACTCATAGCTAGAGGGGCAACTTTGTGTCCTCTCTGAACCCAGACTGTAGGTCCCGAATACACTTTCATTGTATTCAAGGGTGACATTTTTGACAACAGTTTCTGGCTGGTCTTCAAAGACTCTATGGGTCGAACTCTGAGACTAAAATAACGTCTGACTTATTGTACTTTCAGGTCAGTTCCTGTATGAGGAAGTGGGACTGGCAGAGCTTCCTGCACAAGGAGACACGAAACCCTCGCCCATCCTGAAGGTGAAGGACCGATCGGTGCCAGTGGTTCAGAAGAGCAGGAAGATCTACAGCGGGACTCAGAGCGTGGACTGCTGGTTCGCCCGCAACAACGCCGCCAAGCTGATAGATGGACAGTACGAGGACTATTTGATGTCGCACATGTTCGACACGGGCAACTGGCCGCACGGGACTAACAGAGTGTGAGACGGCTGCATGAGAGCGGAGGCATTTTATTTTATTTAACTCATTTTTAGTCTGTTTCCATAGCACATCCAAACAGATTCAGACATTTCCAAATGCCAAACCTTCACATCTCTTCAGTTTCTTTCTACCTACAGGCTCTTTTGAATATATTTTTTTACTATTTCTAATGAGAATTAAATGTTTTTTATTACGTTGTGTGTATTATTTTTTACAGTAATTTTGTAAATGTAAATAAAAACACTTAAACACACATGTTGAGGTTGTTTTCTGAGGCGTGAAAACACACGAGCGTTGACTTTTGGGAGCGCATATTTGTGTTTTTCCCCCCTCACACACCAAATATGTACGTCAACGTGTCTTAAAACGTGGCAGATCACACCTGGTTACCACGGAGACAAACCCTGATAACTAACCCCCTTGTCCCAGCGCCAATGACTAGATGCACACCTAACATACATAGCACACACTCACACACTCACACAGAGCTCTATAGCCCTCCCTGTCATCAGCTGGAGGTCACAGGGCTGCTGGCCCCGCCCACACAGGTGTGCTCTGGCCAGGTCCCCGCTCAGGTTGTCATCGCGCTGCCTCGCCCCGGCCGCCGCAGGAATTCAAACACCAAACGCCGGTTTCATGTGTCAATCATCTTTATTCGTAGCACTGATTAAAGAGATACATTCGGTAAGAAGCACCGTGGCAGTTTACAGCCATTTTATCCACATGCTTATAAAAAAAAAAAAAAACATACAAGATACATCAGGAATACAAAATGAAACATCACAGACGAAGTGTGTGTGACCAGCAGAATATATAAAGAAACTACAGAGCCTGTTTCCCGCCTGCAGTTTGGCAGCGACTCTGAAAATTCTCCCATTTGCTTTGTTCGCTAAAACACGTCCTACTCCAACGCCGTTACCACAGATTGGACCACAATATATAAAAGTATACATATAAAATATCACCAGAATAAATAAAAAGAAATGTGCCATAACCTGCAAAAAGTTTAATACAAAGCTACCGTATCGTTCCTCTGAGTGTTACCGTGATGGAGTATCGGGGAGGGGAGAGATTTTTAGAGTGAAGTCAGAAAGTTATTATTAAAAAATGTTAAAATATTAAAAACCTTATTAAAATGAAGTTGTAAAAACAGTCTAATGACGTAACAGTTCAAGGAAAGGTGTGTTAGATTTTAAAACATTGTAAAAACTCTTAATTAATTTTAGTTTAGTTTGACACTTTGAGAAAATGTTATTCCAAATTCTTGCCAAAGTTAAATATGAATCAGCTAGGAGATAGCTTAGCTTAGCATAGCTTAGCATAGCACAAAGCCAGTAGAAAACAGCTAGCCAGCCTGTGTACAAAGGTAGAAAGTTTAGGAAATCACTGCCCACGACAAAGCAGCAACCTCCGTGGCTGTGAAGTGAAGCCAACGTGAAAGTGCCAAATCTGCAGTTCCTCAAACGTCCACTTGAGGCTGGCTGCAGAAGTGAGTCAGTCTCCATAAGTCCCCATGTTCAAATGTCCAACTTCACAGCAGAAATAAACATGTTTACAGCCTGGTACAAAAGGTGCTAGTAGACTATAGATTTTGTTACCTTTGGACTGAGCCAGGCTAGCTGTTCCCAGTCTTTATGCAAAGCTAGTCAAATGCCGAAATGTAGCTTCATATTTAACACATCTATCTTCATGTCTGACTCTTGGAGTCGAGCACAAACACAGAGTACTGACACTGCAGGCTTGTTCTAGAAACTTCTTAAAATTGATTTTAAACTTTGTCTAAAATCTCAGGTTTTTCCCCCATCAGAGGCTCCAATACTCCATCGTACACAACAAATACACATATTTTAGTGCAACCTGGTCCTTCAATCCACATGAAACACATTTCCTGCCCATATATATAACCGCTACTTTCAACATGTTTGGTCCGTCATGACTGCAGCAACAAGAAATAAAGACCATTAACCACCTTTCAAACTTAAAATAAGCAGCCGGAGGGAGAAAACGTGCAGGAATGACTGTAATTAAAATATAAAAAAGGTGGATTTGGAATGATTATATTTGACGGAGTAAAATCTGAGAGCACTTATATATAGATATATACTCATCTGCTCCTCTTTGGAATATGATACGTTGATAAATGACTCTCTTCAGAGCAACATCATTCCCAAAAAGTCCCCCAGTGTGGAGAAAAGACAGATTTATTTCAGTCTTTGTCATTACCACCCGCACACTTTGCCCTGCGGGCACTGCGATCCTTAATAATCTCTCTCCACACACACACACACACGCTCAGTTGTGGTTACTCTGATGTTCTCTCCCAGCGATCGGAGGCAGCGAGGTGAGCCGCTGACTCCCCAAAATGCTATTCTGATTAACATGCATACGCGGAGGTGACGCTCCGAGTTGTAGCTATTCACACCTTCAGTGCAGAGGAAGGCAGCTAAGGCTGTAGTGTTCACATTCACAGGTTATATGACCTTTAATTGTGCCGTTGCTTACAAGGAAGCGGATATTTAGACCTTTAATAAAGATAAGGATGCAAGGTTATTTTGTTTTTGCCCATCTTAAGAGTGTTTTTTTTTGTGTGTGTTTGTGTTTGTGTGTGTGGACAGTGGACGGACAGGTAGGAGGTCACATCACCTGCTGTTTGTTTTTTGTTTTTTTTTTTTACACCACCACCCAGCTGGGTCTCAGTGGTCCTCCAGAATACTGCACATGAGGGATGGGGCCGACGTCAGCGGGCTCTTCTTCGCCCTCTGAGACCTCGTCGGTGTCGCTCTCGACGGTCAGCAGCACCTGGGAGGCCACAAAAGATGAAAAGACTTGATTAGTGTCAAGTAATTTCAGCTTCTCAAACATGAATATTTTCTGCTTTCTTTGGCAGTAAACCGAATAGTTGCTCAATCCATCTCTGGGTGATTTATCAAGAAAATGACCCGCACATTAACCGATAATGAAAATGATCATTAGTTGCACAACCCATGAGCTAAAGAAGTCCAGTCAAGTCGCTGGATAATGTCTCAGTTCTGCATTCCCCGACCTAAAGTGGAAAATATCCCGGCAGCTTGGAAGACTCTTTTCCAGCAGCAGCGGGGACTCGAATCCCGCAGGAGCCAAAAATTCCACAACTATAACATTTACGGCATTTTAAAGCTCCATATGTTGCTTTATGTTGGGACTTGACATGTGGGAAAGCTGATATAAAGACCAGATTCAGATTATATGAAGACAGGCCAGTTTTAAATGGACCAACTTTCATTCGGATTACGCTGACGTTCTCATCTCCTCTATAACCTTGATGTCACAACAACAACAGCATTGTGACTACAGCTTCTGCCGCCGCCCCCACCAAGCCTCATCCGAGTCAATGCCCCTCTATCTGTCGTCCTCCTCCACTTCACTCCGCTTTCCATAACATCAGCGCGTGGAAACGACTCCTAAATGTCACTTTTATTCACGGGATGAAGGCCTTGATTTATGGGCGCCTGGCAGACGACCAGGAAGAGAGGAACGAGGCGGGAGGGATAAACACTGTCATCCCACTGAACACGAGGGTCACGCACCCCCTAACAGTCATCTGTCAATCTTTCCAGGGGGCCGGGGTGGTGGGGTGGGGGAGAAATGACACAAGCGTCAGCGCTCTGACCGATTCCCTGAACACAACAACGGGCCCTGTTCATCACGTCATCCAAACAAAAACCGAAACTCGACCCAAAACTCACAGGAGTCGATGTCGAGCCGATCGTGTGGGCGTCCTCTTGGTGGAGTGTTTGCATACCACGCAACCACAAATTTAATGTTTGGTGCATGTCATCATCACCCTCTTTCACTTCATATTTTGTCTCTGGACTGTCTGCAAGCAAATAAAGGCAAAGATTTTGTAAAATAAACCTTTAGGACCAACAGCACCGGGCTGAAAGTATGTGGATACCCCCAAAAGGATATGCCACCTATAACGGGCATTAATCTGCTGCTGCAACAGCCTCCACTTGTCCAGTTTCAGGCCTGGCTCACCTTCACCTGAAGGTGTTGGATTGGAGGTCAAAAAGTTCTTCCCCCCCAAACTGGTAAAAGCATTTCTTTACCGTAGGCAGTTGTGTGTTTCTTTAGAAAACACACACAATTTAATTACTTAAATATTAAGACTGGAAGTGGTGTGTTTCCAACAAATTAACTCCGGTCCCTGAACCAGTTCTGTTCATGATTCTTGAAACCTTCTAAGCAAGCCAACACGAATTTCCGCAAGTTTTGAGCGCGGACGAAAAATCAAAATCAGGTGCGAGGACCAGATCAGAGGCTGAAGGTAGAGACGTGCACAAAAGAAAAGCCACACACACACACACACACACACACACACACACACACACACACACACACACACACACACACACACACACACAGCAGGAGGAAAACACTTTTAACTTTTAAACATTATTCAACAGATAAACAAATATCGCCATGCCAACCTTCTAATTACATCAACTGGAGAAAATTAACAGCAATATTTATTTAAAGTTATTATAATATTAATTCGTTAGCCATATAAACAGTTGGGAATAGTTGGGAACTTACATTAATCAGAAAATCCCCCCAAAGAAAGCTCGACAGTTCATTAACGCTGTACTGTGATGTTATGTGAGTACTTTAAAAGAGTTAGCTGAGGTTTTCTGTGATACATAAACAGTCTGCATGAATAATTACAAGTGTTTATGCTTTGTGTCACTTTTTGATCAGTGGGACTCTGCTTTAGTCCAAAAACTGACACCGTCCAAGAAGAATTTTGGGTATTACAAAATTTTTACAGTTGAATGAATTCTCCAGAATCGACCAAATCAACGGTAACAAGGGAGGACGGACAAAACAGTCTGACTCAGTATTTCTTGGACTGACTTCATCTGGGTTTATTCCTCATTAGGTCGAGTGCAGAGAGAGGAAATCTGCACGGTGTGTGTGTGTGTGTGTGTGTGCCTACGCTGCACTCATCCCACCAAAACAACAGGTGCGGTTGACACCCAGCGTGACCGTGTGGGCGCATCTACCGTCAACTACCATTTTCACACACATTAAAGTCTCGTTCTCGTCATCAAAAAGCCGAGATATTAAACTGTCACATTCCTGCTGGAGAACGGGCTTTAAGGAACTTCATCACAACATCAAAACTAATCCCCTGAAAGAGCAGTGAGTCACATCCAGAGCAGATGGGCTCAGTCTGATTACACTAAGTGTTCTGGTGTTTAAACTGTTTTATTAAAACTTTTAGACATTTAAATTCTACCTGATTTAGACTCCCGAACACGTTCAGCTGTTAGCAGACGCAGTCATCAGTTATTTACAACACATGAACATTAAAGAAACCATATTATGATTTACCGTGTCATATAACTTTTTTTTATGCATGTAAAAAGTCTGTAACGTTAACGTCACTGCTCCTGAACTGCCTGACGCACCCTGTTTGTATTTAGCCTTTTCCTCCGTTACTATATTACGTCATGTTGTAACAGAGCACCACCACCTCTAGCTAGCCGACCGTCCCTCCCTCTCAATCTACCTCACTGTCCATCATTATTTCCTCTCTAACGCCAGCTCTCGTAACACAGCAACGTGGAAATTATGAGCAAAGCACACCGATTTCTCTGCTGCTGGCTGCAAGAACAGACACAAAAGTCTTGCTCTGCTCTCATAATCTGTGGAAGAGAAGACAGTCCAGTGGGTTAACTTATTTCTGATGAAAACATCCCAACAGTTTGAGAGATGAGCACGGGAAAAGCTCTGTTTTCGGCCGCACAGACCAGCATGAAGTCTTCACCATCTCCGATCAGCTGAGGGAGCGAAAACCCGGCGTAGTCACTTTATTTTTAATGGAAAGGTGGCGTAGATTTCCCTAAAACGACTGGTGAACTGGGGTGTGTGTGTGTGTATTTTACAACCTGAAAATGAGCATAGTATGTCCTCTTTTATTTTGGACAAAGAGCTTTTGTTTTGTGAACTCAAAGATGTGTTTGTGTCACTTCCCAAATACTGATCTAATGAACTTGAACAGAGAAGATCTCCAGAACGAAGCAGTTGGTTTACTTACATAAGTGCCTGAAAAAGATGAGCAGCTGTTCACCAGAGCACACTGTGCCCTGATCTGTTGGTACAAACATCACCACGTTGTTCTCACCCGTGATTCCTCGCTGTTCGTCCAGGGCAGCGTGTCGGCCTTCTTTGCCGAGTCGTCGCAGGCGTCGTCCAGGCTCTTCATCGTCTTGTACTTCCTCATCATCAGGCTGTCGACCACCCAGAACATGATGGACTGCAGGGAGAGACAGAGAGACTGTGGTCACTGATGCTGCAGAGGGAAAAAATACTGAATAAACTCCACTAGATCTCGACTCACGTTCACTATGAAGGGCACGATGAGCATGACCAGCACCAGCTCCAGCTGAGGGTTAGCAATGTAGCTCAGCAACACCTCCTGCAGCTGAACAGAAGAGAGGAGAGAGGAGAGGTTAACGTGCTGACATCAGGTCGATCAGGTCCAAAAGCTGGAACGCATTTTACTCTTAATCTCAATAGAGAGCTTCCTGAGCTGTATGATTGTACTGAACACTTCAAATCTGAATCAAACCATGTGAAACAAACATTTACAGGACGACGTAGACTGAAGGACAGCGAGACGAGACCTGACTCTCTACTTCCCCCGCACCAGAACAAACAGTGTTACTATTAATAATACTAATATTTACATTCAGAGTTTGTCAAAGAGCGTGGAGACGATCTTCTAAACAAAGGAAGTAAGGTCTCCAAACAACACAGAGAGCTTTAAAACTCACATCTCCTTCTGACTGCAGGAAAAATAAATAAACAACTGTCCTTAAATTCCTCAGAAATGCATCTGTTTCTATGGCAAGGGCTAATTTGAATAAACAAATATGACCCCGCGATGTCACAGTGCCCCGAAGTTTCCATCAGAATCAAAAAGGAAAATCAGTCATCATCTCCACTTGTGTATTCTCTCTGGTCTTGATGGTTTTCTTCTCTCAGCGCTGCCAGAGAATTTCAAACGATTCGGTAAACAAAGCCAAAAATAGAACCGAGAGAAGATCGTTCAAAAAACTTCTGTTTCACTTAAAGCACAAAGTTCATTTGTAATGAAATCATCATGGACCAATCACATTGTATGAAGTTCAGCTGTCGAGATGTTTCCCCGTGCCAGAAGTCTGACAATGTCACAGGAGGCCATCTTTCCCCGCCAGACCTGAACGCAGCACGGGTCACCGTACCGTCTTTACTTACTTTGGACCATCCGGGGACAAGCAGCACCAGGCTGATCACGCCTTTCTCCAGCACCATGATGAGCAGGTAGATGCCACACTGGCCCAGCCATGCCGCTGCCTGGGGAGGGTCACCTGGAGGAGGAGACGAGGCCGGAAAACATCAGTAGGTAGTAGCTCATAGGGCTGAAGCAATTAGTGAATTATCTGTAAGCATGTTGATTATAAAATTAAAGTTTTAAATCATTTATGACGCGTTATTTACTGTTTCCAGCCTCTCTAAAAGTGAAGATTTGTTGCTTTTCTGTTTTTTATATCAATCCAGTATCTTTGGATTTTGGACTGTTGGCACGACAACACAAGTTAAACAGAAATCTGGCTTTGCTTTATTTTGGAAATTGTTTCTTCTGCCCAACTTGAAAGATGGAATATTAAAAATTAATACAGCTGTTGGAGAAACATAACAGCTCAACACAGATAGATAGGTAGAGGTAATAAAAACAGAATTATTCTAATTTTCAGGTGATTAAACACTAATGTAAACATGGTTATGTATGTTATGTAGAGTCCCTTAAATCCGACACACCGGACCTTTAATAAAAATCTTCTGCGTCTTCGTAGGATATTTAAATCGCCTCGCCTAACCCTTTCCAGAAGGTTACACAGGTGTCTCACCACCGCAGACACAAAGGAGGATAAGTCTGTCATTAAGACAGGAAGAAGGGAGGAGGAAGATGTACAGACAGGGAGAGAGAGAAACACCTGATCATCATTTCAAGGTGTTCCTGGAGCTCACCTGCATGATCTAAATAAACGAACAAACACAAACCTGACGCATCTCCGTGAGGATGCAACAAACAGAAACTTGCACATGATCATAAAAGAGACGTGAGAAGTGAGATGGAGACTTAAACAGCTCTGAAAGTTGCTCCACTGAAATTTTCCATCACATAAAGGAAGGAACTCAAACTAAAAAAACAACAGTGGGGTGAGTGTAATAACTGGCGTGGAGTTAAACCCTCGCTGGGAATGTTTTCCAGGCGGGGTTGCAGCTGGGGATGCTGGCTCTCCTCCCCGTCCGCTTCCTCTGTGGGTCATCATCACCCTCCAGTGGCGGAAACCAGAGCTGCAGCTTGGAGTGAAATCATTTAACACTCACCGTATTCTCCAAACGTGAGCAGCGTCCACTGCTTGTACTCCACAAGTTTGGACACAAGCTTCACGGCCAGCCAGATGACCAGCATCCCCAGCGTGGCGTCCAGCAGGAAGTTCATCAGGTACCTTCAGGTCAAAAAAAGGGAAATCAGGTTCTCTGTGAGCCAAACGTCATTTATCATGACCTGTCTGCTTATGCTTATGAATAACTCACAGGGAACATGGGTCCTCTTTGGTGAGCGTGGACAGGAAGACGTTGGCAAAGTGGATGAAGAGAGCACCGATGGCCTGCTTGGACGTGTCGAAGAACCTGGAAAACATCAGAAGGAGCGTGTTTAGTAATTTAGTTTTTGATGAGCTGCATGTGTGAAAATGTTTTTTAAAAACATTTTAATGTGAAGAAATCCCAAAATTATATTCACTAGATGAGACAGGAGGAGGAAGAACTTTGTAACTTTGATCAATCCCTGAGAGAAATCCCTTTTTTTTTAAATTTCTGTACATGTACATCTGTACAAGTGTGTGAAATGTAATAATGTAGCACGAGACGTGGCAGAAGGAGAGAAGAAAAACAAATGCTGACCAGATCCTCCACGGCCGTCTTATCCCCACAGGCTCTCTGAACCTCTTCACTGCAAACAAAGAAGAAAAAAAATCGATTAATCAATCAATGACGTGTCCGCTCGACTCATGTTTATCCTGCAGATCAATGAACACGCATCGCGGCTTCTTTGCGGCTTGTTTGACCTCCGTGGTGAACCTCAGAAACGCAGACGTATCGTCCTCATTTCACGCCGCCGCTCTGCGGGGCGAACAGACGCCCGGTGTTCGTCTATCTCGCCATCTCGCAAGGTCAGAGCGGGCATGAGACAAGAGGATCGAGGCTTCCTGCAGACGTGTTTCACATCCACGAACTCCATTATTGATGTAGATAGAAAGTCTACAACTACACAGCTGCACTGGTTTTTAGAGCACAGTCCAATTATTCAGACTTTCTTTGTACTTCTTTCAACATTTTGAGCTATTTAAGGTGCCTCATCTGGATTACTTTAAGGCTGAAGCAATTAGTTAATTATTTGTAAGCATTTTGATTAGAAATGTTTCATTTAAGTCATTTATGAAGCAATGTTTACAGATTCCAGTGTCTCAGAAAGTAAAGCGTTGCTGTTTTTCTGTTTTATATCATTCCAAACTGAATATCTTTGGATTTTGGACTGTTTGCTTGACTACACAAGTTATCTGAAGATGTCCCTTTGGACTCTGAGTGACTGTCAGGGCCATTTTTGATGTTGTTAAGCTGAAAATGAATCTAATACTCATAAAAAAATATGAAAATAATCCTCATTGGCAGCCCTAAATTGCTTAAAAGTTGAGATTTTTCAAGCTGTGAGGATATCTGCGACATAAAAAGTGCTATTAAGTATTTTTAAAATGTGTAAAATGGCTCTTGTGATTGACTGGAAAAAAACAGGAATGGCACAAATGAAACAGCAGAGTAAGTTTCTCAACATTTGCTCACGCTCTAACTTGATTGTCAGCTCGGCCTTTATCTGGATTCTGTGTGCAGGAATAATGACGAGTCAATGGAAGGAAACTCTACCAAAATAGCTTTTGAGGAAGAAGCACTCTTAACGCAGACTCAGCTCGGCTCGGCTGTGACTTGGCATACCGCCACCGCGATCGTGGCTGAGGGGGCTCTCGATGCTCGGCTGCACACGGATAACGTGGCGTAAATATTAACAGATGCGTGTGCTTTGACCAAGAACGACACTGTGAACAGGAAAGGAAAATATAAAGACAGAGAGAGAGAGAGAGGGAGGGAGGGGGCATTGATTTTTCTACTAATAAGTAACTGAGTGCAGGTTAGAGCTCATTGATCTCACTCGCCCCTTAAGGCCTGGCCTAATTCTGCAACACTCTACTTGCTCTGAGGCTTTGGCTGCTCTTTACCCGGCTGCTTGATTAGCTGATAAAATCAACATGACTGCACTGACCTTTAAAACTACACTCTGATTATTAGATTATACAGCAGGGAATAAGTGAACACCGCGCAGGATGCACAAACATTTGTGTTTAAGTGGCTGAAGAAGCTGGATAAAGTTAATATAGCTTAAATATAATGCAGAAAGTCACCACTGGACAGGAAGATGCGACTAAAACAGTTTTTTAGTGACACCTTTCAGCTGCAACTGCTGCAGAAGTGTTAAAAACATACCCTGTGGTGCTAAAACTGCTGAGATACCCAACATTTTTCAAGTCAGCTGCCACAGAATCACAAGTTATTTAACAGTCAATAGGCATTGTTCACAGTGAAATCCACACTCGGGCTGGAAAAAGAGGCATCTTGTTTGTGCTGGGCACTCAGCTGAGATGCCTTAAATCTGCCTAGACTGTGAAAACTCCCGGTTACAGTGCTGTATTATAATTAAAACCTCACAGGGAGACTGATATTAGCTCTGAGGTTCTTTAAATCAATCATGAAGAGCAGAAAATGCATTGTTTGCTGTGAATGAATAATAAATTTCACTGAATAGACTTGCAGAGATAAGCAGTTGAATCCTGGAAATCCTGGAAACCTGCCATAGGTCCAGTGGAGTATTTACTTGCAGGAACTGAATATAATATTCTTTAGTATGTTTTCATTTGTGTGCAATAACCTGAAGATATGAATCGTTGTGTTTTTGTTGTCCTAAAATTAGCCCTTTATATCTACATGAGAGGGGTCCTCTTCCACGGAGTCCGCCATTTTGAAACGCCATTTTTCTACAGTAGCTCAGAACAGACAAACTACAACTGATCTAGATATGAAGTTTTGCTTTTTATTTAAGTTTTTTCCTTACATTCTTGGAAAGGAGAGGGTGAGGCGCAAGGGGAGAATATTCACTTGGTTGCAATCTGCAACTTCACCGCTAATTGCCACTAAATCCCACACACACACACACACACACACACACACATACACTGGACCTTTAAAATCAATCGCGACATCTCCTTTAAACAGCAGTAAATGTTCTGTTTGTTGACCATTAAATTTCACTGAGGTTGGCAGCAATCCTGGATGTAACACCTGCCTTAGGGAGAGAGAGCATGACGACACTTCCTTTAAAAAAACCGCAATTTATGATGCAGCTTGGCTTTTAGACACCAATAACAGTGATGCATGACACACTTTTATTATTATTGCTTAATTTGGGTGTTTATGGCAAATTCGGCGTATATATATGCCACAAATAGGATTTAAATTTACTAAAATGTGTACTTTAAAAAAAGGTGCTGCCGCTCATTACAGCTGATTATGTTGTGGACGTGGAAGACGGTTTGTAGTGACGGTAATCAAACAAAACAGCTGGATTTCCTTTATAATGTTTGAATATTGGCATTTAATCAATGCCGAAATTAAAGGAGAAGCCTAATAAGGCATATAATGTTTTAATAATGTTTAATTTAATTAGATTTTATCGTTTTAAAGCGATTAATTGCTTAATTTGCGTGTTTTTAAATGGAGTTTGGTGCCGCGCTCGCGAGGCAAACAAACGTCAACAAAACGCCACGTGGACGGTGTTTGCCTTTAAAAAAAAAACGAGCGTGCACACTTTGTGTTTGGTGCATCCTCTCTGCGTGATAAAACACAAATTAACAGCGTTGTTTAAGGTGTTTAAATCCCCCCACACCACCACCACCACCACCGGTGCTCCCGGCTCAGGTACTTACACATCAGCGTACTGAAGGCGACGATGGCCAGCAGTCCCTGGATCAGGACGCCGAACCGGTCCGTCAGAGCTCCGTTATCGCAACCGTGCGGGTTCGCCTTGTTGATGTCGGACATGTTGGTGACTTCGAAAACGCCATCGTCCAGGAATCTTTTCACCAAGAAGACCCCGCTGTAACCGTACATGTCCATGCCGACGCGATAAAAACAACAACAAGAGGACAAAAGGAGCCCGACTAACCGTCGGTGGGTGAGACAAACCCCGCGAGGAGGAGAAAAACAGCAAACCGACAGATGTTCCCGCGGTTCGAGGTAAAAGTTTTCCTTCAGCGTTTCTTCCAGAGGCTGACGCTACATCTCATGATGCCCGAAAAACAAAACACAAAGAGCAGCGATTGATTATCTGACTCACATCCATGTTTGTGTCAACGAAAACAAGCAACCGTCAAGCGGGCCAAACGGAGAGGATAGCATCCGGTAGGAGATTTTCAAAATAAAAGGCACCAACGGTTTCTCTTGCCAGAAGTAGATCATAAATAACTTTATAGTTCATAATACAATTTCAGCTTTCATATTTATGCAACCTTAAGTAGTTAAAATATCATAAACAAAACATAACATCCAGATGAAAACTGACTGATTCTATGTGAATAGTACTTATTGTTGCACTAACATGTCCTTGTCACACTGCACCTTGATTGTTTATGTAAGTAAGCCTTGGATAAACAACTAAATCTAATGTAATGTAAATGTAATGTGATTAATTTAATTTGCAATGTAATTTCTGCTAATTATCACAGATAAGACACGCAGTTTATCTGCTGCACGTCCAGAAAGCGGTCATGTTTTTCATTTTAGCAACTTTGAACAGTTTGATAAAGGAATCTGATGAATTCAAAACTATTGTAAATTACATGTTAAATGTCTGTTTGAAATCAACCTGTTATTGTGTCTATTGTGTCTGTCTATTCTTCGTAAACTCACGCTCAAAGTGCAAACTTTCATGCAAACATGCAGCCTAAATTATTTTACTTACCAAAAAAAGAAAAACAGAAATAGACAACAATGAATACAATTTAGCAAAATAGATAATACATGTATAAAATGTTGCTATACTATTATTAAATGTTATAATGATTAAAAAAACAATAAGAAAGCAACAGCAAGACCTAAAGACTTTAACAATAAAACCAATAAAATGTTTAAAGTAAATTCAAATCCATTAGGTGAATAAACAATAAACACAGGGATGTAGTATCAGCTTAAAAGCTCAGCAGTAAATGACAAGGCACCTTATATAAAAGCAACAATAAACAGATATGTTATATTTTTAAATTCCCCTTCAGCTCCTCAGTTGACTATTGTTATCTGATTATAGTATTAAATCAAAATGTGTTTTTCTGTCTGCCACTGTTTGGCCCCAGGTTTTCCCTTTTAAAAGAGTTTTCTATCCTGATTTGATTAATCCAATCAACCTCCCCAAAAGCCAATCAGCCCCATTCTTTTGTTGCTCTCGACTACACTTTTATTTTGAAGTGACATTTCCCCTCACTTCCTGTTGTGGTTCGGCTGATTTGACCGCGCGGCTGTCTCTGCTGAATTCCTTGAATGTGCGCGAGGCCGCTCAGGAGCCTTTTTTGCTCGTGATAACGCCAGTCGGTCGCGCTCACGAGGACCCGAGAGGCAAACTGCTGCCTCACGTGAAGCTGCAATTAAAAGACATATTGATGTTCAAAGTCTGTAAACTAATTCATGCTGAATATTTGTTAATTAGTGGGAGGTAGAGAGAGTGTGGTAAATATGTTCAGCTGTACTCGAGTATTTGTCCTGATTACATTACTTATGATCAAAAACTAACGAGTCGATAACTCCTCCTCAAGCTCCTGTTCTGGCACGACATTGATTCTAACAGCAGCTACAGTTGTCAGCAGTTTACTTCACTGTCCATCAGGAAACTCTGTAAATCACAGACAGTTGAGGCGGAGCAGCCAGAAAACATTTTCTCCATGAAATATGATCCAGTTTCACCAAAATCAGTGAAATAGTTGTACTTTGTACTTCTCAGGGGCACAAAGTTACATAGTGTGAGAACAGACACAATTCACCTGATTACAAGTCAGTGTAGCATCAACACGATTTAAAATTAGTTAAAGTTAAAAATGGTGTAAAAATTAAAGTTATTTTATGGTAGAAAAGTTGCACAATGTTGTTTTACTGATGGCTGCATTCAGTTCCTATGCACTGGTGAGCTGGCATGTCTTAAACTGAGACACTTAAAGGAACGGAGCCACCTTGAATGTTTATTTACACCTGTGATTTTTGAGCAAATACCTACATTTATGCACATCAACGTTCTTATACTGACAATAATAAAGCCTTCTTTAGCTGCATGGAAAGTTTTGACAGTTAAAGACACCTCCATGTTTCTCATGACTAAACTGACCAACTTATGTTAAAAATACTGCACATTTTTCAAATATAATGACTTAAAGCATAAATAAAAAGCCTAAACACACGTGTGTGCTTTAACTGTATGTAATATTATATAATATCACATGATATTATATTAAAATCTTCATTGAAGCCTCAGAAGAAGATTTTAGAAAACCTGCCTCCGAAACCAGAATCGTTTATGAGTGTTGCCAAAATAAAAAACGGTCCTCTGCCTCGTGCGGGCTCGTGCATGAGTCTGTGTGTGTGTGTGTGCGTGTGTGTGTGTGTGTGATTGAGGGGTATAATCCTATCTCCCGCGCTCTTGGAAAAGCTTCTTCTCTGGCAGATTAATGGCGCACGGCGCACGCTCCAACCATCTGTTCCTCCAGCGGCATCACACAGACACGAGCGTCTCTTTCTGTCCTGTCTGCTTCGCGAGACCTTTTTGTTTTTTTATCCGTGTGTGTGTGTGTGTGTGTGTGTGTGTGTGTGTGTGTGTGTGTGTGTGCGCGCGCGCGCGCGTGTAACTTCCCGTTACACGTTTCAAAATAAAATCCTCAGTGCGGTTATAAACTATTGCGCCACTCTTATTTTGTAAATTTTTGATAGCTTTAAACCTTCAAACTTTTTGGCTTGTGGTCTCTTAAAAGTAAGCACACGTTTATGTATGATCCATCCAGTATTTCACATTAAAAGATCAAAACAATTCAGAAATAAACGCACAGAATTTTGTGTCTCTTATTCTTTTAACCAGCTGGTGAATCATCAGAATTTAGGACAGAAATCAGAAATGTACTTTTATATCTTACAGCTACTCTGAGGTTATTTTTGCATCCATTTATTTATTTATCTTGGTAGGTTTAAGGATACATTCCGTTCTCTCGCGGTTATGAGATACAAAAAGGAGAATCTGGATAACTTTTTTTCCAAACATCCATTTTGAATGTTGTGAAATGAAATCAACCCAAACAGATTTTAAAAAAACATCATTACGCATCGTTTTTTCCCCGAACATGCCTACATAATTTATTCAGAGAGGACTTTCTAACTTTCACGAACCTTCCCGGTTATTAGGTGAAAGTCTTTGGGGCACTTTGGGGATTTTTCTGGGGGATTCCCAGCAAAACAATCCAACCCTCAAATGTCGGTCCAAATGTAACAAACAAACCTTTGACTCGATTTTGTTGCAGATTTCTGTTGTCAAAGGTCATCAGAGAACTTCCACACTGAAAGAGGAACATGCTTTAATTTAGCCTAATTTAGATATTACCCCCCGGACAAACCACGTGTTATAGCGGCGGTAATAATCCAAGTTTCGCTTTCTGTAAAGGCAAAAGGAAGTTGAGTTAAGTTCAACCATTTATCCACCTTATACAGGTAGTATCTAACTTCTCCATTGGCTGCGGTCTTCATGTCTCGTTTCTTTATGGAAATATGTGCCAACCTTTGAACCGAAGACTGTGCAGGACCATCAAAACGTGGTGCGCTCCTACCACTAGAGGATACTGTTGACTTTGATAAGAGATGTGCTCTGTTTTAAAATAACAAAATCTCAGAGTATTTCTCAAGAGATGTTTGGAGAAAACTGATTGCCAAGTAAAAAAATAACAATAAAAGAAGACTAAATGAACAAAATAAGGTTGAAAACAGTTTTAAAAGATAATAAATTGTATGTTTTTAAAGGTTTCTCATGCACAGGAGCAGCAAATGATGAATTTCTGCTGTAGGTTTTTTGTTTATTACAACTTTTATTGTTGTTTTAGTGATTATAGGGATCATAGCTTTACTTCCTGTTAACAATAGACGTATAGTTGAGGAAAAATGGCGACTTGGAGCTTGTAAAATCTGGAAAATTTGCTACAAATGATGATTAGTTGATGTATATATACTGAAGCAGCCATGCTTTATTAGAAACAACTTTAAAAGTGAATAAAATGATAAAAATGATAATAAAATAGGCAAAATGAACAAAACAAGGTGGGAAATAGTTTTAAAAGGTCAAATAAGGTCATAAATTGGCATTTTTAAAGGTTATTCATGTACACGAGGAACTAATGAAGAATTTCTGCTTTATTTTCACGAAATATTACAACTTTTATTGTTTTAATGATTATAGGGGTCATAGATTTACTTCCTGTTAATACCAGACATATAGTTACTTCTACTACTACTACTACTACTACTACTACTACTACTACTACTACTTCTACTAAGTATAGAAGTATAGTTAAGGACATATGGTGACTTGGATCTTTAAACACCAGAAAAATGACCACAAATGATGATTAATTGATATATATGTTGAAGTAGACATGTTTAGGTTGATATTAGAAACAGCCTTAATGTGCAAAGTGATGAAAAAAAGTGATTATAAAAAGGGCAAAATGAACAAAATAAGATCATGAATTTGCATTTTTTTTAAAGGTTACTCATGCACAGGAGCAACTAATGATGAATTGCTGCTATATTTCATTAAAATATGACAACTTTTATTGGTGTTTTAGACTGATTACAGTCAAATGGGGGTCATAGCTGTACTTCCTGTTAATAATAGTAGTATAGTTAAGGAGATATGGCGACTTGGAGCCTGTAAACACTACAAAGACTGCTAATAATTGGTATATATGTTGAAGTAGACATGTTTATGTTGATAGTGTGATATTAGAAACAGCTTTAAGGTGCATTTATAAAATGATGAAGTGTGTGACAGTTTTCCGCTGTGGTGTGTTTGGTTTTGTAGGCGTCGACTAAACTTCCCTATTTATACCAAGCTGAAGAAATATTTTGTTTCTTTCTTCTTTTTTTTTTTTTTTTTTAAAAAAAAGGTCTATGGCTTGAAAAAAAAATGTTTTTTTGGACATGCGCAGATGGGAGATGCCATATTGGAACGGGGGCAGCAGCAGCAGCAGCAGCTGAACGACGTCGCTCGCGTTTTTTGCTCGAGCTCGAGCTCACGAGAGCGCGAGAGAGAGAGAGAGCGAGAGAGCGAGAGAGGGTGAGAGAGGAAGAGAGCGAGCGAGAGAGTGAGAGAGGAGAAAAAAAACAGAGGGGGGTCTCGCGAAGGAGAGGCGACAAAAAAAACTTGGACAGGTAAGACAGGTGACGACTCCGGCAGTCCTTCACGAGCTTTTCCGCGGCTCGCTACGTTTTGTTATTTTCGTTTTAATGTCGACGAAATAAACAGAGGAGAGAGGAGGAAGAAGGAGAGAGAGAGAGAGAGACAGAGAGAGAGAGAGAGGGAGAGTTATTTTTCCTCCTCCTTCGCTCTAAAAGAAAAAAGTGCTCCCGAGGCGGTTTCTGTAGAAACGAGAGAATAGTCGCGAGCGTTTCGTCCGCGAGCTCAAGTTGTTCAAAGTGTCTCTCACGCGCTGTAATTAACAGCTTTTTTCCCACCGGCGGAGAGGACGCTGCTGCTGTCTCGTGGCACTCGTGGTAATGCGTTGTTTTATTTTGCAAATTTTTAAAAATATAATTAACTGTTGTGTCATTTTAATATTCTGCACTAAAAAAAGGGTTGTTAAAACGTTATTGTAACGCTGTTTTAATGTTTGAAAAAAGCATCCTTGTGTATTTTTTTTTTCTGTTTGATTTGACGCGAAGTTGTTTGTGTTTTTTTTCCACACATGAGTCATTGGGTTTTTTTTTTAAAATATATTTTCGTCACCCTTAAGGTGCAATACAAAAACAAAAAAAAAAAAAAAAAAAAAAGCCATCGGAAAATACCGGACACTGCCAAAATGTCAAACCACTTTCAACATGGCGGGTTTATGGTGCTCGGAGCAGGCTGGCGGGGGGGGGTGGAGGGGTGGTGGTGGGAGAAAACTGCGCCTTAAAATCTTTGAACGAGGAAAAAATAAAGTGATGACAGATAGCGCGTCCGGTTCTGTTTCTTTTGGTGGACACACACGAGGTTTAATCAATTAAATTTAATGCGTGCATTTGGTGATTCCGTGGGAGTTTTTTTCCGCTGCAGTTTTGAGTGTGCAAAGTACATGACCGGAGTGCCAGCAAGCCAGCACAGCCTGCCTGCTGATCGGCTACACCCCTCTCACTCACACACACACACACACACACACACACACACACATACACATACACACACAGAGACACACACGCTCGCGCAGCCTCATCTTCCTTATGTGCACTTAACGCGTTTCCTCTTTCACTTTTATCCAAAAAATGCAGCAGCTCGTACGACACACACACACACACACACACACACACACGCAGATCTCGTTTTATCTTATTAATATCGCTGTTTTTCCAGTCTCAGATTAATACATTGATGATTGCACTAGTCCGGTGAGATATTTACGGCTTTATTCGCGCTGATTAAAGCGGATAATTGGATTAAAAACCTCCGCGCGTATCTGTTTAATTATTTCTCTTTTTTTTTTTTTTTTTTTTTGCGGGCGGTCTGCAAAATCCGAGCTTTACACAAGCTTTGCAGTTACTCGAGGATTCCTCCTCCTCCTCCACCTCCTCCTCCTCCTCTCCGGATTAAAACCCGTCACCATAATGGGCAGAAACAATAAAAGCCCGCACGTTAAGAGACGTTCATGTGCAGCGCATACATCGTGTGTGTTTTCTTAAAGACTTCTGGTCGCAGCTGCGAGTGTAAATGGATGGTTTGGTGAAGAAATGTGCACTTTATGATCAATATGAGTCCCGCTGCACGTTTCAGACATTTCTTTCTTGATCATCCAGGCACTGTATGTTAATGTTTCATCAGAGAGACAATCACAGAACAGAGGAGGAGGAGGAGGAGGTCACTCCTTCTTTTCTTTCTTTGGCTGTTGCCAAACTAACTCTCAGACTGTATTTGAATAAGGGGAGGACTTAAGCAAATATCAGATTTGACCTCCCCGAGCTTTAAAAAACTCTCCGGGCTGCAGGCGTGTTGTTGGCGTCATTAACCTCCCCGGTTTTGTGGTCCAACCCAGGGAATCAGTCGCTGTTTGCACTTCATCATTTTATAGCCAGCTGATCTCAGTGAGCGTAAATTGGCCATGAAACACACACACACACACACACACACACACACAGGCTGCATTGTGTGTACACGTCTAAAAAAACTGTAGGAAACAAGAGGAAGAAAAAAAAAAACAGAGGACAAATTGTTATATCACAAACTCCCCCAACGCTGCCAAGAGGAAACAACTCTTGGATGGGTCTAAAAAGAGGAGAACCTAATAGGGAGTAATGCAATAAAACCCCAAGCCCATGCAGTGGTAGTTAATCTCCTAAATCCTCCCCATTAAATCTTTGGCATGGATGGGTTTAGGGGGGAAAAGGCAGGAGGACACAACATGTGGATGTCCAGCACCCCCACCAGGGGCTAATCAATATAGAGAGAGAAAAAAAACAATCCTCTTCTTCCATCTGAGGCCACAAATGTCCGTGTGCGTCTGAGATTAACTCTCCCAGACTCATGCTTAATCCCCCGGTGCCCAATCTGGACTGCTGCAGGGCTGCAGTAAAGCTCCGTCAAGTACAACTCGGATGACAAACTTGTTTTTGTCTAAGAGATACGGAGTTGATATTGACAGACTCTTTTCCGAACAGAAAGCCTGCGGATGGTTTCCTCTCCCCAAGGGTTCTAAAACTCGTTTAACTAGCGAGGAACCACATTAACATGCTCTCGCGGCGAGATGACGATGATAAAAGTTGACTTTCGAGATATGATTAATTAAAGCGCGTCGCTTTTTAGTAGTAAAGTCTTCAATCCTGCTGGAACCACCTTTAAAAACACCCATTTTTTGGGGCTGTTTGCACACAGATAATCTATTTAAAGGTCCCATAATGGGAGAAACTTAACATAAACGTGGGTTGGCTCTGCGTCTATGATATGAGAACATTCTTTAAGACCTCGGGGGGATTGTGTTAACTCGGTATGAAGATATGTGACCTTTTTTTTTAAAGAAAAAAAAAGATCCAAACCTCCAAAAGTTTTCAGAGACTGTAAATATGTCAGGGTTGAATTTTGGGGAAATGAGCAATGCAGTTCAGAAGTATTTGGACAATGACACATTTCCTGTTTTTTTTTTTTCCATGCAGCAAGTTGGATTTGAAGTGAAACAACTTTCAGATTTAATGTTTTGAGGGTGTTCACATCTGTGCTGAGTAACCAGCAGACCCTCTTTTTATTTAGTTTTTAGTTTTTAGACATATTCTCTCCAATTTCTGGACAATGATAGGGCTCCAGTTCTTCCACTTTTCATCTGGTGTGGCTGGTAAAACCCTGAAATTAAAGCTCAAAGTCAGCACTTTGACCGCACAGTCTTTGTTTAGCTTTATTTCGATTCACTGTGTCGGAGCGCAGAGCCTAAAACGATGCACAAATTCTTGAATTGTCCATGTTTGCGAGGGTCGCGCTGAACATACGGTAAAAATACTGTAATTCGGGTTGTGATCAACTGTCGTTTCATGATTTCTTTATCTGCTGATTGTGTTTTTCATACATATATTAAGTAGTTTAGTGTTTAAAGTGTTCGCAGAATTCAATTTGATGTCTTTAAGTAGCTTGTATCGCATCAAAAACAGTCAAAAAACGTAAAAAAAATCAAATTTACGATGATATAAAACAGAGAAAATCTGCAAATCGTCACATTTTAGCTTAAAAATAACAATTTTTCTGACTCATTTCATGCACTAACATTCATTTCTGCTTGATGTAACTATAAAACCTTGGTCGGATTTGATGTGTCATTCAAATGTTGCAGCAAGCAGATGCAATTTATCTATTTTTGTCATCGTGTAGTGAAAAAAAAGGGGATTTTCAAAGGGGGGGAAAACCAGGTTCAAGAGCTGCTGTGAACTGCTCCTCTATTACTGTTGTGATACCGGCGTTTGAGTGCACTTTAATGAGTTTTAATGAGCGCTGTGGAGGACTGCACGCTGACGACAGCGATGTGTCAATGCTGCTGGAGATTGTAGGGCACTTAGGCAAGAAGCAGCGATGAAGGGGAGGGCAGCGGACGGCGTCATGTGAGCCAAATTAGCTCAGCTTGTTGTTTACGCAATGGATGTTTGCTGGAGCCACTGAGGGACGTCAGGGGTCTGAGTGGTGGGGGGTGACACACACACACACTGCACACACACTGCACACACACTCGGGTGGTTGTGGAGACTGTCACTGCCTCTGTAGCCTCACAGTTCTGTAAATACGCTCAGCTCAAACAGCAGCAGCAGCCCCGAGGAGGACGAGCAGGATTTCATCAAGGGGGTTTTCGAACGCTGGACTATTTTTGTCGGATTCTCACATCTTATTTTTACATTTTTTTTCATCCTGCCTTTGAACATCTCAGGATGCGTGGCTCGCCTGATCACACAGCGAGGATATTTTCTGCTCTTCGGACGCTGGTTTGACGATAGTCGAGAGAACGGCAGCCTGATCTGACCGTGGAGTTGTTTTTGGTTTGATTTGAGGATCGATGTGTGAAGGCGGCGTACCTCTGTGTTAATTGCCAGGTTGATGAAAGTAGGTGGAAGTGGAAGAGTGAGTCATTGATGATGTGACTGCATGACCTACTGTAGGACCAACCTGCCAGGCAAGTCGCAAACAGGGTCTGCTGTTGTGAAATTTATTATTTTTCATGCGTTGTTTTGCTGATTATTCAGAAATAAGGCACCTTTAGATGTTTGTCTGCTGTTTTTCTTTCATTGAAATCATTTTCTGGTTAGATTTTTTGTTCAACGTACGTATAAAACTGCACTTAGTGTACTCAGATACATTATTCTGATGATCAATTATCCATTTTCAAGCAAAAGTTCTCTGGTCGAAGCTTCTCCGATGTGAGGATTTGCTTGTTTTCTCTGTTTCATATCGCTGTAAACTGAATATCTTTGGTGTTTTTGACTGTTGATCGGACAAAACAGACATCTGATGACATCAACAAGGCTGCTGGATATCTTATAGACCAATTGATTAATCTGTTAATCAAAAATAAGACAGTGCAGATGAATCGATGGCATAAATAAGTTAGTTGAAGCCCCAATTTCGACACACGTCTTTGTTTAAAGTCTTTCTTTCTCCGCTCTATTGTTGAATGAAAAATACTCCAGAAATACTTACTCTACTGTAGATGAGTGATTCCAAACCTGGGGTTTGTGGACCCTCAAATGTGTCACAAGATGCATCTGTGGCGTCGGAAGGGTTGGAAAAGAAGAAAAACAGTTAAAAACAGTAAATTTACATAATTTTCTGTTGTTAAATTTGATATATAATGACATTTTCAGAGTTTGCAGAAGCTTTTTTAAAGTGGAGGCAGCCCACATGCCTGAGATAAAGAGTGATTTATCAACATCACAGGACACGCTTTTATGGTGTTTACTCTTAAACTGTCGTCTTGTAACTACACAGAAGGAGAGATGAGGTGCGTCAGTCTGTCTAGTTCAGCTCAGCAGGTGATTGATTGATGGATCACATCGTACGTTTGCTTTACAGTAATTAGAGTAGCTCGTTGCAATGTTGGAGAACAAACAAAACCTTCTGAGATGTGGAAAGCCTCAGCTCTGCACAGAGGTTAGATAGAGTTCACTAAAAAGACTGAAAAGATGTTTTTAGTTAACTAAAATAAAAATAACTGTCAACACGACTGTGACTCATCTGCCTTTACAAAATGTTTGTGTTGCAACACCTCCTCTGCACTCCTTTAATGTTGCCTCAGACAATTACCACTCAAACTGTAATACAACAACATGACACAAAAAGACATGACGAAGACTGAAAGTAATAAAAACTAAAGTAAAACTAAACAATTTTAAACAATCGAAACAAAACTGAAACAAGCGAGCCGCTCTCTGGAAACAAAACTGGGCTGAAAACTAAAATTAAAAGTGACATAAAAGCAAAAACGAACAAAAAATATAAAACTATAACGACAAAAACACAGAAAACAGACAAAATAACTGTACTTGTAATAAAATAAGGAAATATAACGGCAACTTTTATCTTTACATGGCAGAAAAAAACAAGAAAAATTCAGGAGAATTCACATTATGTTACCTTTGTGTTATTTCAAGGCCAAATTTGACAAATATTCACTAATTGATACATTAATTAGCTGGACTAATGACCTCATTAGTGAAACTGATTGTGTTTAATATATCATGGCGATTATAGCCCAACATGAGACAGCTCATGTCCCTCTAGTGTAAATACATATCCATGCTCATATTTCCTCTTTTTACTTTCCATATTAAGCCACAGTGACGTTTATTCTGCACTTTCTGTCCACGGTCGCTCTCATTGGTTATCTGATGGAGTTTTTTTTTTTGTTTTTTTTTGCGCTGTGGTATGCAAATGCAATGCAGCCCGGCAGACGATATGCATAACCTGATATTAACAGAACGCAGGCTGAAGAGCCAGAGGCTGGTCTGCAATTAAGCAGAATAACAGGCTTTCTACTCGTCTTTAATGATGCTGAAAATTAGTTTGAGTGTTGAAAAACTGCAAGAATCGTTGTTTGGGTTCTTTTCATCGACTTCACCTCTGCTTATTTCTGCCGAGGCTTCCCCTCCCCACGAGATCAGACCGGGTTTTTTTCCTCGGATCTTGTGTTTGTTAAGTGAAGAAGGGCTTTGTAAGTGGCTTTTCTTTTTGCCCATTTAGCCACACTTCTAGTCGCTGTTCAAACTAACCGCCTACTTCTTCTTCTGTTGTCAGTTCTAATGAAAATGAATCATTTCCCCTTCTGCTAGATTACTTTTCCAAGGAAATTCTTACCAAGTAGTGGGTGTTTATTTAAAAAAGGGCAAAGCTTCTACGACCTCTTTACTTTCTGTCCTTATTATGACGCTGTAATGGACTGTTTTTCTCAAGATGTCATGCGACAAATCAGCACGTTAACTCTTTTATTCTTCTGTCCCGCGTCAGGGCTGAACGGGGGAAAGCGAGAGATGCAGTGAAGACGAGCTGACACACCTCAGGTCAAAGGTTAAACGCTCACCAGGAAGCGGAGGTGCAGGATGCAGTCTTGCAAACAGGAGCAGCCGTTGGCTCTCACCACGGTGAAGTCACACTATCCGACCAATGGGAAAGAAGAGGAGGTGAACACAGGTGAGGACGCCACGCCGCTTGTTTTATCTTTATCTTTTAAATGTGACAAGGCTGCAGTTCTCAGATCAGCAGATAGGTACGGAGGCAAAGATTGGGAGAGAATGCATACAAGGAATCTTTCTGTTTCATTCTGGAAGGACAACTTTTGGTGTTGATTAAATTCTCTGCTATTATTTCACAGATTTGCCTTTTGAAGTTTGTTTTCAGGTTATGTTAGACGGCTGAGAAAGCCCTTATTTGCCATGCAGATGCTACTGTACATGCTTACGAAGCATTTTAATGTAAAGTTTTCACACAATTCAACAGTTATTTCCCGTTTTTTTCAAACGTTGTTTAACACACAGAGAAGAGTGTCAAGGGCAAAGCACACTCGGCGGTGTGTTTTCGATTCAAACCCGCATAATGGCGGTGTATTAACACAGATCGTTGCACATCAACACGTCGGGATACGCTACTGGACGATATCCCAACACAGACTTGTGCCAAAATCAGGATTTTCTTATTCTATTCGCTGCAGATCAAAAACATCCCAGTAACTGTGACGGCTTCTTCTGTCTGTATGACACTCATCGATTGATGCACACCATGTCATGTGTCCGTGCCAAAGTGTGAAATATAGAGCAGCCTTGAGGATTTGACACACAGGCTGTAATTCTGTCAAACAGTGTGTTGATAGTGTAAGATAAGAGAAGCGTCATAGCGTTTGTTGTTTTGTTTGTTTGTAGTTTTGGCACTACAGCTCCCATCATGCAACATTACATTAATGTAAACAGGAAGCCAGTAGAGTCAGTGAGTTAGCTGTAAACTACACCTATCACAGCCTTTGGTCTTCAAAGGTCTTGAATTTAATTTAGAAATATTTTAGTTATGAATGGATAATGTTTCTGTGTCAGTTGCGATGAGGAACAAAACAAACAGGATACCAACAAAATTCTTCTTGTTTATTCTTGGGGAAAAAAACAAAGCTGCAGGAAACACCCAGGTTTAGTAATAATGGCTGCATTCCACTTAGGGGAGGTCCTGCTTTTGTGCACGCTGACAGCATAACTGGTTCACTGTCACTGTCACTGGGACACGTAATGAATCAGATCAGTTGTTACCAGGTGTAAACCCATCGTGACATTACCTGATTAGTCTGGTGGACGACTGTTTTGAAGCCTCAAGTAGTCGCCAACTTTTAATTTTTAATTAATTGTGGAGCCAGAAGTAACCATATTTGGACGAGAGACTCTGGAGTAACTAAAATGTGTTGAGGTGAGAAATTGGCAACACAGCCGAAGAATCTGAATTCATATTTGATCTGCCTTAATTTGACAGTTTGAACTGAGTTTCAATTTACACGATAAACATCTTGCTGTTTGGAAGGAAAACTGAAACTAGCAGACTCAAACAAAGCCAGTTAAGGTGTCAGTCGATCGCCTGATTGGTGGCTGCAACGTGACGTCATGTTAGGTTTCTTAAAATGTTGAATCTGGCTTAACTTCTCCATCTTTCTGGCACCTCCTGTGGCCCTGAACGCCACAGCCAAAACACAGCACCTCCATTCAAATGAATAGAAAACCTGCATTTTTGTCTCAGTGCTGGATTTATCCTGAATCGGGCCTAAGACAGATCTGCCCACTCGTTATACTATCACCGTCACAATAGACGTTAATGCCCGGGTGCACATTTTTGACACACAACGTGTCGGTTTGGCTGCTAAGGGGTTAAACGCTGCTTGTTAACAAGTGTGTTTGCGTGTGCGGATCCAAGTGTCGTCGAGAAGAAGCGAGCAGACGTTACCGTGTATCAAAACAATCTCCATCAAAACAGCAGCTTCCTAACGTCCCCTCTCATTAGGCAGAGCAGGTTCAGTCTTCACACCGAGGAGTCTCCAGAGACACACACACACTCACACACACACACACACACACACACAAACCTGACACATAATACCTCAAATATATCAGCCTCCCACAGGCAAAGTGAACAATTCTCACCTTCAGGAGAAACATTAGTGTCGCTGCATAAGAAGACTTGCAACATGCTGTGCGGTGTGTGCACACAAACACACTCCAGATAATTTCCTGTTGTGTTTTGGCTGAAGATCAGCTACATTCACAAAGCGTCAGGCTATTTAATTGCAACCCATAATCCAAAGAATGAAATGCATGTTTAGCCTCAAAGCGAGCCGGCTCTTTTGATCTGCGATGATTGACGGGTGATTTTTTTGTTTGTATCCAGATGCAGATAACATGGAAGAAGAGGCGGAGTTTAACTGGGAGGAGTACATGGAGGAAACGGGGGCTAACGGTGCCCCCCACACCACCTTCAAACATGTGAGTATGATCTTCACCTCGCGCTTTAATCCCATCCCTCGGTGATCCTTTAAATACAGCCTCATAGATAAGTACCATATGCAGAAATCCTTTAACGACATATTGGAGTGAGCCAGGACTTGGCATCACAGAGCTAATGCTGCTCAATAGAGCGTTCTCATTGGCTTTGTTCCCTTTATGACGCACAAGTTGTCAGACGACCTTTGCCGGTTTTTAATAACACAATTGAGGGTAATTACTGAAGCACAAAAAAACGCTATGGAGTGGATACAAATAAGCACTTTGTTGTTGGTAATTCAATTTTTCTGAGTCGCATATTTTAACTCCATCATCCACAGTCTTTTCCTCCTTGTCCTTGCTCGCAGATAAAGCTGGGTGATACGGTTGAAATCATTCAAATCAACAACTGCTTATGAAAAACAGCCACTCTTATTAAGACAAGTGTCTCAAAAGCTGTGCATCTGCTTTATATTTAACATGCGATGAAGCTCTTTTTGTAAAATAAAGCAACTCCCAACATGAAAGTTGAAGAAAAGATGTTTCAAAGCTCTCTCCAAGCTGCCAGGAATAACATTTGTCCTGGTGGGAAAGTACTGGCGTTGACATGACCAGAATCAGCCTCAAAAGTGTGCAAGTTTTTAACTGTTCGATAGAAAACATACTTCACCGTTCGAGGAATCATTAATTTGGTCGATATAAAATGTGTTAAGCTAACAGAATCAGCAGTTTTTTGTTGTTGTTTTTTGCACTATCACACTGCCTGTGTCGCAAAGTGGTAAATTACTGTTACAGTATGTTAAAGGGCAGACCTGATCTTAATCTCGAACATATGAGTCAGGAAACAACCTTAATTCTCTAGAAACGGTGATTCAGCGGATTAAACAGAAATAAGACAGCACTTGTTTGAGGTGGTGGAACACAGATTGTGAAATATACCCTCGGAGAGAGTAAAGTATGTGGCACAAAAGGCTGCTTGCTGTTTGAAACTCATATCTGATACCAAAGTGAAGTGAAGCACATCCTGCTGAGATCACCTCAGACAGACGATCATCGTCTGGGTCAGCTGAGGGGTCGGCTGAGCCGCATGTTGCCATCACCGACCGGGCGGCCTGTTTAACATGTCAAACCCACCTGCTTAATCTCTGCCTGCTGCTGCCAGCGCTAAAGAGATATCTCAGACGTCTGTAAGAGTAAAACAAATTTTAATTTATTTGAATTTTTAATTCGGTGTCTGCTTTGAACTCGTAGCTGCTGCATGTTAACGCGACACATTAAGCCCCCCCCCCAAAAAAATAAAACCGAATCAGCATTTTTTCTGCCAAGTGTCGTCCTTCATGCTAAGCTCAGCAGAACTGTTAATTTAATGTATTCATAGTCACCAGATGTGAAGTTGACTCTGCTTTTTCTACTTGTCATGCTAAACGTACAGAAAACAACAGATGTTAGTACACCCTTAAGTGGTTCTTCATAGGGGGACCTTTTTCGGTTCTGCAAGGAACCTTTTATCAGTCGTTACTGCCAAGGGTCCCTTAAAGAACCTTTAAAAGAAAAAAAAGGGTTCTTCAAAGCATCAAAACTGCTGCAATTACGACTTTAAACTGAACTCTTGAACTCTTTTTTTTGCACTCAGTTCTCCAAAGAAAAGCAAAAAAGTGTTCTTAAGGATTAAAAAATGTCTTCAAAGTTCTTCAGATAACTCGGAGTGTTCCATAACAATTATGAAGAACCAGCTTTTCTTAAATAAAGGTCTGAGTCAGGACCTAAAGTTGTGTGTCATGGTGATGCAATCGTTTTTTTCGAGGTATCTTTTACCTATTGGTTCTTCAAAGAACCAATTATCAGTAATCCGAAGAACCTTTAAAATGATTATTAAACATTTAAAGGTTCTTCAAAGCATCAAAAGTGCTGCAATTATGACTTAAAGAACTGTTTTTTGCATTTGGTTCCCCAAAGTACCTTTTGAAGTAAAAAATAAAGGTGTAAGTTGGAACTAAAGTGATTTTCATGGTGATGCCAAAGGGGAATCACCATGAAGTGATACATGTGGAAGAACCTTAAACAGATTCTTAAAAAGGTTCTTCAAAGTGCTCCAGAGCACTTATCCAGTACCAGTTTACGTCATTAAAAGTAAAGAGTTGACTTTGAGCTTAGAGTGGTTCTTCATGGTGATGCGAAAGGGGAACTTTTTTCGGTTCTGCAAACAAGATTTGACCTACTTGTTCTTCAAAGAACCAGTTGCTGCAAAGGGTCGACTTAAAGAACCAGTAATCAAATTAAAAACCTTCTTAAGGACAAAAGGGTTCCTCAAAGTTCTCCAGAGAACTTTTCCAGAACTAGGTTTTCTTCCAGTCTTTTTGAACACCATAAAGTGCCCAGAGTTGGGATTGAACGCATCGTCAGATTTTCTTGTCTTGTTTATTCAATACTTGATTAGATATTTTCTGATTTTAATTCAATTTCACACCAATTTAATGTCAAAGTCAGCTGACCTAAAACGTTGAATGCTCAACTTGTGCAAACAGCTGTACAATCAGTCTTCTGTGTCTCCAGAGGAGCCCTGTCATGTCTGAAAAAATGACTCATGTAACTAGTAATTTGAGTTATCTCAGCTGGGGTTTGGAGAGCGCAAACGCTGCACAGAAGCACGCTGGACGCACACAGTCTGAAATATGGAAAGTTAATCAGTTATAGAGGGTTTAGTGAAAAGGCACGATCATGTTTGGAAGTTTTAAGGAAAGTGTTCAGTGTTTTTGGGAGCTTGTCACATTGATTTCTAATCCATCTTCTAAAAGTCTGTCTCTGAAAAGTCCATTAACTTTATAAAGATGCAGTGCTAACTCCCTGTTCAGCCTCACTGACCTGCAGCGGGCCTGTTTTTACAAAGCCTGACATTGATTAAACTTTACAGAACTTTCAAATTCTCTTTGAGATTTCAAAACTCTCATTCTTTCTCCTGTTACAGGGTTTTTTTTTATACAGGGGGGGAAGTTTTTCCAAACCGAACAGAGGGTGTTGTACGGATTGTAAAGCCCCTTGAGGCAAATTGTGATTTTTAGGCTACATAAATAAAATTCGACTTGACTAGACTTTGCCAAAAATGTCCGAATAAGGCTGCATTTTGGAGAAATGTGTGCAAAACGCTCAAGACAAATAGTTTCCATTCGATGGTTTAAACATTATATAGTTTTAATAAAGGCTTGGAGCACAAAAAATACGAGGCTGTCAGATTATTTTTTAACTTTAAAGCTACTCGATTTTAACAGGGATTAAATGCTCTTTACAGGGATTAAACAGGATGATGCTTCTGAGAATAAAACAGTTTTTTTCTGTGTGCAGGCTGAGCAAACTAAGATAGTGTTGTTTTGGTTTGTTAATGGAACCAGTAATGAATGTGTTGTTTGTTTTTGCCACAACTGGAGGGATTTTTCTCAGTTGGGGTTTGTGGCTTTTTCTTCTCATGCATTAGTGAACAGTTGCTTCAGTGATGGTTCATTTGCTAAATAAGATATCCCCATTTTTTCTCCCTGAATCATATTTTTGAGGGTTTTACACTCCAAGAAATATCAATCAAACTCGTGTTGGTTTATTAATTTTTAAGAAGCTGTTTGTCTGTTTTTGCAAATGAATTCTTCGAGTTCAATTATTAGCTTGTCAGTCACGTGTTACTTGTATGATATATTATGTATTTGTTATGATTACATTACTTATGACTGACAACTTTGCTAACAGCCAAACATCGAGCAAGGCCAACAACAGCAGACACAGCAGCCAGCTAATATTACTGACTAGTCCAACAGCAGTCAGCCCAGCTCGGCGTCTGCCTTTCAGCCTTTTATTTCACCAACCACTAAAAGTCAGTCCCAGATTTACTCTTGTCCAACGTCTTCACGGATCTACAAACCTCCGCTTCTTCCCGCTCGTCCAAAACGCCTGCAATACAAACACCAACACTCCCACAGTGCTCTGAGCTCACAGTCCAGGCAGCCCGGCAAACAAACTGAGCTAATATGAGCTAACAGCAGCTATAGCTGTCAGCAGTTTACTTCACTGTCCGTCAGGAAACTCTGTAAATCACAGAGAGTTGAGGCGGAGCAGCCGGAGGACATCAGAGGGAAAACCAGAAAACATTTTCTCCATGAAATATGATCCAGTTTCACCAAAATCAGTGAAATAGCGTTACATACTTCTCCCGACACCATTCACCTGATTACAGGTCAGTGTAGCAGCAACATGATTTAAAATCTGTCAGTTTATGGTAGAAAAGTTGCGTTGTGTTGCTCTATTTAATGGTTTTGATCCATTATTTCAAATTGTGGGTAATAGATGGATGCAACTTTTTATAACCAGCCTGTGTGTGTTTTATTTATTTATTTTTTTTGGGGAAGAGTTTTTCATGGTATTTCAACATCCTCCTAAAAAAAAAAAAAAACTCTTCTCGTTACCAAACTGTTACAAAGCTCTGCCTCCATTAACATGTTACATCACAGGAGAGGAGGTCCAGATGGGCGAGAGAGAGGGCGGTTGATCCTGGGATGCGAGGTCTTTATCCGCCTCAGCTGACTTTTTCGCGTTTGACCGACCGGAGCAGCTGTCTGTCCCGATGAGGCTCAGGACAGGACAGCCTGCAAAATAAGAAAAAAACAAACAACAAAAAAAAGGACGTTCCCGCCGGTGATTTAAGATTTAAAGAAGCGTGTCGACGTTACACTTTCTTACATCACTCGGAGCGATGAAGGCAATAAGGGCGAGATTAGAATATGTTGGTTTTATGAGCGAGCCTTGATGTCGAACAAAACTGTCTGTGTGGTGATTTGAGCGGCTGAGGTCTCTCGGGAGGCTAAATTGCCTTGTTGGTAAGTGGATTGAGTCACTGGGAAACAGACCATGAATTCCCCAGAAAAATGTGATTCAGTAAAGTGCAGCAGCCCTCATCTCTCTCTCTCCCTCTCTCTCTCTCTCTGCCTGGACAAATTGAAACAGTGATTTCTCTTGGGCTTGTACACACACACACACACACACACACACACACACACACACACAGGCAGTGTTTGCTGCCGAGGCTGCCCGTAGCTCTCTTACATAAGCCAACCAGAGTGATACAGCACGTTTGCATTGTTGTAGCAGGAAGTCACGAGGCCATTTGTATTGTGTTTATTTCTAAGATGCTGGCTTTTTCCATTCACTTGTGAGTGTGTGCGTTTGTGCGAGTGTTGAATGTGAACATCCTGTTGGGCTTGTAGTGTTTCTCAAGTATTGTATAGAAAAGGGCCTGCGCCTATGGCTGGAAGCACATTATCCCTGTGCTGCGTTCACTGTCGTACAGATTTATCACTTTCTCCACTCAAGGACAAGCTGAAAGTCTTTTGTTTAGCGCAGTGTTTTTTGTTTTTAAGTCACCACGGTCATTAATTACACTTGATTATTAACTGAAGCTCACCTGTACCTGTTTTTCTCTCAATGAGACTAGATATAATTCTGGGTTTGTCGTTGTGATTAGTGCTGCAACTAATATTTATTGTCGTTATCATTTAATTTTTCATTGAGGTAAATCAACCTGCCTCTAGAATTACCTGTATTATTTTTAGAATTATTATATTTAATTGTTTGCTCATTGACTAATTGTTTCAACACTATAACTACACCACCGATTATTATTATATTTTATGAAGTTTCCTGACAGGCAGTGAAGTAAACTGCTGCCAACTGTAGCTGCTGTTAGCTAATGTTAGCTCAGTTTGTTAGCTGAAAAAGACCAAAGAGGACGTTGACGGAGGAAGCTAAGAGGAGAAAAGAAGAAGCCGCCGGACAAGAGTAAATCTGGGACTGACTTCTAGTGGTTGGTGAGAGCGACAGACGCCGAGCTGGGCTGACTGCTGCTGGACTAGTCAGTAATATTAGCTGGCTGCTACGTCAAAATGGAAGCAGCCAAGAGGCTGAGATATCCAGTTTGAAGTATACAAACAGCGGATCCTATAATCCACAAAATACAACTCAGCTCATCTTCTTGTTCGTGTTGTTTTCTGTTATTAATATGAAAGATGAAGTTGACCCCGTTGACATCATCAGCCTTCATAAAACTCCTGCAGAAGACTGTAAACAATGGTTCTCACAGGCCGTTCAGGACTTCCCATAAACTGACCTCCATGTATAATATTAGTGGAGTTCCCCTCTTATCTTCATGTCTGTCTCCCGGTATGTAAATATATCCCGAAAGCACCAACAACAAATACCTACAAATTAAAGTCACGTTGCATTAATATCACAGTGATTGGTGGAATATTGCACCACTTTTTGGTTTCACAGATTAAAACAAGTTCCTCAATCAGCTTTTCTGTGATGGGGTTCTCCAATTTTCTGCCAAAGGTCGAACAGTTTTGGTCGGTTTGCAGGGGGAATTTCCGTATTTGTGTTTTTGGTTTGGACGAAGCCCCGTTGGGAAAAGGTGTTCTTCTGTGCACCGACAAGAATTCAGCAATCTGAATCGTAATGTGGTGACACCTGGGGTTTTCACTCTTACCAAATACAACCTAAGAATGTTTACTTGTGAGCTTTGTTTGTTCCTTATTTAGTGGACAAACTAAACACAGACTCCAGATCGGGACTTTCGTGTTTTTCTTGCATTTTCAGGCTCCATCATGCTTGAAAGTGGAGATTTAGGCAAACTGAAGTTATTTCTTGGGGTCAAATGTTCATAGTTTGGCCATGATTCCTGATCATTTTGATCAAATCTACACAGCAAATAAAAACTTGAGATCTGCATGTGGGCGTAGTTGGCTGGCTGTAAACAAACTCAACTTTTACTCGACTTGTTTGACAGAGAAAACAAAAGCCTGGTTCACCTCTGACCTGCCATTCTTAACACAAATCAAGTAGTTCAGATGATAAACTATGTTTGTCTGACCCATTGTGTCCCTGTCAGGTGGAGATCAGCCTGCAGAGCAGCTTCCAGCCTGGCATGAAGCTGGAGGTGGCCAATAAGAGCAACCCGGACACGTACTGGGTGGCCACCATTATCACCACATGTGGCCAGCTGCTGCTGCTGCGCTTCAGCGGCTACGGCGAGGACCGCAAGGCCGACTTCTGGTGCGACGTCATGACGGCCGAGCTGCACCCGGTGGGCTGGTGCTCCCTGAACAATAAGACCCTCATGCCGCCCGAAGGTAGGAAGAAGAAACACGTGAACCTTCTTCATCACACGTGCCGGGTTAGATCGGCAAATTTAGATTTCACTGTAATATAACGGCGGTTCCTCCATGATCAGAGCACAAAATCACGATAAAACAATCACAGACGGGTGCAAAGATTTATGACTTCATTAAAGGCTCGTTATTTTCAGTGTTTTTGGGGAATTATCAGCTTGTATGTCAAATTAAAAACAGAAATTAAGCTGAAAACTGTATTTAAAACAAAACAAATTTAGCACAGCAGCTCTCTGTATTTCTTCTACTAGATCTTGTCGTATCATTGGCAGCTAAATTAGCATTTCTTCCCCATTTTGCTCTTCGGTTTCAGGAAGTGAACGATTTTCTGCAGCAGGAACTGGTTTACTGTAACAAAGGTCTTTCTTTATTTAAGTATTTTAGTTTCTTCTTTTTTTTTCATTGAGGATGGAGTTTTTCGGGAGTGTCTGAACATAGTGGGCATTGTCTACAGTACGTGTTATAAAACCCTGACTTGACTGTGCTATTTTTTTTTTTTTTTTTTTAATGGGGGCTTTTTTAGGAATAAAATATGAGGAAATTGGGGAATAACATGCAACAAAAGTCCACACTTGGCTGCGAAACGGAGACGTTGTAGTTCATGGTCAGTTAAGTTAGAAGTTAAAACAACTTCTTAGTTTTAAAATATTTAAAAAATGATGAACTCTAACTTTATTTTGCGCCTCCTGACATGCAACTATCACAATTAATAAAAAAATATTATCATTTAGAGGACCTGGATATTATTTAATCTAATTTGTCGTGAATATGCGGACCAAGCATAAAAGGTCAGCGTGTGGTTGATGCTTTTACTCCGAGGAACACCTCACATTTCTAACTATCAAACAAACTGACAGGTTTTGACTGTCAAGACTGCCACATCACACCCTCTCCATCACATCCAGTCAGTCGGGTTAAATACAAGACGAGTCGCCTCTTTTCTCAAACATCTCGTCTCTTTAAGAGCGACTTTCCGACTTCTCCAGCAGCCGTCCTTCCTAACATCGCTCTCTCAGCATCACCACTTTGCCAAAGATTTCACAGCAGAGACATTTCCACCCACAGCGGATCCCCCTCGCCCCTTCAGATAGATGACTCACCCTCCCCGGCCTTGTTCAGACCATTTATTTTCCTCGACACTTCCCTGCTGATGGATAGCACGCGCCTCCGTTGTTGTGGAGACGACCTGGATATGTTTCCACCTGACTCGGGTGTCCTCACCCTCACACCAGCTCCATATGTCCTTTTCACTCAGCGCCGGTCTTTTCACTGACTTCCTCTTTTGTCTTTTGTAGCGGCAGGCGGTTTCATGAAATGTCTGTATTCACGAGCTGCTTTATTCACCAGGGAAACAACAGATTGATGCAGCGGAGTGCCGTTTTCTTTTGACTGTTTTGTATCTCAAGACAACAAACATAAAAAAAAAATGGATATAACGTCCCCAGGCCAAGGTTGACACATTCATATCGCTTCTTTTGTCCGACCAACAGAGATGCAAAAATATTCTGTTAACAATCGTAGAAGAAAAAGAAATCATCACATTCAACGAGCTGGAACCAGCAAATTTAAGTTAGAAACTGTTAAATTAAGAAGTTAATATGAGAATAGATTCCTGTTAACCGGCTAATCAGGTTTATACTAAAGAACTGAAATACATATTTTAAAATCACATCTATAAAAGAGGACGTAGTCAGAAAAACATTAATAATAATATGTAATATGTTCAGTAGAGACTGACTGATACTGGATTTTGGGGCCTGAATCAGTGAAATTTAATAATAATGGATAACAATTAATTAAAAAACATAACTGATGCATCAGTCGAGCTCAAAGGTTCAGGTGTTCAGCCAAGACGAGAAATGTGGCTTTATTTTGTGTCTTTAAAAAAATGTTTGAATCTCAGATGTTGCTCGGTTAAAAGCGTCTTTAAAAATGTATTCACTGCATCTATAACGGTTTGTTAGCGTAGCAGGAAAAACCGCTGAGATATTTTATTTGTTTTGCCGTAATGATTCACTCGAGGCAGCCGGAGTGTGATTCAGTTTCAGGTTACAGAGCCGTTGTTTTGTTTCAGCGCTGAAAAGTTTAACTGACACAGAGCACTTCTTCAATTCTGAACTAAAACCACCGACTTTACGTAACATTACCAAATTGTCTTTGATTGCATAAATCCAGCAACTCGTTGACAGCGATGTGAGCTCTCATCTCCGATGTCTAAAGTCCTGAGCTGTGTGTACTCCGACCTCCTCTCCCCACACACACGGCTTCAGCGCCGAACACAGCTGGAATTATGATTCTCTAAAGATGCATGAAAACGTTACGGGGTTTATGTAGAGGAGAAGTGTGTTCAGAGAAAATATAAGAATGAAACATAAAATATGCAAGAAAATATAAGTCACATGCACTCGTGAAACACCTCGTGCAGATCTGAGCATCAAACGAGCTAACTGATTCATCTAAAGCCGTCAAATCATGAAAGAAAAAACATTTAAAGGCTGCAAAATGTCCCAAAATTCATAAACAGCCTTTTCCTAATGACGCCCACGCATGTTAACCTTTGCACAGCTCAGATTAGTACGTTTCAACCCCAAAGATGATGTACTCGCTGGATTGGAAACATATTTTGTAGGAGAAAGAGCCGATTAAAACATCTACCATCAGTTATGATCTGTTGTTGGTGTACAAAACGTCGCATCATAACCTGTTCTGTCGGGTGAAATAAGCACGAATTCATCGGAAAGGTTGTCTGACAACACAAAAATGTAAAAAAGGGTTTTTATGATGTAGAAAAACAGTAAAACAACCTTTATTATTGTGCATATTTGAATCAGATGATAGATTTTACAGTAAAATATGTTTTAACTGTCCCGCAGAGCTCAGCTGCTATTAACCGTCTCTTCCTGCGGCTCTCAGATGGATCAAATATTTCAGTTTTTAATCCTTTTTCCTGTAATAATGACGGACAGCTGACACGCCTGCGTGTTTAATGATGCAAACTGAAGCATAAATCCTGTCGGTGCCCTAAAGAGGCTTCTGCAAGATACTGTCAATTTGTGAAGAGAAAAAAAAAAAAAGTTGCTTTATTTCAAGGCTTTGCATCATGTTTTACACATTTCCTGTGTGTGTGTGTGTGTGTGTTGCTTAGTCAGCTGTAATGTAAGAGCAGTGTAAAAAGTGTGTGTGTTTTTAGTGCTCACACCTGTATCACGGTTACCTGTTTTATTGGTTTCCTTTCTGTTTGTTTTTTGTTTCTCAGATAACGTTTACCTAAGAAAAGGTAAGCAGCTCTAACAGCGCCTCTGCTCTCACTGACTAACTCGCCTGCCCCGGCTCTCTAGTGGCTAACATGTCCTCAACGTTGTGTCAACGTTAGCCCTCAGAGCTGCATGTACAGTGTGCTTCCTCCTCCTCCTCCTCCTCCTCCTCCTCCTCCTCCTCTCTTTAAAAAGTGACCTCGCAGCTCAGTTGTCATGCCTTGCCCTCCTCTTGCATGTGTCTTCCTTTTCGAGCTGAGTGAGTGTGTCTTAGAGTGATAACACACACACGTGCACTCATGCACGCACGCACACACACACACACACACACACACTGCCGTCTGCGGCAAGCTGTGCTCGTACGATAACTAGTGCAAAACGCAGCAGCTCGGTGAGAAACGCGACGCTTTGATAAACAGGCGTCCTCTCGCGTGCGACAGACAAACTGTGTGTTGTCCTGCAGCGTGTCGTCAGGCCGTTAAAGTCGAGGGAGGAAAGGTCAAAATCAACGTGACGCCAGACTGGACGGCGATGTTTCGAAGTGATACGGACACACATTCGAGTGCAGTCTGTGGATCATTTAGCGCATTAGCTTCTCCTTCTCACATGGATGTTAGTCGGTGTGTGTGGTGATGATTTGGCTTTTCTCTGGGGGTTGATATGGCTGGAAATCACGAGAGAAATACTGTATATATATGACATTTAATAAGTTCTCCCTGAGAGACATGTAGTGTTCACTTCACTCCACTACTGGATGTAAAAATCAGGCAGTGCGACAAGGACGTATTAGTGTAGCAATAACTCACACAGAATCAAAGTCCAGTCGTAGAGGGGGTAGATTTATCATGTCCAGTTGTTGTTATTGTTGGAGAGGAGGTGAAGAGCTGAAGAGCTGGGTCCTTGGAAACAAAAGACCGGCCTACTCGCCTACAAAGTTGTCACCCACGTACTTGAAAGCCCGCCTGGCTCTGCCACCTGCACGCTCAGGGCGATCCAAACTTTTCTCGTCTGTTGTTCCCTGTTCCTACCAGTTCCTACCAGATCAGGGGCAAACACCTCCTGAAGACCTCCAGCTCAGCTACCAACAACTGGACATGATCCACCACCTTACTGCTGCACAGGACTGTTTCATACATGTAAAGCTGCAGAGATCTTCATGAGAGCGTGCACTGACGCACTTAATCTGACGGTGCAGGGACACAGCGCTGTTCTTTAAATGGTCACATTACAAAGAAGTCATGTAATCTTTTGCGGTATCCAGATGAGGCAGATTAAAGTTTCCAGCGAAGAAAACAGTCTCCATGAAACCACCATTTTCAAGAGTAATGCAGGCACTATTTTTGGAACGATACTGCTCCTGATAGACGTCTTTTAAAAGTTGTTTTTCAGCGCTGTGAGGCTGATGAAGGCAGATACCCGGCCGAGGAAAGAACCTGGGGAATAAACATATTTTTGTCCTTTTTACAGGGATATTTAGAGGGAGACAGTGAACGCCACATCAAAGTGATGTACATCATTGGAAAGCTGGAAACCTGAAGATTAATTTGACATGCAGCTGACATAAATCTGTGTCTTGTTTAGGTGCCTGATTAAATATAGAAAGTTTATGAGGGCTTTAAACATTATGATAGAAGTATTTGAGGGTCATTCCCACGATGTGTTTTGTTTTATGAGCTGTTTGGTGCATTTGTTCCGCTTGAAAATTGATAACAACAGCCAGAAATCCATCCAAAATACCACATTAAGACAACAAGAGCTTGAAGAACACCGTGGAAAAACTCATTCTGCGATTTGGCTTCAAAAACTTTTGACATTTGAAGATTTTCTGCAAGGATTACAAGCGCTTCTGTTCTCGTAAATGCTCAGAAATCCCCTAATTGTCATTATATTTAGGAAAGTCATCCAACCTCTGAGCGTGCTCGCTCTCTGCTTTGTGTTTGTACAGTTTCAGGGGCTGTGATTATCCTCGAGGTCACAAAAGGTCATTTTACACAGCGAGGTCAAGTTTCAAAAAAATGGCACTCTCTGAAGGAGAGGAATGTCGTCCAAGGACCCTCGTGGAGAAGACGAGGTTAAGAAAATCTCAGAGTATGAAACTTAAAAAAACATGAAGCTGAGCTTTAAGAAGACGTTTGACTGTGATTTTTCCACCTTGAGCTCTTCAGACAGTTTCACTATGAGTCTGTATCAAACAGGCTTCTGATTGGCCGCCCGTTCGCAACGCTGAACGTACAACAGCATGCAAAAAATCCCTCCTGGGGCTCGTTTCCAAACACTTTTTTTCTCCCCCAAGTTCGGGAGCGACTGCGCAAAACCTGAATTCAGTCCGACTTTGAACACTCGTTGTGTTTCCATCGAACACACAACAAACCTCCCCTAATAAACACACCTGAATCTCTCGTCAAACTCACTTACTCACTCGTGAAACTCACCCACACGCACGTACACACACTTCAAATGCCCCTCTGCTAACTGATGCGTTCAGTAAAGCTTTTGTTGCTCATTACATCAGCGCCCAGGATTAATCAGCGCCTCTGTTTGCAGTGAGTCTGCAGCGCTGCGAGCACTTCTCCTGCGTGATTTACATTTTCATTTTTAGAAATTAAAATTTAAAAAATGTTAAAAAAGTCACTTGAAAGTTTAAACATGGTAAACTTGTTGGTTTTTCCACCTCACTTATAATGACTTCACGCCACACCCGAAGCTGGAATATTAGCTCATAATGACTCTTAATTCACAAGTGGTTACTCATGTTTCAGATGAAAATATTGGATCTGTTCTTGTGTCTTTTATTTTAATGATTAATCAGTTCTGAGGAGTAACCGAGGAGGTTCAATGCAGACAGATCCAGGCAAGGAAATTCAACTTACTAAACATATTTATGGTCGTTTTTAACTGTATACGAAGCCTCGAGGGTCACGCTCATGGAGGGAAGCTTGTTCAGACAGAGTCTGCATGTGTGTGGGACAAACTCGCCCATTCATGTAGAGAGCTTTGTAAGTTTGGTCATGTGGTCCGGTCGCTGCCCGTCGAACAGACCCCGACAGAGAACATTTGCATGATGAATTCACCACACTGCTTCCTGCCAGAGCGCGCAGGAGATGATGCTCGGAGATAGGCCTGTCTTCTGCTCTGTGTGTGTGTGTGTGTGTGTGTGTGTGTGTGTTGGTGCTTTACTTTGCATAGATAGCTCTGATAGGACAACCACAGCATTGTATGGAAGTGTTATTTCATTAGCAACCAGTGTTCTCAGTGAAGATCTCCTGCAGAAATGACGTTTGAACAAAAATATAAATGTTTTTAATAAAAAAAAAAATCAGATTTCTGTGCACATAAAATGTTTGTTACTGTCAAACTGTTATTTGTTGACAGATTTTAGGAGAAATAAACATTGTGTGTGCATAGAAGAAATCATGAAGCCATGTCCAACCTCACAGCAGAAATAAACATGTTTACAGCCTGGTACAAAAACCAGTTTTGGTCTCTATAGCTAATTTCCCCGTTCATGACAACTGTACTGAGGGTGAATTTATATACAACTCACCTGTTCAGGTTATATTAAGGCTTAAAGTTATGCAGTATTAAGAGCGTGGACGCTTTGATTGACAGGTAGGTGCTGTTACAGGTGGCTTGTTTGAGCAACCATACTTAAACTGTCTGTGGTGCAGACTCCGGGCACGGTTTAGGCATTAAAAACACTTTTTAGGTTAGTTAGGTTAATATCTAATCTTTTTTCTGACCATAACTGAGTCCTGCCAGCGTCTAAACATGACCATAAGAAAGCTGTCGTCACTACGAGCGTATAGTGTAATACAAGGTTTGCTTATTTTGGCAGAAAACAAATGAAATACAGTTTTACTGACTGGTTCCGTATCAGTATTGTTATCTAACATAGCAGGTATGATAAATAACATTTCCTCGTTATGTTTGTAGAAAACGTGTTTCCTGTTGCAGATTAGTCTTAGAGACAGGTTTGGTTTGGTGGAAACAAGATGTGAAACCGAAGCAGTTGATGATTTGCAACTTCTACCAGCCGGTTAAGAAGAGTGAGGAGCCAGTTTACATTGGTGGAGATAATTAATGTGATTATTTTGTTCTTTATTAATGATTTGGTCTTTAAAATCTTTAAAAAAAAAAAGAAGCTCATTCACAGACCGAAATATTCTGTTTACGACGACACAAGAGAAAGAAGAAAATGAGAAGCCAGAACAAAAGAACGTTGGACTAATTGTCGAAGAAGTCGTTTGAGCTCTGCTCTGTTTGTTTTCTTCTATTCACCTTGCAGTGCGGAGAGATGATGGAAAGCTCTGCTTTGTCTCACCACTGAATGGGAGACTATTGTCATGCAATCGTTGCCATGTAACCTGAGCGTCGGCTTGATGTTGTTGTCACTGCGACAGCATCTTAGCAGAAAACACAAGCAGCAGCTCGGGCTGACCAATCACAAATCTCCACAGCTGCTTCAGTCCCCACATGTGGTTACATTTGTGAGGAGGGACATGTCAGCCACGGTGTAACCTGTAGTTTAATTACAGTGGCTCAACAGGACGAAGCGTCTCTTGGCAGTAGTCTAAATGTAGTCCTGTGTAGACACTCAGTGGCCTTTTTATTAGATACACCTGTAAAATCTAATTCGGCAGCTCAGCCATAAATGTCAGAGGCATTTTTTCCAACTTTATTACAGAGGTTGTAGTTTGCACAAGTATGGAAGTCCCCTTAGTTTCATGGTGTAATCCCTCTGTGGTAAATATGTTCAGCTGTACACGTTATTTGTTCTGATTACATGACTCATAGTGAGTCGACAACTTTGCTAACAGCCAAACATCAAGCAAGGTCAACAACACAAGACGTAGCTGCCAGCTAATATTACTGACTAGTCCAACAGCAGTCAGCCCAGCTCGGCGTCTGTCTTTCAGCTCCTGTTCTGGCACGACACTGGCTCGATCACACAAGTTTGAAGCTAATTTCATGCTCTTGGCAACAGAAGGTTCGAGCTTGGTTCACATTTCACCAACCCCTCCCTGCTGTAACCTCCAGATTTGCATAACCTCACAACGCGGGTGCGTTACTATATACGAGTGTGTGTGCGTGTGTGTTTGCATGATCGATTAAGCTTCATTTATTCATTCCTTTTTCAGTGGAAAGCGATGTGTGTAGGCCTTCCATGAATGAAGAATCAAAGGCGGTGTACGTCAAAGCTACCACACACACCTGCACACCCACAGCTTCACTCTGTGTGTGTGTGTGTGTGTGTGTGTGTGTGTGTGCGCTCTGTTCCCATGGGCCTCTTTAGCACTTAACCACAAACACATTGTGAAGGTAATTCATATTTACACATATTGCTCTAATATCCTCTGCCCTGTCATGAACGCAGCTATAAAAAAAAAGTTAACAATACGGCGTCTGAAACTGTCCAAACGCAACATCCAGTCGCGCCTCAATAAACACACAAATTTGCACCGTGTGACATTTTACATGCAGCAGCGGAGTGCTGCAGTCATTACGCTCATGGCCTATTTGGAAAGCCCGTCAGTTCAAATGGAAGTAGGTAATTGTTTGAATTGACTTGGCTCTCTCTCTCTCTCTCCTCGCTGCTCATCTCCATGCCAGAACATAATGACTGGATAAGACAGAGGGGGAATCAGGCGTAATTTGCTCCCATTAACTCTGATTAGAATCTGTTGCACTGCTGTGATCGCAGGGCTTTAAAAAAAAAACAAAAAAAAACAAAACACTGTGGTGATTTTTCTTCTTTAATTATAACATTGATTATCTTAAAGCAAAGCTTTCAAACGAGCGCACGGACGGAGGTTTGCAGGAGGAGGAGGAGGAGGAGGAGAGGGAGCCGGGGCGGAATATGCAAATTTCAAGTTTCATACATGCAAATTCAATATTTGTTTGTTTTATTTAATGCTAGATATTTGCTTGGAGACTTGAGCCAGCTTTGGTGCAGCCCTGAGAGGAGGAGGAGGAGGAGGTGGAGGAGGAGGAGGTGGTAGTGGTGGTGGTGGTGGTGGTGGTGGTGGTGGTGGAGGGAGAGAGGGGGGAGGTTAGCTCTGTGATAGCGTAGCGGAAGAGGAGGGGGGGTTGGTGAGGCGGTGTTTTGAGGATCTCTTCCCTCAAGGTTAATTATGCACTTATTGTTATGTGAAAGTCAGGCCTTCACCTCTACGCGTCTGCCGCCTTTGGGGTGGAAATAAAGAAAAATAGATCATTATTTATACGGGAAAAAAAGGCGACGGTGTAATGGCACTGCAAGCTGGGGGAGGGAGAGAGGGTGAAGGGTGAAGTTAGCATGTTTTAGCTTCTGCTACAACTGTTGGAGCCGAGCCGTAAATGACTTCATGACTAATCTAGGCAGGATCTGTAAAAATAGTTTATCTATTTCTGCACACCAGAGATCAACACAGGAGTGTGTGTCAGTGTGTGTGTGTGTGTGTGTGTGTGTGTGTGCAGTCTTACAAAGTCCAGCAGCAGCAGCAGTGAGAGAATAAGCCTCACAGGGAAAAAACAGTATTATTAAACAGGCGCACAAAGAGCATCCAGACCGCAGAAAAGACGTCCGACGCTCACGTTACCGGAAAACGATTTGATTTATTTGTCAGCGAATTCCACAGTTGTTCATTTGAATCGGGCGGTTACCTCTGGAGGCCACAGCCACCGGAGGATTTACTGATTTATTTATTTATTTTTTTGGTCTCAGAAGTCAATTATGTTTTTAAAAAGCCGAGCAGCCTCTGCGGAGCGAAGTGTCGGTCGTGTTTAATCAAAAGGGATTAAAATAGCTGTGATGATAATAAAGTTAAAAAGGGATAAATGTTCTAAAGAGCGACATGATATTCAGTTAGTGTGTGAAAGGGGAAGCTGAAGAGTGATTCAGCCTTTATTTTCTCTGCCAGTATAAGAGAGTTAGCTCTTCTCATATATGTATATATATATATATATAGAGAGAGAGAGAGAGAGAGAGAGAGAGAGAGATTTGTCTTGTAGCGTGTTCTTGGCTTAAACCACAACTTGTTGATTACATCACTCATACCAGCCTCCGAGCAAAGGTGGTAAAAGTGCACAAGTACAGATGGTAAAAGAGGAAGTACTGACTTATCTTTTACTTCTTTACTCGAATAAAAGTGAGAAAGTACAGGCTCTAAAATGTACTTGAAGGGCGTTTCTACTGGCTGTTTCTGTGCAAACCTGCCTGAACTAACTTGTAATGTGCACCGGTGTTGATGCTGGGAAGGAAGCCCAAAGTAAAAAGCTTGTTTTCAAACATAAGGTAGAGAGTTAAAAAGTCGAGGAAGGTGCAGGTACCGGGGGGAAAAAAAAGGACTTCTCGCCTCTGCCTTCCAGTGAATATTCACAGGACAAAAACAGAGACAGGAAAGTACCTTAAAAACTGAAAACAGATACAGAAAAAAAGACGTTTCATTACACAGACAGACAAAGAAGTGCACATCTTCTTAAGTAGCTCTATTTTTATTTTCTTGTAGGACTAATTTGGTGCCAAAGAAGTGCCCGGAAGAAGAAGAAAATTTTAATGTGGTCACTTGTGCTGGAAACTGAGGATGTAAACACTAAAAACTCTATAAATAGCAGTATAAAAACTTTCCACTGAAGTGTTGTATGGGGAGTTCAAGCTGAATTTGAAGCGCTGAAAGGGCCTGAAGTGTCAGCTGAAGTGTAAAGGCGGTGGAACAGGTGAACGGATTAGGACATGTCGTCTGATCATGTCAGATTGTGAGCCAGCCGTGACCACGACCTGCACACAAATATATTGAACTAAAGTGCCGTCAAGTTGAAGCTAATTGGAGATTTATAGATCACGTGTCAAGTTACAAACGGGCATCTTAGAATCTGGATAAAGATTTCTCAGTGTATTTTATGAATCGAATATAAACTCACTGTCGGAAATTAAAGCATAAATCCAAAAACGTTTTTATAAATGAGGCCCCTTGTATCAAAATTACAACCATCTATCACATCATTACAACATCCAGTAACGAGTATAACAACATGTTCTGTCATCACATCACATCAGTGCAACATCAACATGATTTAAAATGTTATTTAATGGTAGAAAAGTTGCACGATGTTGCTTCAGTTTATCTGGACAGTCTGTTTTCTGTTGGTTTCTGTGGTTCAGGGTTAGTTTATGTTCATGAATTGTCTCATTTTAAAGTTTAATTGTTTAAAACATCTACACACAAAGCCAAACAGTTGAAATATTACAAATAGTTCAAAATATCTGTAGGCGGACTATCAAAATAAAAGTGTTGCCACATTTTCTATGACTAGAGGCACTTAAAGTCACATCATGAAAAGATGTTTGTTTCACAGCAGCACTGAAGTAGTTTAAAAGGTTTTTTCTCTTCTCTGCCATGAGCGTGTTCAGTTAACTCGTTAGCAAAGCACCCTCACTTTTATTTTGACATTTTTGGGATTTTAATGTTTACAGTTTAGAGGACACTTCAGCTCCTTTCGCTCTTCACACTTCAGCAATAATTAGCTTCAAACAAAACGTGTGTAACGTACACGGCAGCACTGCTCGCTGCTCGCTGCACTTTGGATAGCGATTGGCCGGCTGGTCAGAGGTATGAAAATATCCTTCATGCAGCTATTCAAGACTTTGAGGAGAGACTGCGTCATTACCAGTGACAGTTTAAATAATGAACGGAGCCTGATCAGAGGTTTCTGAAGCGCTTTGAAGCTGAAAATATGCAGCGCTGGCCGCCGCCACGTTGCGTGTACTGCTTCCTCCGGCTAATCTAAATATTGACAAAGACGTGGATCATACCTGAGGCGGGCCAAATGAAGCCTGGTTGCTCAAATAAGCCATTTGTAACAGCACCTACCTGTCATTCAAAGCATCCACTCTCTTTATTCTACATAACTGTAAGCCTTAATATAATATGAACAGGTGAGTTGTATATAAATTCACCCTCAGTACAGTTGTCATGAACGGGGAAATTAGCTATAGAGACCAAAACTGTTTTTTGTACCAGGCTGTAAACATGTTTATTTCTGCTGTGAAGTTTTTAACATGGGGACTTATGGAGACTGACTCACTTCTGCAGCCAGCCTAAAGTGGACGTTTGAGGAACTGCAGTAACTGCAAGAAAAAAAACATTGGAGGACAAAATAAAACATGTAGTTCATATTAAATATGTAGCAATAAACAGTGAAATTTGTACGTTTTTACACTCATAAATTGTGGAAATTGTTACTTTAAATGCCAACTTAAGGGTTTACATATAAAACAAATGTTAACTGAAGACTTGGAAATGCAAAAACTACGACATCTTTGATGGTAAACAGCTCTTAACTCGACATGCAAACCAAACAAAACAGAACAAACACTGTTTTTCTAACAAACAATCCAGAACCTGTTTCCATTATCAGCACTAACGGCGTTTCAGCGTATGGACTACAATTCACTTTCACTTCACCTCGATGCTTATCGATGCTGCAGGCACATGGCGTGTTGTAGTCATTCTGTAACTCTGACTCATTTGGCAACGTTTCAGCGACTTGCAACAAGTGTCTTGAGTGTGTTTTTTCTTCTTTGTGTGTGTGAGTGTGTGACTAACAGGGAAAACATGCAGGACGCTGAAGGCCACTCAGCATCTTCCTTGAATTCCTTGGAATGTCAGATTTGTATTTTTGGGAAATGAGGGTGAGGAGGAGGAGGAGGAGGAGGAGGAGGAGGAGGAGAAGGAGGAGGGGGTGGATGAAAAGGAGGAGCGAATAAAAAAGATACAAGAGCACGGTTGCACTGTGGGAAACAGGAAGCAGATAAAAACCACACGTCCCCATGCAAATCTGCTGGAACTTGGCTTTTTAACAAGAAGACGGAGCTCCAATCCACCTGGGATGTGCATTTTTCTACAGAATTCGTGCACTCTTGCGTCGGCCATGCACGACCAAAGTTAAATATCGCAGCTTTATTATCAAAAACATGTACCAGCCACATTATTTAAGGTTTCAGTGCCTTCTTTCCCACATTTGTGCAGCAGATCTGTGTTTTAACGTCACCCTGAATCTACCAACTGGGGGGCTGCTGCTCTCACATGTGGTCTTTAAACCTGACCCAAATATCATTTCTGGCAACGCGACCTCAGCCCTCAACAGTCATTCTGAATTCACACGTTTTTCTGTTCCCATCACTGATCTCATGTCTGCCTCTGCTGTCCTACAAAGACCCACAGTCAATTTTTTTTTTTTTCTTGCTTTGTTTTTGTTTTCTGACATTTGCAGCTGTTATTCTGCACATTAACATTTAAATGGCACAGTTCAATGTGATGTCAGTTATTCGTTTCGATGTGTTTACTTCTGCAGAAACCTGCCAGATGTGAGGTCTTTTCTTACTTGTCGCAGTCATAAATCTGAACTGAACGTCAACGTTTGCGGCGTGAATGAAGTCATTAAAGCTTTCAGAAGCTTTTACAGAGAAAAAACACTGAATACTTCAAATTTTTCTCACATCATCTGCATAAAAATGATCGTATTCAACGTTAAAATAATTCAACATCTGCAGCTTTGATTAAAAAAAGTCTGAATCTGCTGTGAGAAATGCTTTGTGTTTGTATCCGCATGCACTTCACTCAGGCATGCCGACTAACGAAGCAAAGCAGTGGCACACAATTAATAATTCACAATGACAGAACAGCATCACAGCATGTTTTTCTTTCCACACTTTGATTGTTTGTGTGTGTGTGTGTGTGTGTTTTTTTTTTTTGTCTCTTTGTAGCCATCAAGGAGAAATACAGCGACTGGACTGAGTTCCTCATTCACGACCTGACCGGCTCCAGGACGGCACCGGCCAACCTGCTGGAGGGGGTGAGTGCAGAACTTAGAAGAAGAAGTTTAAAGCAACATTTTGCAACTTTTCTACCATAAACTAACAGACTTTAAATCATGTTGATGCTACAGTGACTTGTTATGAGGTGAACGGTGTCTCTGTGTCTCTTCGTGGGGGCATATTTAATTTCTCTGACTGCAGATTTCTAATTTTTTTCAGACATTTTGGCTCTTTTATTTGAAAAAGGAAAGTAGAAAGATGACAGGAAATGAAAAGAGAAAGAGGGAATGACATGCAACAAGTTGAGGGGATATTGGGCATCGTGTTGGGGCGTGTTAACACCTCAGCATCGAGCTCTCTGGTGGAGAGTCAGATGAGAGTGATCGATATGACGCTCATGTCTCGGTGGTAAATTTGTAGCTTATATGAAACAGAGGCTAATGAAAGTGGTATCAGTCTTCATATTTAACTCTCTGCAGAGAATATGAAATTCTAACATACAATAACGACGTTTGAGCCTCTTTTTAAACACTTTATCATGTAATTTTTTGTCTCTTTTTTAGATTTCTGACTCAGTTATCATCCAAAAAAACATAAACTGTAACATCTGTTTCTCAGCTCAGGTGAGCAGGTTAATTAGACATCCTACCTGGACACCTGTGTGGTCTGATAATATGGTCATGTTGGACCAAGAAAAGCAGCCAGGCTCTAACTTTTTCCTTTCAGGCTGTATAACATGAGCTTCTTCTTTTTCTAACTCTCGCCCGTGTTCACAGCTCATATTTTTAAGGGTAATAAACAGCTCTGTAAGTTCACAAGTTCTGCCCACTGAGGTTTGATCCAGTAAACCAATGAGATGCTCTCCGTCTTCAGAACAAGAGATCTTTGAATAAATGAATGAAACTAAATGAAATCTCTCCCCTCGTGTCTCCTTCAGCCTCTCAGAGGTAAGAACACGGTGGATCTGATCGTCGAGGGCTCGGTCTTGGAGCTTCAGGACGTCTCAGACCCGTTACTGTACTGGCCTGTACATGTCTTACACAACGTCGGAGGGAGGCTACGTCTACGCTACGCCGGCCTCTCTGACGACAACCAAGCTGACGACATCTGGCTGTTCTACCTGGACGTCAGGCTCCGGCCGCTCGGCTGGGCTCTGGAGAACCGACTCACCTTGGAGCCGCCTACAGGTGATAAACCAAACTCCAAACCACCAAACAATCGATGTTGGAAGTCAGATCCAGTTGTTATGTGTTTTAAAATCCTTACTAATTAAGTTATTTTGAATATGTTTTAATCAAATAAAACCATCCTGGTATTTTGGAGCCAGAAGTGGTAACAAAATCGTCTTTTTTTACTCTAAATAGGAATATAATTTACTAAACGAACATCATGTGGTATATAAGAAGACTTGAAACTAGAAACTGAGACCATAAACTCATGAAGAAACTGTTCACAGAGGTCATAAATAAAGTAAGAAGTTGGGTCATTTCCCCATAAGGTTGTTGCTGCCAGTGGAACCTCCCCCTAGTGGCCATTAGAAAGACTGCAGGTCCACAGACGGGGAAGCTCTGTCCTCTGATGATACAGTCAGTGTTTTAATACAATCACGATGTCAGGCACAAACTAACTTTTCACGCCATCTTTCTTCAGCGCTCCGGTCTTTGAAGAGCGCCTCCGACTGGCAGAAAGCTCTGGAGGACGCTCAACTCGACGGACAGACGAGCCCGCTGCCGCTTGAAGTGTTCAAGGTGAGTCACTGTAGTTTCCACACACACTCCTGCTCTTCACACAGTGTGTGTGTGTGTGTGTGTGTGTGTTGGCACAGTGCCAGACAGTGCAGGACTACACGGGTGAGATGAGCTTTGTTTTGTTGCCACTATTACCTCTACTGTCTGCGTCTGATTTATGATGCCAAACTGGGATAATAAGTGGAAACACGATATTTTACAGGTCTGTATTTTGCTAAGAATTTTCCAACAACCTTGCCTTGATTTGGTATGTGTCTGTGAAAGAAAAAAACTTGATTTAAACTAAAGTAAATATTCATTTATTATTGGAAATTTTAGTCTCTGTGCTCTGTGTTGAATTGTTTACTTGCTTGAAGATAAATTTCACATTTTTTTGCACGTTCAGCTAGTTTGCTGTGCTCAAGGTTACACTGCTTGGAAGTGTACCAACGCCATGCAGCATCTTTTGTTTACTCCATAATTTACATCAAATTACAAAAGTTATATCAAGGAAACTTCCAAGGAAATCACAGACCTGTGAAACAAAGCGTTATCGAATAAATTCTGATTGAACTGATTGAAGTTATAGAGGAAAATAAGCCATGCTGCTTTCATAAAAGTTCGAATTGTGCAATTTTACAATCGTTTGTATCAGCTGGGAGGTCCTCTGCAGCAAACCAAACGCTCCTGAACTAGAACAACGAAAACTAAATCAACCGAAACAGCAAAAAGGCTGAAATAAAAAGAACTCATTCACCTACCTGAAGGTTCTTACCTGAAGTCTGTGGAGGTTCACAGTCGTCCTGGTCATGGATGACTTGGTTGTAGATCCGTGAAGACGTTTCGCCTCTCTCATCCAAGAGGCTGCTTCAGTTCCGGCATGATCACTGATCAGACCGTTGTTCTCACCTGAAGTTCGGGATGGGACCGTTGCCACAAAAACTACCTCCAAATCAGAACAACATCCACAAGCTGTCCCTGGCACAAGGAGATTACAAAGGCAATATTTCTCAAAGAAAAAGTTGTATTCGTGAAGCACCAGTGTAGGATTTAGTCGGATCTGGTAGTGTAGCTGCTGATAACAACCCCCTCGCGTTAAGGAAAGCTCTGCCTAACTCGGTCTGATCTAGTTAGTGTTTGCTTTTTTTTCACCTTGGGCTGGTTTGGCTCGTTTAGTTTGGGTGTTTTCTGCATCTGTAGATACAAAAAGTCTCAATCTGAGCTAACAAAAACAAAGTTATGGATATTCTATTTAATTTCTGACATTCTGTGGATAGAGCCTCTTAAATCTGACAGAAAATGTTCATTTTCTTCACAACCGTGCAGCCCAAACTGTCGACACACCTACAGCCTGCAGTACAACAAATCTCAGTCATACAGGAAGTGATGTGTTTATGTTAGTTAGTTTAGAAACAATAGAAGAAGAAGAAGAAGAAGAGGGTAGCTGACATGAGGAGCCGCCGGACGGCCGAACAAACGATCAAATCACAGAAACTTTATCAACAAGAGGATAAAAAATGTGACAGCATGAGCCACAACAAGATGAATCCCACAGTTTACGCTGCATCGTTAAAAAAAAAAGAAGTGATAATTAATATTTATTTTGGCCTAATGACCGCCACCAGATGATACTTCATCATTAACTACCAACGTGGGAATACCGTTTTTCCTCCTTCATTACACGCCCACCCAGCAGGGTTAGCGTGACCTACATTGTCTTGCGTGGTGTGTGCATTAACAGAAGTGGAGCACATTTGTCTCAAAGTCTTGACTTTACTGTGTCAGGACCACGTAGACCTGCCTAAGCACTCCTTCAAGACGGGGATGAAGCTGGAGATGGTTTCTCCGTGGGAGCGGCTCCAGATCTGCCCCGTTTCTGTCACCAAGGTGAGTCGCAGCGAAACGCTCTGAAAACAATTTCTTATCTCAGAAAATGTATTTATCAAGCGGACTCCTCCTCCTCGTCCCCCCTCGGGCATTCCTCAGCTGCCTTTGTTAACGTGGCATTGAATTTTTAACATGTTTTTATAAAGAACGCAGCCTTGTTCCTCTGGTCTTATCTCAGACACGGCCCAGGAATGCTGACACAACTATAATACTATACGACTACACTATATAATATGTAGTTATTTGTGTTACACAGAGGTCAATCTGTAAAATTTAGGGGAACCTAATTATTGAAAAGTTTTTCCTACCTGCCAAAAAAACTAATATAAAATGTTACAGACACACACGTTACATATTTGTTGTTTTCCTATCATTAATTTGTCATTACTTTATGTACTCATATTATTCTGTTAGTTTTGTGTCCTTTATATACGTGAAATTTAAACTTTATATGGAGGCTTTAATTAAGCTCATCCGAGTTTTCTGCGTCTCCCTGCACTTTATATTATCATTATTATCATTTTTATGTATTTTTAAACTCTGCAAAATAATTAAAACTAAAACATAATAATTACAAGTAGACTCTGTGTGACGTCCAAGGCGATGTTAACAGTTTAAAGATGCAAATAGGAGCCATAATTTTATCCAAGTTCACTGCTGATGTTTTGATATTTTGATTTTCGAAAACACAAATTAGAAATTTGTGAGATTTTTGAGCGGTAACAGGTGCTATATCAAAAAAAAAGACGTATATTAATGTGTGCCAATTTTCCGAGAAAAAAAAATCAGTTTGAATTTAAATTTAATTTGAAATAATATAATTTGAAATCACACAATTTAAATTTTCAAACACATTTATTTCATAGTTGGTTAAAAGTTAGTGCAAAATCATTAATTTAGTATTATTTAAATAAAGTTATGAGACGTGAGACAAATTAAAGGAAGAAATCAAAGCAGGAGAGGCTGAACGATAGAAAAACACTGGATCCTACATTTCCCATGATGCACCTCCAGCACATCTTTATTACATTTGTAGTCTCTGAACCCAAACACGTGTCTCTTTAACAAAAAATGTTTGTTTCCTCTTCAGGTGTACGATGAGATCTACTTCCAGGTCATGCTGGACGACCTCTCAGTCGAGGCTAAGCCGAGGTTCGTGGTGTGTCACGCCAGCTCGCCCGGTATTCTGCCCGTGCAGTGGTGTCTGAAGAACGGCGTCGGCCTGGAGCGACCCCCGGGTTACGACGGTCAGGACTTCGACTGGGCCGACTACCTGAAGCACAGCGGGACGGAGGCGGCCCCTGACGCCTGCTTCCCTGATGTAAGACCAGGCAAAGTCCTGATTTTCAAGGACACGCTGGTAGTTGTTGTTTTTGGAGGTTTTTTACTCAGCTATGCTGGGAATTAGGGGAGGTTAACTTGGGGAAGCAGCTGTCTGCTCGTCTTTACTGGAAGTAGGAAAGTTAATAACGCACAAGTTTACCAAACGAACCAGTTCGTCCTCATCCCTGAGACGTTTTCTCTCACACTTGGACTCAAGAATAAATCTCACCTTTGTGAGATTGGGCACATTTGTTTCTCAGGTGTGGAAGTGGCTCATTGTGGGAGGAGGGAAAAAAAAAAACACACACCCACGGTAACTGCCCTCCAGCGACTGTAATGAACCCATTCTGCCAAGAAGACTGTGCACTCCCAAACCCAGTTGGACGAGCATCACAAAGATGAACCTCGCTGTTTTCTAACACGTGTTGTATTTTTACAGCAGAAGAGGCCTCGGGGATGAGGACTAACTGGTTGGTTTGACAAATGGACACACCTGAATCCAAAGCTTAGGGGAGCAGGTTACAAACCAGCCAAGTAGATCACAAAATTAAGAAATGGCGATGAGATGAGATGTGGTGTCATATTCAAGGACAACAATGGAAAAATGTTTCCAAAGTCTGATGAGTTTGTTCTCAAACTGTGGTCCAAACAGCTAAATTCGTTGCATAATCACGACACGCTTCCAAATTTATCATCATACAAGCCGACACAGGTCGCGGCCGATATTTAATTTGACCCTCCTGGCTCAGAAACATGCAACAAACCTGCAAAATCAGTGTTAGCGCACGTCGTCTAAGGCGGAAAATCAAGGTTAAATCAGTTGGAATATCTTGTAATCTGAGTCCAGCTTTCGGGTATCGGAGGTTAGATCGCTGTCCTAAATGTAAAATAAACTCTGCCTCTGTCTCTCTCCTCCCGTGTGTGTGTGTGTGTGTGTGTGCTCAGACATGGCAGAACAGAGGCTTTGCCAAGGACATGTGGCTGGAGGCGGTGAACCCTCACCGGCCAGCCGAGGTGTGCGTGGCTCAGATCACGCAGGTCAGAGGACGCCTGCTGTGGCTCCGACTGGAAGGTACGGACGTGTGTGTGTGTGTGTGTTTGTGTGTGTGTTTGTGTGTGGAGGATTAAGTGTCGGAGGATTAAGTGTCAGAGGACTCCTGCTGTGTCTTGGAGTGAAGGTGAAAACAGAGTGTGTGACAGCTCCCTCCTCCCCTCTCCCTCTGCTGTCTACCTGTCTCCAGGTGTGGTGAAGCCGCTGTCAGAGTGCATCGTGGATGTCGAGTCCATGGACATCTTCCCTGTCGGCTGGTGCGAGGCCAACGCTTACCCTCTGACCCCTCCATTCAAACCTGTCTGTACGTACACACACACACACACACACACACACACAACATATTCACTTAGAAGTGACGGCTTAATGCACACACTCTTTTTTCTGTCTTTGCTGCAGGCCTGAAACAGAAGAAGATAGCGGTGGTCCAGCCAGAGAAACAGTAAGAAAGACAAACATTTATCTATCGCAGGTGGAGTTTGTTCCCCGTTTTTCCATGTGTGAATCATGCATTATAACCTTCACAGTCACCACAACTCAACACGTTTAAATCACTGATTCACTATGCGAAAAAAAACACATTTTTAGATTTCAGAGGAAAGGAGTGTATTTAGCATTCCTCAAAGCGTAACTTCCAGAAGGCGAAGGGAGGATGTCAGGAGGGATCGTCAGGCGTACAAATTCTCAGGATTTATGGGGAGTTTGTGGTTTTCATTAAATATTTAAGAGGTTACACATCCTGTGTCAGGCTTCAAGTCAGCGCTGATATTTTCACTGTGTAACAAGCTCCTTCCAACTTTAATCGAGTGTTTTAAGCTTTTTAAGAATAACAATAAAAATGTATATTATGCTTTTTGTGACAACAAATTAATAAGATAGATTTTATTGATCTCACACCGGGGAAATTCAGTTGTTACGGCAGCTCACGATGTACAAGGTGGAAAATATGATATAAATAAACATCTGAAATGTTGCTGCTGTAACTGGCTGCAACCCTTGCAGCGCCATGGCAACAGAAATCAACGCAAATTAATATTTTTGTGTTGTCCGTACACAAATGCTTTTAACATAAACCTTTCCTCGCTATAATGATGATTTCTGTATTAAATTTCCAGCAACGCAACATTTAGGAAAAAGGTTTGATGCATCAGTTTCTAAAAGGAAAAAAAAATATGATTACTTTTATAACCTTCTTATGTATTTATTTGTTAGTTCACAAAGGGGTTAATTTGATTAAACCATCAGCGTGCGAGCTGTCCAAGCTCTTACTATTAATAAATAATAACATTTACATGTTGGGCTCAGGATCAGTCACCGGGTTTGGCACTGACCGACACAGCTGGCCTGGTTCCAGACGTCTGAATCTCTGCCTGCATCTCTGAATTTTTCAGCAATTCAAATGATTAATTTAGCGCCGAAGGTGTCAGAGCTGAGTCCACGGATTGATTGTAGTCAATCGACAGGAAAATGGAGCGCAAGTGTTTCGAGAATTGATTCCTTGTTTGTCATGTTGTCGAGTAAAGATGCCAAATAATCTCTCGTCGCGACTGCTTGTGTTTGTTTTGTGTTAATGGTTCCCAACCTGAGGGGGTCATGAGATGCATCATGGGACAGAGGCTCAGCGAATTGAGTCAAATCGAATGAAACGATCACTTTTTATTTCGCTGATTAATCTGCTTTATTGAGGCACTTGCTCGCTCTCAATCACTGTCTATGTTGCTTGACCACTGCTCGCTTTTTCTCAAAGCCTGCAGCCAAAACGGTCGACCCCCCTCAAATGAACGGAAAAACCTGGTCGCTGCGCCATATACTGTCTGAACGTGGCCCTAATAGACATCTAGGTATCTATCACAAGTAGCTGCTGTGTTATTTTAAGCGGTAACAGTCGGAAAAGTTTGGGAAACAGTCTTTTGATAGAGCAAATCTAAAATCTTTTGGAGTATTTTCTGACATTTTACTGTAAGCACCAAACAATTAATCAAGAAAAAGATTAATTAATAATGAAAACAGTGACTAGTTGCAGCCCCATGACATCGCCATCGAGTCGTCTGATTATCAGGCTCTCAGAGAAAGTTTGGCAAACATTTATTAAAGTGAGTGACGGTCAAACAGAAAGTGAAACTTAAATATCAGCCTCCTGCGTCCGTCACTGTAACTAACCACAGACAGCGCCTTGTTTCACTTCAGCCTGGTGTGGAAAATGGTTTCATTTCTTTTCTTTCTACCTGAGAGCCCCAAAAAAAATAACTCAGTAAAGGTTTCCTCAGAAAACCCTCGAGGCTTTTTCTCCCCCTCTCTCCCTTCTCTGTCACTCCGAAGCCATTAATTGAAACAGTGGCTTTTTAGAGCAGAAATTGCTTTCCCGGGGCGCTGATTGATTTTGTTGACAAATGACATGTTACACTGGCGGCTGGCAAACGCAGCCCGCAGGAGCGCGAGAAGGGAGGAGGAAATGGTGGTCGGAGAAAAATGAGGTCTTCAGCTGCACTTTGTCAGCCCTCTCATCTAACCACTGATTCCATTTCTCACCTTCAGGGGAATCTTTCCATCGATAACCCCGCCGTCACCTCGCCGTCACCCCGCCGTCCTCGCCCCCTGCTGCTTTCTAACCCACATGCCTCTAAATCTGACGGAAACCGTAGTAGCTGATGTGAAGATTGATTGTTAAACAAGCGATCGTTTGGGTCGCCCTGTCATTTCCTGTCTTGATTACGTGAGTCGGATAATTTTATTGATTAGTTTGACATTATTGATTGCCTTTTTTCTCCCCTGCAGGTTAGCTCCGTCCCAGCCGGTAGAGACGACTCCCGTCAACCACTGCCAGCCCGTCGCCGTGGATCCAGGTAATCAAAAGCCACGTTACACATGATTTATCTCCAGTAATTAATGCTAATGAGCCGCCATGATGAGACTAAAGGGGGGAAACCCCGTTCTGCAGATACTCCTACACTGTAAACTGGTGAACTGAAGATCGCAGCTTCAGTTTTTCACTCACAGGCTGCGTTAACGTTGGGTTTGATTGGATATTATGGGCTTAATTGATAACCACCCCTCTTCTCACTCCTTATTAATTCTCCTCAATTTCATCATGTTTTAGATAATATGTTCTGCAGCCTCCTAAGAGGTTAAGTTGGGACTGTTAATTAAATTCCTATTTGCCCAGACGTTCTGGATGCTGATGCGACTGATACCACGTCTCGTTTGGAGCCTCACGAACGGAGAATTTAAAACACATTTTGTTCGTTATCGTTAAAAAACTTAAACATGCGTGTGGTGAAGTCATTAGCACAGAATAAAAGAGAAACACTGTTAGGCCTGTAAATAAATGATGTATGAACCTCGTGAATCACCACACACTGCTCTCACCAACATGGTTGTACATTAGCAGCTTATAATAATAAAAAGTTACGAGGGGGGTTTGTTTGTTTTTAACCATCCTGCAGAGGAGATAATTAAGTGATAAATTTATTAAAGCAACATTTAGCCTTGTGCTGCAATTTAAGAACACAGCGAAGAAATTCATATTTTTGATTTAGCGTGCCCAGATTCAGACTGTGTACCACCACTGTGGCAAATATGTTCCGCTGTACTCGAGTATTTGTCATGATTACATTACTTATGATCAAACACTAGTGAGTTGACAACTTTGCTAACAGCAAAGGTCAACAACGGCGTCTATCTTTCAGCCTTTTATTTCACCAACCACTAAAAGCCAGTCCCAGATTTACTCTTGTCCGGCGGCTTCTTCCTCGCTCACTCGCTTCTTCTTCCTTCATCATCCTCTTCAGTCTCGTTTACATTGCCCACTTGCCCAGCTCCGGTTCTGGCACAACACCGGCTGAAAACCTCTTCGTACTGGTGGTACAAACACTAACACCCCTCCGGTGCTCTGAGCTCACATTCCGGGCAGCCCAGCTAACATGAGCTAACAGCAGCTACAGCTGTCAGCAGTTTACTTCACTGTCCATCATAAACTCTGTAAATCACAGAGAGTTGAGGCGGAGCAGCCGGAGGAGATCAGAGGGAAAACCAGAAAACATTTTCTCCATAAAATATGATCCAGTTTCACCAAAATCAGTGAAATAGTTGGTGGTGTGTGACTTGTCACCTGTGTGGTAGAAAAGATGCACAACGTTGCTTTATGTGTTTCCTGGCAACACAATTCAAAGAGTGTTGTGCACATGCAGGTGCTATTGAGTTGTAACAGTCGAGGAAAAAGCCACAACGGTGACAGAATAATGTGTGTATTATTAAAGAGCACAAAGAGCAGCTACAACAAGATGCAACTTGTGGCTACAGTTTGCGCTGTGCCCTGCTGAGTCTCATTTCCTCTTTAGTGTAGTTTTTTTTTCCTTTCATATACAAAAATACCCACATATGAAAAAAAGAAAAACATTTCCTTATTGAACGCTGCTGTAAAGGAAATCCTCAGCTATCACTGATGCTTCAGAGAGCTGCAACATTTTTCTGCTATCAGATTTTACTGTAGCTGCACTGGAACTATTCTGTCTGTGTTTGGCCAGTTGTCAGCTGGAACGAGAGGAAAAAAATACACCCACCAACAACAACGGAGAGCCAGAAATGCAGCATCTTTTTTTAACCATGTTGAAGAGTGCTCTAGAGTGAGTCTCTTATTAAAGAAAACGTCAGTTTGTTACAGCTACGAGTCTGATTTGTGCAGCTTTGTACATTTTGTATTATTTAAACTAAAGCAGCTTTACAGCTATGATTTTACACGAGGCTGCAGATCGAAAGTTTGGACGCAGCGTCTCATTGAATTTTATTATTTTCAACACTGAAGGCATTAAAGCTATGAAATAACACGATGCCAAACACACGGAGCAGTTGTTGGCTGTATCATCTCAGCTGGGTTTAGATAGTTAGTTGAAACTCTCCAGCAGAGCACCTCCACAGCTCCTCCTCCAGGCTTCACAGTGGGAACCACACATGTAGATACCATCCGTTCACCTTTCCTGTGTCCTACAAAGACAACCACGAATCTCAAATTTGGACTCATCAGACCAAAGTCAAGATCTCCACTGGTCTAATGTCCATTCTTTGTGTTACTTAAGAAGTTCTTCTTCTTCTTGGTCTTCCTCAGTCTCCTCTGAACACTTCAGATGTGTCTGCTACTTGAACTCTGTGGAGCATTTATATGTGCTCTGATCTGAGGTGATTTCAGAGGCTGGTAACTGTAATGAACGTGATCCTCTTGGTCGTCGCTTCCTGGAGAACAGAGCCAGTGTATTTATAACGTTTGATGGTTTTTGTGGAGGTGAAAATTAATGTACTTGTTGACATTTTCACCTGTTTGTAATAAGTTTGACCCTTAGTGGGTATTTTAGCACGTGCCAGGCAACGGACAAATAAAAAGATTCCAAATATGTGACTCAAATAACTAGATTTACCTGTTTGTCCAGTGAAAATTGGCAGTGCAGTATTTCAGTAGGTGTAAAATATCTTACCTGATGATATTAAAGCCAAAAATGTAAACTTTACTTAATGTCAAAGCAAAGTTTGGTGTATTTTTGATGTATTTCAGCAGCCACAACTTAAAGAAGTGTGAACATGTATGTTGGAGCTCTGGGTTGTTTCCAGGAGACCCTTGCCCTCTTTTCCAAGTTCCCCGTGTTTAAAAACCACCCACTCGCTCATGCATATTCATCACCTCACCTAATTATTATTCACCCCTAGCGGTGCGGTTCCAGGTGCCGGCGGTAGTCTGTGGGGGCTGCAGGAAGGGCGGAGTGCAGCATTGTTGTGTCGACCCTAATTTATCTCCGAGGGGAGGGAAGTCACATGAACAGGACGTCGCCTCGGCCCAGTTTGACTCTGCGTTCACCTGTGTGGTGAAATATTAATATGCAGTCACATCCTACTGATTATGGGGAAACAATGAGGCAATAAAACATAGAGTTTGTGAGGCGGCAGATGGAGGAAAGTCGGGCATTGAACAGAACAAAACATGCACTCTTATAAACTGTTTTTCTTAATCACAGCGCTGCATAAACACTTTTCAGCGAAAGTACCAATATTTATGGGTATTTCATGTGAGAGATTTTAATAGTTGTTGCTCTTTTTACTGGTTTGGAGTGGGGGAGGCTCGGTTTGCTTCGCAAAAATCAAGAATTAACAACATTTGAATCAAAATCTGCTGAAAATTATGAGATTTATCACCTGTTTTTGCAAAAGAAATGAGTTTTTATGTGTTAAACTCTGATTTATTTGATCATTCCCAAACTTTAATCGTGACTGTTGCATATTTATTCATTTATACTTATAGACTTCCAGATTTGAAGCCATGTTAGAGAATGTAGTCGTAAAGCTTCAGCCCTCTTGGTTGAAATAAGAACTGAAGTAACTGCTGCAGAAATCGTGAAAGAAATCTGAAATATTTACAGCTTTCGCATATGAAATCTACTTAGGCTGAGGCCTTTTCTTGTGTGGAGTTTCTCGTTTCTCCAACAGTTCGATGTGAATGGTCGTCTGTCTCTATGTGATGAACTGGCGACAGGGTGTACCAGCTGGGATAGACTTCAGCCCATCGTGACCCTGACGAGGATAAGCGGTTACAGAAAATAGACGGATGGTGGATGGATATTTAGATCCGTCGACCATAAGCTGTTAAAACTTCTGCGGGAGATTATGCTTTTATTTTTAAATCTTGTCTGCATAATCTTGCATTTCTATCTATTCATGTTTCCAAAAGTTGTTACAGTTCATGTTTTCTGTGGCTTTTTGTGGCCGTCAGTCTGTTTGACTTGAATGTTACTGCAGTAGCTCAAACATCTCATTAAACACACGTTGGAGCCGAGACTAAGAAGATCTCATGTATGTCCTTTTATTCAGATGACTCAGTGTACTCATGATTAATTCCCTGTTGGGAATATATTTGTTGTTTATGTTTCTAAAGGGTAAAAAAATGTGCTTAGATCTTTCACAGAAACTGAAGCCAACTTTCCATGTTTCCTATTTATTTCAACGCTGGTTAACATTCCTGTTTATGCTCTTTTTCCTCTGTAAAGGCTCAGCCAACGGCAGATACTGCTGCTCCAAGATTTTTGTCAACCACCGCTGTTTCTCAGGACCTTACCTCAACAAGGGACGCATCGCGGAGCTGCCGCAGGCCGTCGGACCTGGAAAATGCACGCTGGTCCTCAAAGAGGTGGGCTGATGTCAGGAGCTGTGGGGTGGGCGTGGGTGTGTGGGGGAGGAGGACGGAGAGAGGAGCAGGTTTAATCAAAGAGTTACACACTTTCAAAGGGAGAGGAGGGCCGACGGAGAGCGAAAGAGGGAGGAGGTGAAAGATGGAGGGGTGAGACAGCGACGTCTTGTTAACCACCTGCAGTTTCCCAGCAGTGCCTTCGTTTTAATGTGAGGAGCTGTCAGTCAAGAGTGTTTACACATACACACTGCGAGTGCCGCTTAGCAAAACAGCCTCTTAATTTCTCTGGAGACTGTTTGTGCGTGCACACATGCATGCACTCTCTATGCAAGTGTGTGTGTGCATGTGCATGCACTTTCTATGCGCGAGTGTGTGTGTGTACAAAGGATTTCTAAAGATCTGTGCTCGTCTTTTCGGTTTCGTTCCTTCATGCAGGCCGCTCGTGATTCTTGAGAATTTTTCTTCAGTTGAGGCAGGAGTTTATTTATTTATTTATTTATTTATTTTCATTTTAAGTTTTTTTATCTTGAACTCTCACTTTTGCCTCCAGCTGCTGAGCATGCTGATCAACGCCGCCTACAAGCCTGGACGAGTCCTGAAGGAGCTGCAGGAGCTGGAGGATCAGAGCTGGGACTGCCAAGAGGAGACCCTCAAAGCCAAGTGAGGGAAGCGAAATACAAAAAGACGTGCAGGAGGGGAGAGCGTTTGCCAAAATGAGGCTCGAAACCCTCCAGTTATTTTCTCGTTCTGGTCATTTTATTCAGCTATGAAGTCATAAAATTATAAACTAAGCCTGTCGGCTTTCATGTTTAATGTATTCGTAATAAATCAAGCTATCATCACATCTTCCCCACTGTTTAAACTCCGCAGAGGAGCCCGGTGTTTTCTCTTCACTGTCCCTTCGAGTCCATTTTGCAGCCCTCCATTGAATTTTTTATGTTATTTTTTAGGGGGTTTTTGTTGCTGCAGTGGTTTGTGTGAGGTCTGCATTTTCTTCCACTGCTGGCTGCACAGGGTCAAATTATTCCACAGCTTCAGGGCTGCATGCTCTGTGTGTGTCTTCTTTCTAATCAAAAACTGACCCATTTTTCCGGCTGCAGACGAAAAAGAACCGGCCACTCGCAGGTTCTTTTTTTTTTTTACTGAGTCACCTGCACCGGGCTGTGCAATGCACGGCGATCGAATTCATGCATGAATGTTTTGACAACGCGATAAAGGAGTTATTCTTAATATTCAGCGAGCATTTACTGACGAATCAGTACATAATCCAGCCTAATTAATCAACCGTAAGTTTACAGAAGCTACTCTAGTCATAATTTCTGTGTCATCTGGCTCCACTATGTCACTGATTTTCTCAGGAGTTTCCACCTTATCAGTTGGTTTTGGTTTCAAGTTTTATTCAGCAGAATCACGTCAGATAAGATCGTGTTCACCCGAAATGATCCGCAGAGACTCGCAGGCAGCTCTGTTCACACGGCGTCTCAGTTATTGCAAAAAGAAAAAAAACAACCTCACAGTGATTCTTCAGCAGATCGCTCGATCAACAGAAAATTAATCTGCAACGATTTTGACAATCTGTTCGTCTTCAAAGTCGTTTTACCAAACAAATATTTGGTTTTTCAGCTTCTAAGTTCAGCTCAAATTATCTTCTGATCTATTCCAGGCCGGTTCTGACCGACCATTTTTTAGATGAGGTCTCTTATTTTGAAGAAGAGGGTTTTCCCACAAATTGTCGACTCAGGTTTTCCTCGCTGTAATCACTGGACTTTAATAAATCCCACAAAAGAACGGTCCAGATTTTATATAAAAGTATGTTCCAGTGTCTATCTAATCAAAACAGTTTCTTTGATGGTGATTTTTCTTTGATTTGATGATCTCAGGCTGCCTTGGTGGCGTCAGATAAACTTTGGAATCTATCGCTGCGGCTCGATGGCATGAACAGGAGGAATGACTCCAGGAAGTAAAAAACCTGTTTCAGCGTTCACAGCGAGCTCATCTTGTATTTTTAGACGGACTTGAAAAGTTGCAGCACCCCGGTAGCTCACCTGGGGAAGGGCGTGTGCTCTCTTTGAATCCAGCTTTAAACGTCACGTTCTCCGTGTTTCAATTAAATATTTTAACTCGTATACATCTTGCAGTTCTTCAATGTTTTATTTAGTTAGTTTAATTCTTTCTCTTCAGGAAGAACTTCCCTTTTACGACGAGAGATTTAGTCAGCTTTAATTAGTGTCTGTTTCTGAATGTTTAAGTCCAGTGAAGCTCAGACTAACGTCAGATTGGAGGTCAGATTTGTCCTTGAGCGCTGGCAGCAGATCGGGCTCACGTTTCCTGACCTTAGCCGTTAGATGGGAGATTGCAGATCCGCTCATCAGCTCGACCATCTGAATTCACGCCAGCTCTCCTAAAACTACCCACTTTCACATCGTTACCGCGTCCGGCGATCATCGTTCACCGTCGAGTGCTTTGATGGATCGCAGATATTTTAATCATGCATCGTTCTCATAAATAAAAGTGTAATCACTGGCTGACAATGTCATGACACCCCCCTCTCTCCTCGCCTCCCTCCTCTCTTCCTCTCCTCAGATATAAAGGGAAAACCTATCGCTCCACCATCAGGATAGTCCGCATCGCAGACCAGATCCCAGACTTCTGCCGGAAGGTGTGCGTGAAGCTGCAGTGCTGCCCGAACCTCTTCAGCCCCGTCCTCGTCACCGACAAGTGCCCGGAGAACTGCTCCGTTCAGACGAAAACCAAATACAGTGAGTCTCTGTAATTAAACGCATCACTTCCTCCACCACAGCTATGAAGGGGACCCAAATCAAAGCCTGTGACGCTGCAGAGTGTATAATTGCCTCTGATGACTAGCTGAGATTTGTTTTGGGTGCATTGTTTTCCACATCTGTTGTGCGTCCGCAGCCTATTACTATGGGAAGAAGAGGAAGCTGTCCAAGCCGATGGGAGGAGAGGAGACGGCGGAGGGAGACCTGGCCAAGCCGACGCGCCGCAGGAAGAAGAGGAAAGCTATCTTTGTGCAGAAGAAGAGACGCTCGTCCACCGTGGACTACACTCCTGCTGGCTCACCGCAGGTTAGCTCCTCTTCTTCTTCATCTTTTCTTCCTCTTTCATATTGTGTTAGCGGGCGTCCCGTCAGCTTCCAGGCGGATGCTGAGTGCGCAGTCATGACGGAGCGAATAAATATAAACATCCCTACATGTGACGGAGGCAGGAAGGAGAGGAGCTTCACAGACAGGAAACAGAGCTCAGCTGAGAGTTTTAATCATAATTTAAATCTCAATTAAAGGCCTCGATGTGTTCTCTGGTTTTTATACGCGACGTCGTAAAAAGAAAAAATAGAATCTTTGATTTGTTTTTAGATTTTTCAGAGTCAGACTGGTTGGCAGCTGATTTTTTCCACCAAGAGTAGAGCGGCAACTAACGATTTCATTTCTTAATTGAACCAATCAGTCAATTAATTGATTAAAAGAAGATTCATTTGCAACTGTTTTGATAATTTATTAATTATTTGACTCATTTTTTAAGCTAGATTCTCCAAAGCTGCAACAACAGACTCAAATCAGCCTAAAATAATCTACATAAACAATCAAAGCTTCATCTTAAATTCAAGTTTTTCAGTCACAGATTGTTTCAGAGCTTCTTGACTGTGTCTGTTTTACCAATCTGGAATCTAACCTCAGGTAACAAACGTATCTAACTCCTCTATCTAAATTCTCGATCCTCGCCCTCAGTGGAAATGTGAAACTCTGAGGCCAGCGCGAGTCACGCCTCACGTCACCGACGAGGAACCTCAGACTTATCTCACCTGTTTCTGCTCGGCTCAAATGTCTCCTCCTGCGTGACACCACGGCAGCTGCAGAGTGGTCGAGTCTGACCGTCAGCTTGTCTGTTATCGAATAGAGCGACCAGAATGTTCATTCAGTTAATCAAAGATCAATGCGAACGGGTTTTAAAATGGATGGTGATATGTTAACAGCTTTCTTTAATATTATTATAAGTGCACCTCACCTCTCTGACACTCTCTGACTGCTTCCTCCTTCAGGACAGCGATGAAGGAGAGGAGGATGAGGAGATGGCGTTGCAGTCAGGAAGCGAGGGCACCAGCTCGGAGCCACGCGAGGATCACACCGACGCCTCCTCGGTGGAGGTGACCAGCAGCCGTCCTCGCCGGGCCGTGACGCTGCGCCGGGCCTACAGCGCCGGGAACACGGCGAGCAGCCGGGAGGTCCCCGAAGGTCGCAGGAGGTCGACCCGCTCGCTGTCGGCCTACAACCAGAGCAACAAGTATCAGCCGCCCAAAGGACAAGACATGCAGGTGCAGACAGAGAGACGACACACTGATGGAGGTTCAACCCTCACAGTGGTTAGTAACAAACGTGTTAGTGACACAGTTAAATCGATGAACTGAACAATAAGAATAATGTCACAAGACAGTTAAAAAATGAACATAAAACAATGCACATTAAAACAGTTACAGTAAAAAATACCAATAAAATTAAAATAAATAAAATTTAAATCTGTGTGTGCAAAACTTCAAATCTGCAGCATGTCCATCCTGGACAATAAAATAGTTTAATTAACCTGTTCTAATGTTTGTTTGTAAACACTTTTGACACATTTTACAAACCAAAGTTCAGTTTATTAGTGAAACGTTTGGTTTGAACTGACGTCACATCTTTATTTTTTCCTTCACGTGTTCGTGTGTCAGGTGGAGGAGGAGGGTCAGCTGGTGTTGGACAGAAATCCTCTGGAGTGGAGCGTAGACGAAGTCGTTCAGTTTATCAACTCTACCGACTGTGCGTCGCTGGCCAACATCTTCCAGGAACAGGTACACACACACACACACACACACACACACACACACACTCATGAGGGCATTTATTGACGTAACACATTCCTTACCACCAACAACAACATGCCAAACTCTAACCCAGCTCCTCGGCTAAACCATCCAGATTCTAATCTTCATCCTCAAACATCCGTTTGAAGAAGAGAAGATCTCAAAGTGTTTTTATCTCTTCAACGGGAAGGTTTTAAAATAATATTCAGGTCATCTCTTCAGTAAGAAAGACGTCCGCCCTCTGTTTGCCACTTACAACACATTGAGCCAATATTTGTATTTTACTACAGCTCAGTTATCAGCAGGTCGGTCACCACCCCTGATACGACGAGGGTTTGATTAGATATTTCTTCAGCTCGTGACGTCAAATGACTCGACAGCTTCCCTGATCAGGATCACTTTTCTTTCTCGATGGTTATTATGGTAAAAAAAAACAACAAATGCTTAAAAAGAAAATCAATAATACAAAAACATTCCTATCATAGCTGCTGCTTGTTTTTTAATTATCAAGAGGTTTAATTTGCATTTTTCTCTTTCCTTGGCTGAACTGAACATCAAGAGGATCCAGTTTTCTATTAAAACAGCATCGGTAAACACAATTCTACATGCCGAGCAGTAAAAAACTAAACAAAAGCTGTAAGACTGAGTCTGAAGGAGTGAGGAAACGTCCGGTTAAAGCTGATAAGTGCGAGTAAAAAAAGCTTCCTCTGTTAAAACATTTATCTGCGTCTCTTCCTGTGCAGGACATCGACGGCCAGGCGCTGCTGCTGCTCACTCTGCCCACCGTACAGGAGTGTATGGACCTGAAGCTCGGCCCCGCCATCAAACTGTGTCACCAGATAGAGCGAGTCAAAGTTGCCTTTTACAAACAGTACGCCAACTGATCAGGCGGCGGCGGCGGCGGCGAACGCCCGGGCAGTGGAAGGAAACGTGGTCGCACACGATTCGGAAATGTTGGATCAGCTGCCTCTTGTTGGAAAACTTTGGAAGTTTTGTGGATTTCTAACTCGCAAGAACGAAAAGGGATTTTTCTTTTTTGTTTTTTTTTTTTTGTTTAGTTTTTTTTTTTGGAGCTTTGGAAAAGACACAAACTTAAGTTACAACAGGAGAAGCTGAGGATTAATTTTCTGGGATACTGTCGGTGTTGAAATGTGACGCGGCATCCAGAAAATCTTCCCCGCTGTCGACTCTGGCAGAAGGAAACACGTCGTGGAGTCGATCCATGTGCTTTACTGATCTGTGAAGAAGTTATTTTGAGAAGCTGAGGACTCGATTTTGTTTATTTCTTGCTTTTCATTTCATTTTTATTTGTGATAGAGGAGCATTATAGCATTTAAGTTAAAAAAAAAAAATGAATTATTGACCATAAAGACTTCTCCCCTGTTTTTATGTGACATGATTGGTCCTGAAAAGATTTATTTGAAAAGTATTTAACAAACCAAGAAGTAATATATTTGGAATATTTATTATCTTAATTTATAAAGGAGTAATCTATTTGGACGTAGAGAAAAGAAACATGAACTCCTTTTCCACTGAAACAAAAAAACCCCGAACAGATCCAAATTTATTTCGATTCTCGCTTCAGTTTGTTTATAGAGGAATAAAAAAGAAACACGCCGCCTCGTGACGACCCTCCGAAATACTTTGAACCCAGTCGTGCTCACGTCTCATGGTTACAATCACATGAAACAATCACGTAAGCTATTCTGTGTCCATCTATGCAAATGTGTTGCAGATATTTTTGATAAGTAAGAAAATAAATTTCTATTGATTTTTATCCGTTTATCGTGAACTTTCTTTCACAAAGCGGCCGTTTGTTTCCCGACCACACACAGCAGCTGCCAGGAGGTACGTACACAAAAACCTCTGCTGCAGAGGAGAAGTTCATCACAGTTACCAGCCTCTGAAATCACCTCAGATTAGAGCTCACATAAATACTTCAGAGTTCAAGTAGCAAGGTCTGATTCACACAAAGAAACGACGAGGAAGACCAAGTGGAAATCTGGATTTTGGTCTGATGAGTCCAAATCTGAGATTTTTGTTTGTCTTTGTAGGGCACAGAGAAGGTGAACAGATGGTATCTACATGTGTGGTTCCCACCATGAAGCAGAGAGGACGAGGTGTGATGGCGTGGAGGTGCTTTGCTTTCAGAATTGAAGGCCAGCATGTCAAGAGAGGGATCATTATTTGTTTTTCAACAGGACGATGACCCCCAAACATCACCTGCATCACCTGACTTCCACGATCACCTGACCTAAACCGAGCTGAGATGTTTTGGGACGAGTCAGAGTGAAGGCAAAGCAGCCAACGAGTGCTCAGCATGCATGTTGGAAAAATAAGAATACCAAGAGTTTACAAAGCTGTCACCAAAGAAAAGGTGGTTATGAAGATTATAAAACATATTCTGGTTTGTTTACCATAATTCCAAAGTGTGAATCTACAAATCAGAAAATGATAAAAACAGAAAAACCACTGGATGAGGAGGAGGGCCTTATTATGCACCCATTTAGTTAATTAAAGTGATAAATAATGCATTACTTTCACCTGTTCTTCATCCTCTAAGGCTGCCACAAACCCAATTAACAACAATCTTCTGATGTTTAGTAAAAGTAGCTGTAAAGCAGTCATGTTCTTGTTATTTTCCCACTCGAACAGCGGACAGAGATGCTGAATAATGTTTTTAAATCATAGGATAAATGATAAACTCATTAATTCCTCACACTTCAGCGAGCACTTCAACCCCTTTTCGGCGCTTCAACTTCAACAGAGTGTGCTTTATTTAAAAAACGCGACACCCACAACATCTCACATGCAAACAATATATATTTTAAGACATGTTTTAAATCTTGTCCACAGTGTTTGCACTTACAGCACGAGCAGGCACACTTCGATTTTCATCCTGATGCCTTAAACAGTGATTACACTCAAGTGTCGCTGCAGCTCGTCAAGCAGCAATAAACAATAAAAATAAGTTTCTGAAGAAAAGGTATTTATATGTAAAGCCACAAACAGCATCAGGGATGATTACAGCTTAACAGCTTCCTTGTGCGTCGTGAAAAATAGGAAGTCGGACCTCGCTGTGGTTAACAGAACAAGCATAGTGATGCACAAAGTCATAGTCAAAGAGGAACCTCTTCAACTCCTCTGCTGCACTTTGAAACAAACACTGTGATGTTTATCCTCATTATTCATACATAAATACTGAATTACCTACCACAAGTCACAACATGAATTATTAGCTTAAAGAAGGGAGATAAATGGTTAAATGGTTAAAATAGTTTAAAGCAGGGGTGTTCAACCAGGGGTCCACGACCCCTAGGGGGTGCACAGAGGTACTGCAGGGGGTCCACCAATTTTTGTCATAATAATTGACCGTTTTCACCAAAATAATGGTGAATGTGAGGGAGCAGATAACTGAGAAACTAACTGGATGAATCAGTAAACGTGTCCAAAGACGCACAGCTCATGGCATTTAATAACCAACAATAATTATGCAAACATCATAAACACATCAGGCTAATAAACAGGTTAATAAGGTGAAATAAAAGTTAAATAAAGTAAATATAAAAGTTATTACAGGCCAGGCTTAAAATGTGTTTTAATAAATGAACAGTGTTCAGTGTAGTTCGTCAGAGTTGTGACACCGCTGACAGTTACTGTGTAAAGTTTCTTTTAACAGTAACAAACCTGGTAATTACTGACCAATATATGGAGGTGGCACACAGTCATTATGACTCTGAGATGTAAACAAATATAATTTAATTTCGGTATGTTGACACCGGCAGAAAAGCAGGATGTCAGACACAAAGAGAGCCTTGACAGACACTAATGTATTCCACAAAAACCTAGACGGTGCAATTACACATGAAATGAGACGCCGTTTTTTTTTAAAACAAAACAAAGCAAAATGCCACCGGGAGTAAAAATAGAACTTTAAGTGTGCAACCAAAACCTGCAATTTATCCATTTTCCTTGAAATAAAATGTCTTTTCATACAAAGGGTATCAATGCGAGCTCTCAGGGAAACCGCTGCTCGGTCGTCTCTGCGTACACAATGACAGAAAATCCAGCCGTTTAGTTACAATCGTTTATTCAAAGGATACTAACGAGCATATCCACGTTCACGTTTATATAATCTTTGTTTATTCAGGGTAGGGTGGCTGAGCAGACAGACCTTTACAGCAACACCCTGTTAAATAAACAGAACAATTAAACGAGGCCGGGCACTGAAAACTGGAAGGCTTCAGTTAAGACAGTTACAGGCAGGTATGAGATCAAGTGAAGGGACAGAGAGGTTTATCTGAATCTTCTTTCCTGACTAAATAATCTTGACCTAACGAGCTTTCTCTGTCTGCATCAGTGGAAGGAGTCTCTCCAGCGGCTCTGCTCGGCTCCGGGAAAAGGTTGTAAAGTTATTTCCTAAACAACTACTTTTAAGGTCAATTTTGTGAGCCAGTTTTGTTTTTGGGTTCCTGAGGCGTCGGTAGAACTGGGAGTTTTGATACTTTTACTGATGTAATTGAAGTTTTTTTGGGGGGGGGGGCAGTTCCTCAAACGTCCACTTGAGGCTGTCTCCAGAAGTGAGTCAGTCTCCATGTTAAAAACTTCACAGCAGAAATAAACATGTTTACAGCCTGGTACAAAATACAGTTTTGGTCTCTGTAGCTAATTTCCCCGTTCATGACAACTGTAACTGCAGATAAAATAAAATAAAAGACACGCCCCCCCCCACGTGTCGATGATAGCCACTTCCTGTCGCAACATGATTGCAGGTAATGCTGCGTTGGTCGCGCGTGCTGCGGCACATGCCCCCCCTCCCTCCCCTCCCCGATGTGCTGATTCATTTGCACCGTTTTCCTGGTGTCACATTGGCCAATAGAAATTCATAAAGGCAGTGATTCACATTCAGCACAGAGATGTGTCGTGCCTCAGCAGCTCTCTGTATGAGTGCAGCTGAATTAATTTAATAGGTTTTTCCTCACACACACACACACACACACAGGCGCTTCCCCAACTCTGACACTTCGTATTGAGTCACTCTGAAAAGCTGCTACCTTATACTGTTGCCTGGCAACCACCACCACCACCACCATCATCAAGCACCGGCACTGTTGTTGTATGTGAATTTCAGACGGAGTCCTGACAGCAGCAGCGGAGGAGGAGGAGTAAACAGACGATTGATGTGAAGGGAAGCCCTGAATGAGAGCAGACGGGGAGTTTGTGTTTCACATTCAGGTGCTGTGGTTTCAATAGTTTCACTTAAAGGTGGTGACACATGTAACGGTTCGACGATATCGACGGCAGATCAGGTATCTTGTCGGTCGTGTTGTCAAAGCTCGTCTGTCTGAAGGTAGATGATCCATCAGAGAAAGACTGATCGGATCCATCTTTGATTGAGAATCATTTTTTCTTCAGACATCCCGATCAAATATTCCCAATTTTCCAATATTTCCAACAGATTGATCGATGCACAGCACAGCAACTTTGCACGAGTATGTAGTGGATGTACAGTATATCACTTTTAGAGTATATGTCGGCAGATAAGTAAGATTACAGAGCAGAAAAGCCGTAAATTATATGTTTGACAACTGAGGCCTCGTCTGCAAATATTTGCTCTTCATTTAAAAACAAAATGTTCGTTTTATAAGATACCTCTGCACACACACCTGATACCAACGCTCTAAACTCTACATCAACGACACATCAAATACTAGAGAAGAATATTCTGAGCTCTGACGGTATAAAGAGTGGACGGCGTATGCGTGACGTCACCTACAGGTTTGTGAGGAGCCGTTTTGAAGCTCAGGATCTGTGGATCCGGCTGCGGCCATCTTGGCAGTCCTGCCTCTTCCATCTCCCGGCTGATCTAAAAAAATGAACATCAGCGGGCCGAACGAAGCCTGGTCGCTCAAACAAGCCATGTCAATCAATGCATTCACAGCCGCTTGGTCCTGAGCTTATTATTTGACACCTATTTAACCAGCTTTTCGGATTTAGCGCAGCGCTAACCAAACGTGAACAAACCAGTAGTCCGCCATTGTTGATGTAGCTAATTACACGAAGCAACAATGGCATATTTTCCAGTGTCTCCGGTGTTGTTTGCCCTCCAGAGAGAATCATAACTTAATTTTTAAGATTATATTTTAGTATTCTGAAGCTTCATTTGATGGAGACAGCCGAGGAGTGAAGAGAGAGGAGGACGACATGAAGCGAGGCGAGGACCGAGCCTTTGTACGTGGTGCATACGCTCTACCAGGTGAGCTACCAGGACACCAAAGTTCATATTTCATCCGTAAAATAACACCTGGGCTCAGTTCTTTAGCGATAAATCATATTTATGTTTCATCGTGATGAGTCTGATCACCTGAATCTGCAGCTCCTCTCTCTTCACAGAGTCTCAGCTCGTCGTCCAGCCCACAAACTTTACTGTCTTGCTTCACTCTCGCTGCTCCCACAGTGTTACAGCCGCAGCAGGCAGCTGTTTTCAGAGAAAAAAGCCCTAAAAAACCAACAATGACAATTGAGCTATTTCCATCCGTGGAAAATGTGGATGAAAGCTGCTTTTTATTGTCAAAATGAGTAACGTTTTGTATGTATTCTGTTTATTTTTCACTTTTAGACGAGCAAGGACGGCCTGACTTACATTCTAGCACATGTACGTTAACATTTATGTAATTATGGCTAATTTCCTAATTGAGACTTATTGTGAAATTTGTATTAAAGTTAAAAAAACAAAGAACTCTCTTGAATCTGACCACAAACTAAATCATCGAGCTGTAATGTGAGGCTGTAGTGTCAGTACCAGACCTGTGTGGAGGGCACTTTTTCTTGTTTGTGTGAGTATGTGGTCTGCATGACACCGTTTTTTTTTCTCTTGACTGGAAAAATATTTATATCGCTCCCTCCTCCTACATACTGAACCCACAGCTGAATGGAACAAGCTTGTGCCCCCTCTCTCTCTCTCTCTCTCTCTCTCTCTCTGTGGGCTGTTAGAGTCACTAATGTAGGAAATCACAGACTGAATATGAAATATTGAGAGGTTGCACCAAAAAAAAAAAAAAAAGCACAACTTATTTCACAGTTAAAATCTGTAAAAAAATCTGCAGACTCATTGTAAAGCTGCAGTTTCTTTCGGGGTTCGGCATCCTGCTCCATCGCTGAGCTGCCATCGAGGTCATTATCCTCGAGCGGCTCGGTGAAGAGCATCGAGGACTCCGCCGTGGGTGACTCTGAAAGGAAAAAGGTGGGAGGCAGAGGTGGAGTGAGGGGGAGGCGAAGCGAACAAACGAGCTGAGGTCTGGTGGTTGGAAAGGAGAACGAATACAGCAAAGGTTTTTACTGATAGATATCGAACGTGACGCTCATCTAAATATCAGATCTGACTTCGGCATTACCAAAAAACTTATTCAGTTAGAGTTTATGACTCGGCTGATATCTGTAATAAAACATTTTCTGGGAAGTGTGGGTGTAAATATCTCTGCTCTTTTAAACAGTTTGAGATAAGGTGATAAAATGTGATTTGATAAATGTACCTGCGGTAGCAGTGTGAAAATTTGCTCTTTTCACTGCCAGTACACAGTTTTATTTGTCTGAAATTGCAAGCTCCAAAACTCATCTCACAACCGTATCTACTGCTGACTTTGGAGCCTCCAACGGTCTCCAACAATGTTTGGTTGAACAGCCAACAAAGTCTTAATGCACGGACAGGTGAGTTGTTGTGAACGGGGAAATTAGCTATATAGACCAAAACTGTTTTTTGTACCAGGCTGTAAACATGTTTATTTCTGCTGTGAAGTTTTTAACATGGGGACTTATGGAGACTGACTCACTTCTGCAGCCAGCCTCAAGTGGACGTTTGAGGAACTGCAGCTTCATTTCATGGGAGACGGTCTTCATGCACCACGTTACGTTAACAACATGCTGGTTTCATGTCTGAATAACACTTTGCCTCTTCTCTCTCACACTAACCTTTCATCTCACACCCAGCCACTCCCTGCTGCCCTGCAGTAACCCCTTTCCCACCATCACCTGACCTCCTCCACCCACCTGCTCACCTGTTCCCACCATCGCCCCTGCAGCATTTCCACTCGCGCTCTGCCAGACTGTATTCTGAACTCCCGCCTTTGCTCTCTAGCCTTTTGTTCCACCTGCCTGCCCTAACCTGCACGATCCGCTGCCTGACCCTCTTTTGAACGAGTTTGCCTGGTTTTGACTTTCGCTTGTTTCTGATGAACAGACGTGAACTTTCACCTTCACCTTCCAGCTTCTCGAGACCTCCGCCTGAGTCGTGCATCTGGCTTTATCCCAACTGTGCAGGTGAAGCCAGTACTTGTTGTAGATTATAAAAACAGGCAGCAACTTAAATGTTGCTGTGAGAATCTATTAGTGGATTTGCTGTGAGAAGAGGGGGCGAGCGACTCTCTCGTGCCAAATATCGTGCCGGCATTCATGTTTTTAATGCCTGAGTCAAGCTGTAAGTAACATTAACGTGAAAGTCACATAAGTCTGAATGACACAAAGACTTTCACAGCTCGATGAAGAGCTCGGTGTTTGAAAAGGGCTTAAGACTACAGGAGTCTCGAGTGGGCGAGCAGGTGAACCTTGAGCTGTTTTGTTGGCTGCAGAGTGAACTGTCAGGAAAATGTTCAAGCTTTTCTATTAAGACAGTCCACAATAATCAAGATTAAAATATAAATGTGCCAGTATGTTAAAATGCAGCTCGCCTCAAAGACAAGAGTCTGAAATATTAAAATAAATCCACACAAACTCGTTTAATCCGCTTGAAATGCGCACAGAAAACTCTAAATCATACAGGTACACACGAGGACGACGGTTTGCATGGTATATTAAACTGTGGGTAACCATAGCAACAGTACTTTTATGCTTTCACACAACATTACCGCCTCATCTCAGCGGTCAAACCAACCCAAGCAAAGTACAGAAAAAAAAACACTTAAAATAGATGATGATTTTTTTTTTTTGGTGGTCATGAGACATAGACAATGACGCTGACATGTGGTGTGGTTAGGACTGACGTGATTGGACCGTTAGTCAGTTTTATGTTGTTGTTCATCGCTAAAATCATTTCTAACAAACTTTCTCTGATTGCAGCTTCTCAAATATCAGGATTTGTTATTTTGTCTGTTTTACTGTCTTTTGACTAAAAGGCCTCTTTATCATCTACACCCATGTTTCTCAAACCACCCAGGGGTCTGTGAGCCATAGGTTGGCGATCTGCGGGAAAAAAAATAGCAATAAATAAATAAAGTTGTGGCGTATCATTTAAAAAGTGCATAGCTATGAACGGTAACCACTACGTCAGCCAATAACGCTCACCTTCATTAGGTTTAGGAATTCATGAAATGATTATGACGAACCGGAGGACGCACTTGCAGCTCCTGCAGCTGATATAATTAGCACAATGGACACATATTTAAGTCTGTCCACAAGTGATGCAAAGGCCAAACCGGCTAAACGGTGGAAGGAGAGGATTATAAGGAGGTCCTTGGAAAAGTTTCTCTCCTGTAAGGGGTGCTTGGCCCCAAAAAGTTTGAGAACTCTGATCAGACTGCTTCAGTTTTACTACATTTCGTAAGATTTCAGCCGCTTGCAGTAAATTTATTCAACTGAGAAGTATTTCAGGGTTTATTTAAATGTGTCTCTAGAATATCCAAACTCATTACTATTAAAAAGACTAATTTATGTTCACTTCTCTGAGCTCGGGTGTATTTAGCAAAAACACACGATCTCAGGTTGGCTGATAAAATAACGTTAGCTTCCATCTAACCTCCCATTTTTCTGACCTCGTCCCTCCTGAATGTTTTAGTCATTTATATGAAATATATAAAAAATATGGAGTGACATTAAGTTGAATGAATATGATTTATGTAGGAGTTTTTTAATAATAATGATGAACCTTCTGAGCTTTATGTCACAAAAATTCAACGTGTGGTGGGTGAACTTCTTTTGGCTCATGAAGTGTGTGTGTGAAATGTAAGAAGAAGTGTGAGGACCGCTGCAGAAAAAAGATGGAGACGAGCATTAATTTGTGTTTTCTTTTGCAGATTTTGGGGCTTGTCTTCAGTCCTCTCATTTAAAGTCGCCTCTCTGCCGTCAGGTCTCCAGTACAGGCATGAAAACAGTATCTCACCTCATGTGTCCTTGAAACATGCAAATAATGTGAAAGTCCCCACCTAGAGCCAGTGTTTTATCTAAGCTTCATTCTAAGGTAACAAAAACACAATGATTCTTATTTTCAGGTGATTATGCACTAATGAAAACAAGAGTTATGAATATTATATTTAATTTTTGCCACATTCTGTCAATCTGACACACTGGGCCTTTAATATAAGGAGTCAAATCACAAACATCTAGACTGAACTGACCCATAAAATCAGGCCCAAATATCAACGTGATCAGTGTCAACCTATCAAATCAAAACATCATCATCTGCAATAATCAATCGTCATTACATCGACTCATCAGCGCAATCAGGAAGTTAATAATAAAAGAGGTAATTAATAGAAACAAGGTCAAAAAGCAAAATTTACACTCAAACCCTGCGAGTGTGTGACAGCACGCAGCTGGATGAAGGTAATTTCAGCGTGTGAGTGTAGGTATGAGTGGATGTGGGGGAAGGCAAGGTGTATGGTTAACCATAGACTGAGCTCTCTGTGTCTTTCACACACACGCTGACACACAAACCATCACTTGCATTGCACTGCAGGCTTGAAATCTAGGTCATGGTAACACACACACACTCACTCACTCACTCACACACACACACTCTCACACAGTGTTTAAAGGCTCGACTGAGGGAGAGAGAGCGAGAACAATCAAATGTGATGAAGACGAGGCTCGATCTGTCGGCTCACCACTGAACGACTTCAGACTAAAATGCACCCTCTCTTTATAAAAAAAAAACAAAAACGCCTGTAGCTTTAATGTGTTTCGGCGCTTGCAGCACCTCGCGTGTCGTCGTTTGATGAGGCGTTGCAATGCTCTTTTCTCAACCTGCCTCGTTTCAGCACAGTAAATGTGTGAACTCGTTGCAGTCAGCTGTGGCTTAGAAGTGCGAGCTCTTCAAAGCCGAGGAAACGCCGCCCGGGTCTAAACGTTGCGTGAAAATGTGACGATCGATATGCTGATGATGCAGTGTTGTATCTCATCACAACTAATCTATTAAAAAGTGAGTCTGAGGCAAAGGACTGTCGCCTACAGATCAAGAAGGTTTCATTCCTATCAAGAATATTTGATATATCTGATGAACATGTTTGATATTTCCAGTGAAACTTGGAAAATCAGCGTCACGAACGACAAGACGGAAACAGAGGTGGTACAAAGTGTCATGAGTCACAAATGCAGGATAATAATATTTGAATAAATGCATAAAATGAACAGAAGACATTTGTCGCTGTCTTGTTTAGAGGCCCTCGAGAGGCAGTGGATCCTCACATGCCTGGACCTGGAAAAACAGAGCTGATACATGGTGACAAAACAGGAAATTCAACGTTTAATCTGTTGGTTATTTTCTCAATGAATCGAGCTGTTTGCACCATAAAATGTCAGAAAATCAGTCAAAGATTTTCACAAAGTTTCCCATGATGACATCCTCAGATGTCCACAACCCAAATATATTTACTTTACTGTCACATTTGAGAAGCTTAAATCAGAGAATTTAGACATTTTTCCCTTTAATAGCTGGGAAATCATTTTATAGTTGACAACTAATCGATAAACCGACAAATCAGCGCTGCAGCTCGAACGTTGGCGCTGCATTTTAAATTATTAAAACTGAGCAGAAACGCAGAATTGCAAAATAAGATTTCATGTTTACATGAGGTGGAAAAGTTGTCACATACGAAAGCAATAAAGGCCAATAAAGTTTAATTATTTCATACAACTTGATGATCATGGACCTGCTTTCACAATTGCTGCATTCACTGCTAAGATAAGATAAAGTTTAATGACCCCACACCGCGGGAAATTTACCGAGGCCTCCATACAAGTAAATAAAGAGAGGAGCTGGGATGTAGGCCGAGTTAACACCAGTATATGTACTAGAATGTTTCTCACGATTTGGGTTGAATGCAGCTACGTGAATAAATCCAATGTAACAAAATAATTTCCACAGGAGCTCATTGAGCGGGGTCGGCTCAGGTGTAATCATGTGACTGAACCTCTTTAATCTTCTTCCAACTGTCCCGTTAGTGTTCCAGTCAGTACAAACTCATGCTGTGCATCGCTGAAGCCTTCAAAACTTTAATTTAAATTCTAGTGAAGATCTGAAAGTTTCAAACACACCAAATATGCGAAGAGGTGCAGATAACTAGAATATTTCCTCTTTGATGGAAAGGTGCAGCAAGTAACATCTCAGGTTTAAACATCAAGATGAGCTGGAACAATCTGATAAAGAATAAATATGTGTCCTGTCACACAGTCAGCGATATATAATGTGACGTTTTCAACCTGGAAGCTACCCAGAGGTTAAAAATTAGAAAGATTCCTGCTCTATAGATCCTGATCTTTGTTTTCAGACAAGTGTAGCTCCATCTCGTCTTAACATAACGTGTGACGGCATGAAGTTAGCATTAGTAAATGTTAGATAACTAGTTAAAGCTGTCAATCACAGGCTCGATGGACAATATGGAACCCCAAATAACTGAAAGCGATGCAAGGGCGGTCTCTCTGTGTCGCCCCTGGAGTCAAAAACAAAAGAAAGTTCATGTTTTGCCACTTAAACAGCGAGTTTCTTCATCGTTGGATAGCAGGTTTTTGGTCAACAAGCTGAAGGCCAACGTGGCTCCATCTGTATTTGACTTCTCTGCTTATCACGTTTGGTGTACAGACCATCGGAGCCAGTCGACTAGCAGAGAAGAGGCTGTGCACAATGCACCAATCAACCATAAAGTTCAATAATCCAGCTTTCTTTATGTCCTACATTTTCTCAGCACACTTCATTCTATACAAAACTCCAAATTTAGGCTGTTTCACGTCCACTTTAATGGATCGAGTGTTTGATCTTTATGTGAGTACTTCTTTGGTGTTCAGCGAAGGTCTGTTGGTGTGTGTGAGATCTCTCTCACAGTTTAGTCTCCAAACACAACATGAGATTCTTCCACAAATTTGTAACAACGTATTTGTGTTGAGAAGTTCATCTCACACAGGACTGCTGAAGGAAAGACGGCTCACATTTTGCTGCTGTTTTACAGCAGACTGTCAACAAACTGCATAATTCAGTAGCTGCAATGGAAATCTCTCCGTGTGATCCTCTACATTTGGCCTGTATCCACAGGAATATAAAAAACACACAAACAAAATAATAATAAAAAAAAAAGATCCAGAAACCAGCAGCTGCATTTTCAAACAGTCCGATCTGCACCGCTAATTTAAACTCCTGCAGACAGAGTCCAAACTTCTCCACATCCCTGCCCTCTGGGAATAATCTGTCTTTATTTCTAATGAATTGCACCGAGAGATGCATGTATCCCCTCCTGCATCAACAGATCGCAATCTGAATCCAGCAAGGCATGTCTCATAAATTATGCGCTCCCTGAGCTTTTGATAAGCTAATAGATGTCTGAGTGGAGGCAAATTGATGCGGCGCTCGCGTGATTCAGTCAGAGAGACACGATTCACTATTGATTAATGTTTAGCGGGGGCTGAACGGTGGCCTATCCTGAACATCACACCTCTGTTTATACGACGGAGCACTTTCCTCTCCATTGTTCATTATTCATTAGTCATCTGGACTGCCTGTGGGACTCCCTCCCATCTGCCACGGCTCCATTTCCATATGCCTGGCTCGACCAAGCGAGGCATACATCTGATATGTGGAGAGAGAGCGAGGAGAGAGGGAGGGTGTAGATTCATCTCTCTTTTTTTTGGGCTCCCTTCATCTCTCTTTCAAAAAAAAAAAAAAAAAAAAAAGGTAATGCATTCGTTGATGCCATCAGTGGGGGAATTGATGAAATGATAAAACTTGAAATAAATTGCAGCTTTGAGCGAAAAGAGACGGACGGGCAGAGCGTGGGGACACAACAGGACCGGTGTGGGAAGAAAGAAGTGTGTTTGAGTGCTGCTGGTGGGCGGCAGGGGAGGGAATTTAAAAAAGGAACGAATAAGAGATGCATAATTAGGAGTTGGCCGAGCAGTCTGCCTACATGGAAATTCACATTGAATAATTTGACACAGGAAAAGACTTTTTGAGATTTTCGACGTTGGTCTTATTATTCATTGATGATTGTTTTATTAACACCTTTATCTGGGGTGAAACAAAAACTTTATGAAGGCACAAAAATGGGGGAGAAAAAAAAAGGGGGACACATTGTTCTTATTAAATTTAATATATTCATGCAAAAAGTAGAAAAGCAGTAATTGAGTTTCGGTGTCCCCGCAGAGTTCGATACTTCTGCTAAATTAACAAAATTTGCTTCTCGGCGTGGAGCTGCTGGAGCTGTGGCTGACTGTTTGATATCATCCGGAACAGAAAGTAGATTTAATTTTCTCCCTCCGTGCTCCGTAAAAACACAAAGTTAACGTGAAGCCAACGTCTGATCACGTGACTACTCGACAGCTTCAAGAGAGAATTTATTTTTTTTAGTATTTTGAGATACAAAACAGGAGAAAATGTGAATTAACGCTGACAAAACATACAGAAAGCCTCGAAATGTTTTAAAGAATTCAGATTATAATAACATCGATTGCTTACTGAAGGACACTGCAACTTTTTCTCCCTCTAGTCTCTGGTTGTGTTTCCAAGTCTGACGAATCAGGATGTAAATACAAACTACAAACCATCTTTGGAAACCAAAACAGAGGAACATTTATTTTGATGGACATTTTAGGACAACAAAGAGCAGATGAGATGTCGTAGCTCTTATTTCTGACATGCTTGACATGTTTGTATATTTATAGAGGAAAGAGGAGACACTGCTGATAACTATTAAAAGATATAACCATGAAACTTTCAAGTGAATTACTTACATTAGTACATTTATGTTTTCTATCACAAGTTTTCATGAAGTTTAACTATGCAAATGAGGTATTTTATGATTAAAATGTGCTAATTTTCATACATTTGGATGAAACCAGCTTCAAATTCTTTGTCTTAGTTTGTTTAAATATTAAAGTCAAAGCTTCTCACTGAGGGCATTTTGTATCTCTCTCTGTTTATCACTCTGTAAATCAGAAAATACTGTGGTGAACCATAAAAAATACATTTTCTCCATGTTTTTATGAACCAAATGTTGTATATAAATGAAGCTATGAATGATATATGAACAAGGCCCGCTGTAGAAACTTTCAGAATATAAATAGAGTCAGACTGGGAGGTTTGTTAGTGCTGCTGAAGTGGAGCAAAAAAAAAACAAACATTTAAAGACATTTTGAAACACTAAAGATGAAAGAAAACCATTAAACTTCACTATTCGAATACTTACGTTAAGATAAAGTGAAATTTTACACTGAAAACTACTGACACACACGGACAAAATGTTGTGAAATAAACATTTAAATATGTATTTGAGTGTTTTCTTTCCACTAGGAAGGAAAATCTGAATCAATGCCATGAAAAAATCTCTTTTAGGTGGAGAAATTATTAGGTAGAAATGCAAATGTAAGGTCGGCGTCTTTCAGACATTTGGGTCAAACAGCGTGGCATCGCTCATAGATCCAGATTAAAGGTTTTCCTTCATCTCCCAGCGTATTATTGAGACAGCATGTAATCAATCAAACAGCTTCGTATCCATCATGTCAGAGATGGGCGACAGTGACTGACACGATCCCAGAGAGAGGAAATTGATCTCAGATACTGTCGTCAGCCTCGATGGACTCAGGCTCAGAATCTGACCTCCTTCTTTCTCCAAACAGGAAGTGGTAAAACCAGCAAAACAAATAAATTATACTTCAAAATAAAACATACTTGTCGTAAGTCAAAGAAAAGAAGAAGCAGTAAAAACAGAGAGCATGACCTGATAATCACCTCCCTTCCTCATCACCAGTTGGCTCGTTCCCACCCTTTATTACCGCTCATTCACCTGAACGCTGCACTCCCTTTCTCTCACCCTCTGACCTTTGGATGGGGCGGCAGATCTCGTAAGAAGACTTTATCTCACTTATTTTATGTCCATGTTAGTTTAACTACAACAACTATATTCATCCTCTTTCAGATTCAGGAGTTTTATTTCCCCCTTTTATCTTCGCGAATGCAACTGTAGGTTCTGGAGAAAATAAACATTTGTTCAGAGCAGAGCTTCTCAAACATTTGACACCAGATTCAGCTCACGCAGGACGTTTATTCCTAAAAAAGATTATTCATTGTTTACAGTTGTTAAATCTTGAACTCAAGAACCAGAGCTAATCTGTGCAAACAGAGGGAGGTCACGTTCCAGTTCCCTGCTTATTCCTGCGTAATCTGATCCTCTTATAGTTAACTTCTTATTCTGAACCTCCTAATTTAACAGGTACAACATCACAACGATGGAAAAGGTGTTTCATTTAACTCTCTCTCTCTGAAAACTAATGAAGTACATGATTAAAGCAACAGTGTTCAACTTTTCCACCATTAAAGAACAGATTTTAAATCATGTTGATGCTACACTGACTTGTGATCAGGTGAATGGTGTCGGGAGAAGTACGTAACGCTTTACGGCACTAAGTCACACGCCACCAACTATTTCACTGATTTTGGTGAAACTGGATCAAATTTTATTTTATGGAGAAAATGTTTTCTGGTTTTCCCTCTGATGTCCTCCGGCTGCTCCACCTCAACTCCCTGTGATTTACAGAGTTTCCTGACGGACAGTGAAGTAAACTGCTGACAACTGTAGCTGCTGTTAGCTCATGTTAGCTAAGTGAGCTCAGAGCACCAGGGGAGTGTTAGTGTTTGTACCACAGGCGTTTTGGACCACCGGAAAGAAGAAGAAGAGGTTTCAATTGAATGCTGAGAGGAAGCATAGCTAGTGTCGTGCCAGAACAGGAGCTGGGCAAGTGGACAATGTGGTAAAAAGGCCGAAAACATGAAGAGGAAGTTGACGGAGGAAGCTAAGAAAAGAAAAAGGAGAGAGTGAGCGAGCAAGAAGCCGCCGGACAAGAGTAAATCTGGGACTGACTTTTAGTGGTTGGTGAGAGCGACAGACGCCGAGCTGGGCTGGACTAGTCAGTAATATTAGCTGCTGCTATGTCTGCTGTTGTTGACCTTGCTTTATGTTTGTCTGTGAGTAAATACACACATACAGCTGCCCATATTTACCACAGTGGGATTACACTCGGGGAGCTAAATCACAAAAATACCAATTTCTACTGAGTGTTTACTTGAGTAAAATACAGTAAAGTAAACCTCATATTTACTCTGGACCTCAACAGTCTCCAAATAAACACAAAGTTACAGTTTGACCTCAGTGGTTAGTCAAGAAAGTCAGTCACTCTCATAATGTGAACTTCACTATAGAAGGGGCTGAGCACTGTGTGTGTGTGTGTGTCCGTCCCTGAGGGGCAGCAGGGCTGTCAGTAACGTGAGACCAGGCCCGTGTTGATGGTCGGGGGGTCCGTCTCTGGAAGGTCGATGCAACACAGCAACACAGCTCTCCTCTTCCTCACTGCGTCAGGGAAATTCAAAACCTCAGCGGAGTCACAGACGACACATTAGCATGCATAACAAACTAAGACCGGGCGCAGATATCTGGCTGATCCTCAACTTTTTCATTCAGTATCAGGTATCAGACCGTCACTGTCATCAACTTCTGACGTGCCGAAAGTTTCTTTACAGAAACAAAAACTGCACAAAAGTCGTCAGCAGAAGCTGCAAAGTCATTTTTCTTCTTTGCACTAGATCGTCTTTGTGATTTAACAGAAGTTCAATGATCCCATGTGGGGGAAAGTTAAAAGTAAAAAGTACCACAGCAGGAAAAAAAGACTTCAAACATCTCAGAGGTGACTTATTTTAATTACCCGTCAGTCCAAAACCTAAAAATATTCAATTCACAATTATATAAAAAAGAAAAAAGCTGCAAACCCTCCCAAAGCCGGAGCTACAAAATGTCTGGCAGCGCTCCCGTATAAACAGATATCACTGATCCGAACAACGTTTCAGAGAATTCTTCACCTTAAAAAGCAGCTCAGGCTGAAACCCTCCTTGTGTTTTTATGCTTTCGTACATAAATGACAGTTCTTGCTCAGAAATATTCGTTTTTACCCATTAAAAACACATGTTGGAGTCGAGCGGGAAACTAAACTGGTGATTAATGTAACTCAGATTTTTGTTTTTATGTTCTGCAGAGTATTACTCAGAGTTCACTGAAATACATTCGCTGAGATGAATCCAGACGTTTCTTTTATTGGGTTATGTGTTTAAGACACAGTTAAACCAAGAGATAGAAAACTGTTACTGGTACAAACAGTTATAAAGTACTTGTACTTTACTCAGATATTTCTTTTTTTAACTATTTGTTTATTGAGAACATAGAAAAAGACAAAAATATATAACATACACAATCAGAACACAAACTTATGTTGTATTGTTTTCGCATGCAACCTTGTCCACCCTATTCCTACAGTAATAAAGAAAAAATGAGAGAGAATGAAATAAAATAAGTAACTACAAATGAAGTTCTATTATTGGAGACCATCTTTGTTTTGTTTTGACGTTTTCAGCTGTGTCCTCGCTGCGATACTTCTCGATAAAGACATTTTTATACGCCGTCTCTCCTGTAATTGTAAAGCTGTAATTGTTTTCTTTGCTATTAAAAGCAGAATTCTCAGTAAAGTCTGTCACAGTATCAGGATGTATGCCCAGTATACATGCATAGTGCTGGATGTAAAGTGAAGTCGACACCCTAAACATGTTTAATCTTTTGAATATTCGCCCAGAAATTTCTGATCATCGGGCAATCCCAAAACGTGTGTGTAAAGTCCCCCACCAACACACAGCGCCTCCAACACATCTCAGAAGTATTGCTGCATTTTGAGGTGATAGCTCGAGTGTTGGAGTACCTCATTTTCACCTCCAGTACATTTCACTGGCAGCTGCAGATTAAACATGAACTAGAATATCGACTCTGCATGTAAAGAAGTTAAAGTTTGCTCCTTTTCCAACCAGCAACAACTAACAGATACAGCTCACAAGTCAATGATAACAACATTAATATCCAGCAGCAATATCTGGCTTCCTCCCACAGTCCAAAGACGAGCACTTAATAGGTTAACTGGTGACTCTACGGTGCCCTTTGTCTCTGGGCAAACACAGGGTACATCCCTGTGACGACCTGGAGACGTGTCCAGGGTGAAGCCCGCTCTCGCCCCAAGTCAGCTCAGATCGATTCCAGCCTCCCCCGTGACCCTGATGAGGATAAGCGGTTACAGGAAATGGATGGATGTTATACGTTTTTCACCAATATATTCATTTATTTCATTTTTATCTGGCAGCTGCTGATTTAACATGAGTATGAGACATTTTCTGCACGTAAAGAAGTGAAAATTTTCTCCTTTTCCACCAACAGCAACTAAAAAATGCAGCGTACAAGTCAATCTAACAAGAACAATCCATATTATATAAGAATACACTGATGCATTCTGCATAATGACTGATTTTTATACTCATGTAGTTACATTTAAAGTAAAATATTGAATGTTTGACCTTTAACAGGTATTATTACTTGTTATATGATTACGACTGTGTGTGTTTCCTCTAATAAAAAGTTATTTATGTATCTTGAATATTTTCTTCTTCCTTCACGTGTTTTTTTCTGTTGCTAACACGTCTTCATATCACCAGTTGTCCTCTTGGATTGCATCCACAGCAGCCGCCGAGCCCGTCCAGATGTTTAACGCGAGGAATTGCAATTATCACGCTCTATTTGTGCGCACATGTGTACGCACACAGTATACGTGCACTCACGGCGTGTGTGTGTGGGTGTGTTGCTTTTTTTGTGCATGCAGAGGAGGTGGGCGGAGGGCGGAGGGCGCAGGGTCATAAACCTGCCTGTAAACTACAAAAATGTCACTTTACCTGCACGCTGAATGTTGTGGTTATCTTGTGCTCTAAAATAGCTGACTCATTTCCTGTTGTGTCTCCGTTCTGTACCATCAACTGCTGCACAGTTTGGTTATGCATCACTTCTCTGAGCCGCAAGAGTGTACAAAGGTGTGTGTGTGTGTGTGTGTGTGTGTGTGTGTGTGTGTGTTTCCTTTTTAGTTTTGTAGTTTTTTTTTCTTTACTGTAAAAACACTCACTGTGCTCGGCTTATAATAATCCGTGTGCTGGTATGCAATATGAATGTTGCAGGGAAGACGGGGGGTCGTGTGTGTGTGTGTGTGTGTGTGTGTGTGTAAAAGATGGCTTGGTGGTGGTGGAGGTGGAGGAGGAGGAGGAGGAGGAGGAGGGATTGTATGCAGCAGCTGGTTGGCTGCTGGGCTGGTTTCCACGGCAACGCGTGTAAAAAGAGTACAGTCCCTTCAGTCCTGTATTGATGCTCCGTACAAAAGAATAGCGTTTTACAATCACATGCCCTCCACTACTCGCTCTGTCTCCTTCTCAAGCACTCAAACTGAGAGTGATTCATCTGATCTCTTAAAAGAAAAAAAAACATGGGAGATATTCAAATATGAGTTTTATTAATAGACGACATGCAGATCTTCATCATCTAAAGCCAAATCTGCGTGCAAGAATGAGTCCCTTTGCTGGATTTTCTGATCTTCTTGCGGGAGGATTAATTTAGTGCAATGCACGGAGGGGGGGGGGGACCCCACCGGTGGACGTTTGCGGTTAATGCTCGCAGAAATAGTTCAGTATGTTTGAAAAACCACCTACAGAGGGACGATATCGAGTCACCCACAAGACCTGCAGCCTGCAGAGTAATATTATCTCCGCCTGCAAAAAGGCAGAGTTTGATGGTTTGTGTTGAAATCTCTGATTTTTATTATTCGGACCAGCTGAAGTTTCGAGAGCTCACGCTTTGAAAAAATTCAAATTCGAGTGGAAAAACAACATTTTACAAAAAATAAAATGGATGCAAAAGACCTTTAAAGTTTAATCAAATCAGGAATGTATCTTTGTAAAGTGTAAAAGGAAGGAAGGAATTCATCTAACTGTGACTGTACTTGGTGGAAAACACTAAAAAAGATCAGAAATATCTGAGTTAAAACGTACTTAAAGTTTTATTTTCTAACATCGGATCTGTCATCCCGGATGGAAATTGGTGTTTTTTGATATGACTGACTGGTGGCAGACTGAAGTGCCAAATAAAATAAAAGGTTTTAAAAGGTACAACAGTTAAAGTGAATGAGACCAATGTTGTGAAGATTGTCAGCCTTGAGCGACCTCTGCGCTCCGTGTAGCAGGTTGGTTTTGGCAGGAAATCTGATGGATTGCTTCACATTACAGAACAGAGAGAGAGAGAGAGAGAGAGAGAGGCGCTGATCTTTGCAAACAAACCAAACACCTGCAGATACTCGGCTCTAAAGTTGGGAGAATTTACAGGCTGAGAAAATATCACTATTAACAGATTGTCTTCTTTGATAAGACGGCAAGAAGGTCTGAGAAATATCAGTCGCACAGCGTCTCACACAAAGCCTTCATACTGTGCAGATATCTGCAGTACACTCACTGCCAACAGCCTTCACGTGGTTATTCCTATAATCCTGCATATGTCCAAAACCACTAACAAGAAAAACATCATTTAAGATATATTCAAAATGATTTAAATCCCCAAAGAAGTTCCTTTCAGCTCATAGTTGAGGTTTTGAAATTCAAAGCAGTTTCAAAACATTGAGTACACGACAGGCGACGGGCGACGAGCCAAGAATAATATTTGACTGTTTAAGAAACTACCGTTCTGTTCCACACTGGGAAATGTATGAAACACTGCTGTAAGCCCACGGGTACAGTACAGCACAGGACAGTATGGTAAAGTACAGGGCAGCCGAGAGAGGACAGTACAGTCACACAGAGGACAATATAGGACAGTAAAAGACAGCAGAGGGCAGTGCAATGCAATGAGGGACAGTATGGAGTGAAGAAGAGGCCATTACAGGAAGTAACAGGACAGTATAGGAGACAGCACGGGACAGGACAGTAAAGAAAAGTACAAGAGTACAGTACTGTTTAAGGCAGTAGTGGACAGTATGGGGACAGTATATGAAAGTACCAGAGAGTACAAGACAGTACAAGACAATTTAAGACAGTATGAGGACAGTATGGAAATAAAAGGCCAGTACAAGTACAGTAGTGGTGAATAGTTAAGAACAATCTCGGATAGTAAAGGAAAGTACAAGACAGTAGAGGACGGGACGGGACAGTAAAAGAGAGTAATGCACAGTGCAGAAACAGATAGTACTGCAGAGTACATGCTAGTAAAGGACAGTAGAGTATAGTGCTGTAGAGGAAAGTAAAGGACAGTACAGGACAACACATTACAGTAGACTACGGGACAGTGAAGTACAGTAGAATACACTACAATACAATAAAAGACAGTACAGGACAGTAGAAGATAGTGAAGTACTTTAGGAGGCAGTAGGATATGTATAAATCCTTTACTGCCCTTAATAATATTGCAGTATATTTGTGCTGGTACTGTCATTTACTGTCTTCTATCCTTCACTGTCCTTAGTGAAGGACAGTGAAACACACTACAGCACAATCCAGAATATTTCAAGACAGTAGAAGAGAAGTAAGTAAGTAAAGTACTTTCAAAGACAGCCGGAGATTGTAGAAGACATTGGCAATATGTGAAATATACCACAGTAAAATATACTACAATATATCCTAGGATAGTGCACGATGTCACAGGACAGTAGAAGACAGTAGAGGATGATGCAAACACAGTAAAATACACGGCAAGCAGAAGAAAGAAGACAGTAAACGACAGTACCAGTGCAGTAAAATACAGCTCAATAAAGGACATTACAGGACATGAAATAACAGTAACAGTGCAAATAAGTACAATATACTACAGTAAAATATACTACAATATATCTAAGGACAGTATAAGATGTCACAGGACAGTAGAAGACACTTTAGTTCAGGAGTAGAAGACAGAAGACGGCACAGTTGAGCTCTGTCAGCTTGTGTACAGTAAACACAATGTTACACACTAACAGGACAAACAGGCTGTCTGGGTTTATTTGTGTGTGTGTGTGTGTGTGTGTTGTAATTATGAATGTTCATGCTGTGTGTGCAGTTGGTGTTAAAAAAAAAAAAAAAAAGGTGTTAAACACTGAGCAGGAAGAGGAAATGTGACCTCATGAACATTGTCAACATGTACAAAGGTTTTGTAGTCCTGCTGTAAATTTGAAACATTCAAAGCGAGCTCGCTCTCTGCGCGTACGACAAACATGATGCGACGTCCAGGACAGAAATCTAAAAAGAGGAGTTTGGGCTGCGGCCAGACTTCTGCTGCTGTTATCCGAGTATCTAATCTCCTGATTGGCTGTGGAGGCCGACGCTCTCTCTCTGTCTCTGCCTCTGAACAGGATGTGATGGATGGACGGATGAATAAATGGATAGATGATGGGAGGGATATTGAGAAATCTGGCTCTTCAATCATGCTCAAGATGACGGCAGATTAGAGTAGAGTCAGATTATGAACAGAAATACTTTTTGTTTTTTAAACTAATTCCAATCTGGGACATTAAATCTGCTCAAACAGAGACTTGTCCTCCTGCAGGTCTTACCTGCTCAGCAGCCTGCAGCACTGCCATGCTGCACACCCACAGGCCATTACGTGAACACTGGCACCTCCTGGTGGAGGAAGCACCAACTACTACAGCGATTGTGTTGAACTGCAGAAGATCTAAATGTCAGGGAGTCATTTCAAATGACATTTTTTAAATTTAAATCAACTTATTTTTAAAACATTTCATCAAATCTAGTGTCATTTTTAAAGGAATGTGTCTTATTAGTGCAGGCTAAAACTAATTTATCTTAATTCCTGATGCAACTTGCCTGTTTTTTAAAATGAAAAATAAGTTTTGAAGACTTTAAACACACTATTTGTTGCCACACACGTGTTCAAAACATTACATAAGTTACATAAATGATAATAAAATAAATAAAAACATTAATAAATGATGGGTAGACTGCAGGGAGCGCAACATCAAGTATCATTTTCTCAACATTACTTACAGGATTAAGTACAGGAATATGTTTTATTTTCTCTTGTTTTCAGGTGCTACAATTATTTTTTCTTGATCTCTGATGAAATTGTTTTTTATGTTTAATAAAAAATAAGTTTTAAAGATAAAATACAAGACTAAGACACAGTACTGTTTGCCACAAAACATAATAGATGGCAGATAAATGGAAATAAAGTAGTAGAAATATAATTTTCTCGACATTAGATCAGAAATATTTTATTTATCTATTTTCTCTTGTTTTTCCAGATGCTAGAACTATTTTTTTTTTCCAATTCCTGACACAAACAAGTTGTTTTTTTGCTAAAAATTAAAACACAAGTACTGTTTGCCGTGTGTGTGTGTGTGTGTGTGGTAGATAAAGAATAATAAAGAAAAGAAAAACAATAAACAATGGGCAGACTGCAGTGGTTGGACAAAAGCACCTTGTAAAGGTTATTATGTTACACTTCATTTGAGTGAAGTCACTGTTGAGGCTGCGAGGTCAGTTTTCTACAAATATGTCCATTTTGTTGTTTGATGAGTCGAACGTGTGTGTGGGTGTGTTGTGTATTGTGTGTGTGTGTTGTGTGTGTGGGGTGGGTTCTCTGAATAAAAATACACATGTATCCCTTTAAATTAATTTTAGCAGTAGACCATATGTCACGTATGACTCACATGGAAAAATGAACTTTGCGGACGAGCCACTTGTAAAATGACTCAGCATAAAAAAGCAGAACTGATCGATGTGATTACTCTCAGATACTCTCTGTGTTTGAGTCGTTGTGTGTTTTTTAATCTATATTTATGAGCGACGCCTGCAGGTGACCAACCATCACTGTCCTGTGGTTAATAACAACAACATGAATGGCACGTCTTTAACCGTGACATGTGTCAATATGACCATGAATAATAACATGTGGGCAGTTTGATGTTGTCTAAACATGTTGCTCATTACTGCCCTCATGTTGCTGGGAGAAAAAAACAAAACAAACCAGCGTTAAAGTTTAAAATGTACCAACATAAAACATAAATAATAATACCTTTTATATGTTTACATGTTAATTTGCATTGAAAACACAAAAACTGTGACTCTCCCTCCTCTGAGCTCTGAATGTGTCTGTGAACCATAAAGTTCTTCTTTGTCTGGATGTTTCATGAACTTTCACTTTGTGTGTGTGGGTGAGTAGCATCGGTGTTGCGTTCAAGGTCGCCTCAGAAGTCACAACGGCTGAACTTGAGACACTAAAAGGTCATTTAAAGTGGCAGTTCTTAAGTTTATGTTCAACTAAAGAGAGAATGTTCCAAAAATCCCTCGTGTGTGTCTTTGGAATAATCTGATGCGGCTTATTTTTTCTGTCGTCTCAATTATGCCAAAGCACAACATGAAAAAAAAAAAACATATTAGAAAGATATTAAACAAGAATATTTGCATTGTCTCAAAGATATTTATAGATCAGAACGTAATTTAGATTCAGAATTTTAAATATTATTCATTGAAACATGAAGGTTTCTGTCAATAAATAAATAAAAATAAAAAAAACATCTGCTTTATATCTTAATAATTTAAATAAATCGAAAAAAAAACTATAAAAACTTCGATAATCACCAATTTAAAAGCATTAGTGTGTAGGATTAAGTGACATCTAGCGGTGTAGTTGCTGATTGCAACCCCTTCGCTTCACCGTCTCAGTGTTTAGTTTGCCCATTCTGGGCTACTGTAGAAACATGGCAGTTTGACCTGTTCTGTACATAGAGACACATAAATCTCACATGCTGGACCTTTAAAGTATTTCGCTGCAGAAGAAGCAGAGATTGTTAGAAAATACGTAAAATGCATCCTGGTACCTGAATATATCAACTGAATTTATAATTAGTATGTCCCATCTAGCTTGGATGTGTTGTTATTTTTTTAATTCAACAACCCAGGTTTGATCATTGCTGCAGGATTTCATACAGAGTCTTAATATTCCGACAGTCCGTGAACGCGTCGTGTCTGCACGGTTAAATACGTACTCGGCTCGCTCCGGGCTGTCAGACAAATGTTCGGATGGAGAGCTGCTTCACTCTGCCGACACTGAACTTCAGAGGTGTTTCACAGGTTGGTGACACAGTTTTTAACCTTTTAACAAAGTTTGAACTGAAACATTAATGTAATTCATCAAATTAATCTGCTGAGTTTTAATATTTTACAACATGTCAAACATTTAAAGGAGTCCACACTGTGATAAGAACATAAACACAACACGGCCGGCTGCACGTGTGTTTGACATTTAGTCTCTGGTGCGTTTAAGGGTCAGATTGTTGCTTTATTTCAGTCTCTGTCGGGTGCTTTTATTTTGAAAACACAGAATCATGAACTGCACAAAAAGCTGCATGTATGAATTAAACAGTCAGTGATGACATTCAGATCCTATATTTAAGATAATGTACTTAAAGTATCAAAAAGTAAAAGTATGTATTATGCAGCACAATGACCTCTGTCACTGTTATATTAATATATCTGATTATTATTAATTACTCTTTGTTTTATATACATTGAAACAGTTTATTCTACATGAAGACATCTTATGTAAACTAGTAACTAGCTGTCAAAGCATAATTTCCCTCCTTAATGTCGTAAAATCAAAGTAAAAAAGCAGCACATGAATGAAAATACTTCAGTAAATTCAGCAAACGTGTACAAAAGTATATTCACTGAGTAAAAGTTACTTTCTTACGACTTTAACTAGTTACATTCTAGTTACATAAATAAAAGAAGACCCATATTAGCAGACGTTTAACTATTTTATGTAGTTTGTCTTTATGTTTTGTAATGTTATGTATGTAAAATGTAACCCTGCAAAGCAACTACAGCTGTAAGAAACGTAACGAGTAGCATATACATGAATGGAAATATGTGACAAGCGTCTTTTCACTGCAAACACTTTGAATTTTTGTCCTTTTGATGCAGCGTTAACTAAAACTTGTGCTCGCTCACGATGTTCGGGTCTCGCCCTCTGTGTTTACTATGTTCTATCTTTGAACGGGTGACCACTTCAGGGACACTTCTGTCACACACATGGACCTCCTGTCAATAACAACAAAGACCGCCTCCGACCCTTCTTCTCTTAGATACTTCAAACACACACACACACGCACACACACACTGTGCTTTGATGGTGCTCGGTACAGAGGGTCAGGTGTGAGGGCTTAATCGACTTCACCCTCCCTCTTGAAAGGTCACTGAAAGGTCTCTGGCGTTGGCATACTGGTGCTTGGCCTTCCTCGTGTCTCCGTGTGTGTGTGTGTGTTTGTTTGAGGACAGCTGAAGTGGCATTTGAGTCCCTGTGGGTGGTTGCATTAAGTGAACCCACCGCCTCAGATGGCACGCTGATGCCTGCACACATAAAAGCGTGAGCTCTGAGATAACACGGTGAGATAAAGTCTGTTTATTCTGCTCTGAAAAAGATAAACATCAAACCGCGAGAGATTTGACAGCTTCTGTCCGCCGAAATAACCAAGACTTGATATTAAAACGAACACTTGAGCATGTTTGTATGTGTTTACTGTATGTGTGCTAAGAACATTAGACTTCATCAGAAGCTCAGCAGCTTGTGTGAACAATGACCACTGTGTTAGTCCTTTAAAAGTGTAGAGTATGGTTACTTCAGGACGTCACCACGGGCACATCAGCTCCAAAGCTGCCTTTTAATTTGAGTATTTCTCTACGTGAATGACTTAACATCAAACTATGTGGGCTCTCCTGCTTCAAACCTGCTGCATGTGCATGAAACATTGATTATAACGCCATTAAAAGCCAAAGCCAACACGGTTAAAGGTGCAGTGTGTGAGATTTTGTGGCATCTAGCGGTGCAGTTGCTGATTTAAACTCAATTGCTTAGTCATTTAGCAGATACTTTAATCTAGATTTAGCATGTCCAGTTGTTGGTGGTGTTGTAGAGGAGGTCCTCTCTGCAGAGCTGGAGGTTTGTGAAGGTAAAGAGGGACGCCACTGATCTGGTAGGAACTGGTAGGACGTTCCACCAACAGACGAGAAAAGTCTGGATCGCCCTGAGCGTGTGGGTGGCACAGCCAGGCGTCGTTCATTGGAGGAAGTAACAGATGCATGCGTCAGATTGAAGAAGGAGAAACTACAGTGGCTGGGAAACATGCAATGTTTTTAGTTTGTCCCTTCTGGGCTATTGTAGTAACATGGCTGAACATGGTGGACTCGCTGCCGCTCAGTTTAAGCTAACAAAAACATACCAGTTCTTATTCTCAGGTGATTATACACTAATGGAAACATAATTATCAAAAATCAGACACACCGCAGCTTTAACAGACTTTCTAAAGCAAGTATAAGAAGTGTGTGTGTGTGTGTGTGTGCTGCTGATGTTTTTCTTCAGAAATGCCGATAACATCATGTTCTGCTTTTTTATGAATCCATTAAACACAAACAAAACACTATTTAGTAACTCTGTTACTCAATTCTGTAGCTGGTGCAACGTTCCATAGACCAAAGGGTGGGACTGGTTTGTGACTCATACTGACAATGTCATATCTGTGAAGCACCTGCACTTACATAAACAGTTTAGTTTCAGGATAGGATAAGACTGAACCTTATTTATTCTGAAGGGAGAAAATGTTGCACAAAGTAGGAAAAAGTATGAAGAACAGATAACAGGTAACTTGCTCGTGAGTCAAACTCAACTCAGATGTGAGATTCAAACATGTTTTTAAAGGGGAAATGTTTCCTTTAACATTTCCTCACACACCTTTAGTGTAAGTGTAACTCGCAATTTGCGCTTTTTTAATGCAGCGTTAGACTTCACTGCACGAGTTCTGACAGCACCAAGATGCTCAAATGAGAACGAGGTACTGAGCCACAAAATGTGGTTTTTGTACGTTTAATCAGAGGTGTGAACTCAGTTGACTCAGAGCTTCAAATCACTCGAGTTTTTTTTTTATAGCTAATTAAAGAAACCCGGAAAAGTACGAAGTGTTCAGAAATAAGATGAAAGTTTTCATTTAAACTGGATGAACTCAAATCATCACAAATCATGCTTAAATGTAACTTTTATCACATTAAAAACACATAAAACCAGTACAAAAATGATTTGACTGATGGTCGGAGATAAGTTTAGTATATCTTATCATGTCTAAACCTCTAAAGTCTGTAGTTTTCTAACATACAGACACATAACTGTAGACTTAAACATCACTTGAGTCAGGCTAAAGCCGCCTCTTCTCTCTTCATTAAGTCAGATTACCTGGAAATTGAATTACACAGAGATGTCAGCATAGAAACTTCCTGTTTTATTGAAGGTACAGGAACAGCGAGGCAGTCAACGTGAACTAAGTAAGCAAAGTTAATTAATGTTTTATGATGCTAATAAAAGGTTTGATTACATCAGTGACATTGTAAACAGCAGTAAAATAGGCGTATCTCTTCAGATGTCGGGACGTTAAATCAAGTAATCTTTAATATATCAGGATAATTAAGGAGGACGGCGTGCTTATTAATGTAGTAAACTCAGCCTCTTCCAACATGCATATATTTTGTTAGTACACACTAGTATTTCGATCATCGGTGCCCACCTTTTCAAGGTTTCTAGCAGCCGTGTTTCGACGTTGCTGTTGTTGTTTCTTTTTGATGTTGTGTTTGCAGCAGCTCCACCTGTGAAGCTTCAAAAATGAAAAATAAAAACCGCCCAGGGACAGGAAGTGCGGTTACATAGTCGTAACTCATGCACCGGAAGTTTTACTCCCCCTGCATGAGTGCAGCGTTTTACAACAGGTTCAACCTGCACGCACACACACACACACACACACACACGCACACACACACGCACACAGGAGGCTGCAGCTCTGCGTACTTCAAATGTTTGAATCTGTGTGGGCATATGTGTGTGAGAGGACTTCAATATTAAGATCATTATCGGCCTGTCATTATATGTCAGAGACACGGATGACTGTTTTGACCTGAGACATCAACTGACATTTTCTGCTTGAATATTAAATATTAAAAACGTTCAGCATCGTCACATTTGGCTGCGTAACGTTGCCCGGTATGTGAGCGCACACACCGGGAATAGCATTGTCATGAGTGGGTGACTAACCTGTCTGTCAGGCCTCTCGCGACACTGCCTGATGGTTCACAGATCAGACCGTCATCACGCCTGTGCAGAGAGTCATCACTTTCAGATTCAAGAGTTTCACAACTGATGAACGCAGCCAGACTTCAACATCAAACTGTGTTCATCGTTTGAAGACTCATCGGGATCAGTTTAACATCTGTGAGGGCCGACGTTAGCCAACGTTTGCCTGATAATGAGCCACATCAGTTCAATGTCAACTCAAATGTGAAATGTTGGCATTGTAACATATTTCATTATTTCACTGAACATCAATTATTATTATACAAAGTCAGACTTTTTTTTTTAGCAGGATATATAAACTGAAAAATAACATTATTATTACACAGGTACTAATAACTTTTCTCTTTATAAAGACATAAATTGGGGCCTGACGTGCCCAAGAAAAGAACATTTGCCTTGGAGACTTGGACCAAATCAGAGTCACGCATCACCTGTATGTGTATCAAGTTAAATTTGATGGTAAAAAAAAAAAACATTTTATAGTAACAACCACTCATTGCAATAAGACAAGCACGCAAGTGAGGCTGTCATTGATATTTTATGTGATTTGACTCTGTTTACGCCTTTACTATGTAGGACATTACCCCTAAAATTAACATGAATTAATAAATAAACCACACTGTGGTTGCTAAAGACTAAAACTGTGCAGCTGTTTTAATGTGGAACAGCGGCAGAAATGGAAACTGAAAAAGCTAAAAAAAAAAAAAAAATTGCCGAAGATGACACAGATGTATCGGTTCAGGTGAAAATTTGTTGGGTTTTCTGTGAAATTAAACTGAATATTTTGAGGCTGTGGACTGTTGGTCGCACAAAGTGGGCAATGTTTAAAATGTCAGCTCTGAAATTTTATGGTCCAAATTATTAAATATGAATACATTTCTTCTGTACGACCTCAGAAAAGCACACAGTCAACATCAGTAGGTGGCGTAAACCTCAAAGTTTTAACAGTATATTCAGTAATATGGAATTACGACAAACTTTGAGTGTAAAAGCCCAACAATAATAATAATAATAATAATAATAATAATAATAATAATAATAATAATAATAATAATAATAATAACAATAATAATAATAATAATAATAATAATAATAATAATAATAATAATAATAATAATAATAATAATGTGACACTTAATGTCATAAATCTAACTCTCAAAGTCAAGCGAGAGTGAACCAAAACAGATGGGCCATCAAACCAAAACAAAGCGCTGAAAGACGCTAAAACGCTAAACGTACAGCTGAGGCGAACTGCAGTCGGGTGATAATTCTCTGTGGGTTTGTCACTATGATCGACCCTTCTTACATTACACTCATCCATTTGATACATTGTTAATAAAAATGGATCAGTGCAGCTTTAAACATCCAGCATGACATACTACAGTGTAGTTAGCGCTTAGCATGGACTACCTACAACATTAAAATAGTGTTTAAACTCATTCATATGTACTTTATGGATATTTCAGCTCTTGTTTAATGTTTAATGGTGGCACTGAATACATTTCATTCACTTACTGTACCTTACATGTGTCTACTCACATGACACCACTGACTCAGGGTCAGCGAGGGTTTACAGTAAAAGAAGGTCACTTGTGCCGGGCTTGACGATGATGACCACGACGAAGTATTGCGGACTCAGGCGTATGCGGCCCTGATCTGCGTTTAGTATTTCAGCTCTATTAATAGTCACCTCCCAGCCTCCTCTGACACACACTCACACAAAAAAAGACACACACACACACACACACAGCTCTCCGGCAGGCCTCAAATATCACATCGACCGCCACCGAGTCGAAGATTGTGCCATCTGAACTGCTGCAGTAGAGACAGCACGGGCAGTTACTTGCTTACGTAAAGCAGTGGTGGGGAGATGATTTTGTGTTTTTATCAGGTGCTCAGAGGCTCTGACAGAGTGACAGCTGGTGTTTACAAGTCCTGAGGGTCTGGGTGGTTTTATTTGAGTTGAATTCAGGTTCAGAGGGCTGCTTTGTTATCTCGTTTTGGGGTTTTAGGTGTGAACAACTGCAAGGCTCCTCAAATAATTTCCTGTCCCCGCATATTAGACGTTAGATTTTTGTTGATGTTTGTGGGGAGATGTTTTCTTGTTGATTTAGTTTAAAGCCCGGCTTTCACAGCCAGCTGGAGCAGACAAAGTTTTTGGGTTTGCAAGGAAACTCGCTCACAGCCGGCGCTTGTGGTTACGGTGTCACACGGGTTATAATATCTCTCTCTCTCTCTCTCTCTCTCTCTCTCTTTCTTTCTTTGTCTTTATCTCTTCCTCTCTCAGGTTGTTTGAAGCGTCAAGGGCGGAAAACAGCAAACCTCCTCCTCTGCCACCGCCTCCTCCTCCTCCTCCTCCTCCTCCTCTGCCAGCCTATCTTTCCTCTGGAGGAAAAGGGGGCCAGTCGGCGTGCACTCTGCTGCGCCTGCGGTGGAGGAAAAGGTGGTTGACATCATCACCCGACCTGACTCTGAATCTGAGAAATCTCATCTCTTGAAGCAGCTTTGCTGAAGAGAAAAGGGCGTCAGTCGCAAGGTTTCCTGGAGGTTCTCTGGATATTTTTGTTGAGTAAAAACCTGCAGCCATGTCGCCTTTCCTGCGGATTGGCTTCTCCACTTTTGAGATGGATCCCGGTCTGGCCTACCATGAAGAGGTGCTGAACCCGTACTGTGCGGTTTACATGAAAGAGGCCATCGACACAGGTTAGTGACTGTGCCAATGCTTCATTAGATTCTTCTTATTTAGTTGATATAAAGTCAGAAAAATGCTCATCACAGTTTTCCCAGAGCCCAATGTCTCATCTTCAGAAGTCCAATACGTCAGTTAACGACGGTATAAAACAGACATTTGAGAAGCTGGAACCAGAAGATGTTTGTTTTTGCTTGACGACCGACTGAAACAAAACGTTGGCAGCTAATTTTCTATCCACTGAGTAATCGGTTGTTTAAGAACAAACAGTGAGGTCACCAGAGTCGAACCAACATCTCACCATCGAGAATCAGCCGCTGTTTAGTCAGCGTCGCCCAACGTACGATTGTTTACATTGAGGAATTAATCAGAATTTTAACCTAGAACGTATCTGAGGAGGATTCTGACACAACTATGTCAATAAAAATATGTTTTAGTCGTAGTCTGGGTTTAGGTGTCCCATAATTTAACCTGAAATATTTAGTCAATATTTGGAGCTTTAGAGAAAATTAATCAGCAACTGTTTTGATCCATTGTTTGCATTATTTTTCAAGACAAACATTCATTTATTTCAGCTGCTCTTATAGTATTCTGAATATCTTCGGGTTTTTGACTGCAGGTTGAACAAAATTAGTAAAAAATATCACTTTCTACTATTTTATAGACGAAATGATCAATCAGTTACTGTAAGAACTGATTGGTAATGAAAATAATGACTTGACCAATAATATAGTTTCAGGTGCCAGCAGTCTTAACTCTTAATGTAAACACTTATTTTCATACATTTATAGATTTACATGTATTTCTTGCTGCCTGTAACAGATGGCTAACATGACATAGAAACTCAACGTTAATTCCACTTCATGGAAGCTTTTACATTTGCTCCTATAAGCTCCATATGTTCGCTGGATGTTTCTCAGAAAAATAGTAATTCCTCTACAACCCAGGAAGTGATGCATTACATGTTCAGTTAAGCTACAACAGTGGAGCTCTGGAATAAACAGAAATACAGTAGTAGTTTTGCTTTTTTTTTTAGGTCATGTTAGACAATAGATGATTGGAGATTATGTTTATATCTTCTCTTACATTTAAAACAAATTCATGGTTGTAGTAGCTGCAGTGTCAAGGACACGATTAAGTCTAAGTATATACCGTAACACTGTCAGGAGATCAGAGGTGTAGGATGGCAGGCTCCATATAACACGCTGAGGAATGCGTCAACAGATAAAGATAGTAGTGTAAATGTAAGCAGGTCTATATATTTATAAAATATCCTTCCATTCCTTCATTGCGGTTGTCGGTTCAGGCTCATTGTCGCAACTTTTGGGAAACTTCCCAGCGTGATAGCAGACTCGGAGCAGATATCTTTGTTCTGCATCTGGCTATCTTTAACCACTTGCTGAGCTAAAAACAGAGTCACAGAGAGGAAAGAGGACGGTTCTGATGCTTCTTTTCCTCTGTAAAACCACAAGACTGGTCCTCCAAGGCAGCAGAGAGAGGCTCTTTATGTAAAAGTGTATTTCATTTACACTTTAGTGACTCACTCCAGGGGCCATTTAGTTTCATTTCACTCAGAAAGAAATCTTTTTCATGCCTGACTTGAGCGAGAAAACAATGCAGGACTACACGAGCCATTATATGATGTTGACATCGAAACTAGCGCAATATATCACCCATGATGTCTAAACATGATATTAAAGTGAGAAATCATAGGTTTTACCTCAAAAACAGGGTCCAGGTTGAAAAAAAAATACCAAAGTTTCCCTTTAAAGGCCTCGCGTCAAGTGTCATGATAAAGATTGTGTTCATTGTTGATAGGTTAGCTTTTATCAATCTGTTAAACTGTTTAATCTAATCTAAAATAAAATGCCATATGTACATTTAATATGTGTCAAGTAAACACAGTAGTTCTTGTTAAATGGCTGTTTACTACTACAACAAGGTGTTATTCTGTCCCTCAATAGCCGATCAGTTCCTGCCAAAGACAAATCATTAAAAGCAGCATGCTATTTTCTAAAAGCGTTCGACATTTCATGAACCTTCGGGTCACTGTGGTTTTTAAACAGAAGTGCATTTGTTGGTGGTTGTTTTTCGTGGCTGAATAATCTACATTTGGTGGTAGTAGTTCAAGAATATAAAGAAGCTCTGTGGCATAGAAGAATTACATAGCAGGAGTGTCAGTGTTTGGTTTGGGTCTTTTCATGGGACGTAAAACGTAGAAACCTGCCAGTCTGATTGTTGCTCTGTTGTTGCACTCTAACACAACGTGCAAACTGACTCGTGGCAGTTTTCTTTCCCCCCCCCCCTTTTTTTTGTTTCATTTATATCCCCTTGTGAAATCTTGTTCGACAGCTTGTGACTGCAGTCAAACAGTGGGCCATTCTTGGTTAACTTCCACTTTTAGGATCCTATTCAAATGAGCCAAAACCTGCGTGCTGAGTCAAGACTTTTGAGCCTCAAACGCTGCTAATAGACTTTGTTATAGTGGAAGGCTTTTATATTTTTGTTTACTGAAGATTTAGCAATAATTTTGAATTTACAAAGCTTTATAAGCTATAATAAAGCTATAATATACAAAGCTTAATGAGGGGTAAGTGTAAACTCCTTCAAAGCAGCAGAGGCCTGAGGTCTAAATGCCACCTTTGTACGTTTTCACAGAATAAGACAGGAACTGACTGGTTAACACCAAAACATGTCACCCCTCATGCTGCATAACACTTCAAAGGAAACTCACAGCAGCGTATCTGTGGAGAAACACATATTTTTTTCCTCTCCGGTTGCTTTAAAATCGGCACAGACGGCAGCTGCCAGAGCCGGTGGACTGATGGGCGATGAGCCGATAACGTAGAAGGACGCAGATCACTTTGGGAGTAGAAAGCTTTAGCGGGCTTTATTGTTGAAGCATGTGGCTGTTATGTAAGTGGATATTTGGGCAGCAGATGTCAATTATGAAGGCCAGGAGGGTTTTTATTTATCTTTTTCTGGCCATGTGATGCGATATCACCTCTGTGATATGATACTCATAAAAGGTCTGCTGATTAAATATTCAGATGGTTTAACCAACATCCTGCAATGCCAACTTAATGTACTGCCGACACTTGATGTACATAGCATAAGATTAACGTACTTTAATGTAAAGGATTTCAGCTTGAAACGACAGCTTGTGACTGTAAGAGAGCATCTGATCCCCCCGAGAGTGACACACGATACATCCTATTTGCTCGGATTAATTTCTGGTAGCGGTTTTCGTCGCTGGCAGGAAATGTTCCCATCATCCGGACGTTATTAATCAAAACTTGGAAGATAAATCATTAAAAAGGATGAAGCTGGTGATATTCTATACTTTGTTATTGTCAACAAATCCAATAAAAACACTAAAGCCAACAATGCAAGTCTCTTTCTAAACCTGTGACTACCAGCCTGAAGCGCATGTTCATCCCGAAGACGTAAATTAATTGAAACATGTAAGGAATAAACATATGCCAGAAAGTTACTAAATCAGCAGCAGCATTGTTTGCTTTTTTGAGCAGCGGTTGGTGCTCTAGTAGGAATACGGTGCAGAAGAAGTGTTCATGGTAATGAAAGAACATGTCATAGCCACTTAGATCTTTATAGGCAAAAGATTTGCAACATTAAACAATGGCAGTAAGAAAAAAAATGAAAAATTAATTCATTTTTCCTGCTGATTTTCTGATTTATTTGCGGTGCCATCGCCATTTTAAGTCTTGCATAATGTCCTTTTTATTTCAACTTGTGCATCTCGTCATGTGTCACTTTTTTTCCATTGAGAAGATTTCTTCAGTGATTATTAGTCATTGGTTACTAGTGTCTGTCAGTGGCACTGCTTTCTTCCAGTCACTTGTAATAGCATTTTTACTTGTTACCAGTAATACCAACCAACCAAATGTTAGTCACTTCCTTTTACACAACAACCCTTTACATACCATTTCCTAAATATACATGAGTAATCATTCAAATGATCCGCTGGCACCAACATTTCTGACGTACGTAGGCGACAGAAATCACCTTCTTAATGAAAAATTCATGTAAAGAAGAATTGGATGTGATCATCATCTGAAATTTCAATATTAGGCTCTTCGCTGATGTGTTTTTAATAGTCTTTGGACAACTATGGAACTCTATGACACAGAGGAATAAGATATATCAGGCCTTGGGTACGCATACAGGTCTTAGCAGGTCGGTCATTGCTGGTTTTGGTCTTTTAATGGGATTTCTTGACAGTAAGGGAAACCCTGAACAAACCCAGTGCCATGCAATGTCGTGATGGCCCATTATACCAACCCCAATAATCTGAAAAACATTACATTGGACGGAAAAGCCATGCACAGGCTTGAAAAGTGCATCGTGGACCAGAATTATTTGGTCCAATGGGAGTATTGGGGTTGTCAGAACAATGGACACATCCTCACAAACTCTAACTCATTCTTAAAGTGTCTGTCCAGGAAAAATGTAAATTTTAAACTTCTGCCCTGCCAGGAACAAGAAGATAACTTGCTGACATACAGAATTTCTAAGTATAGAGGAAGTAAAAGGGAAAATCACTGTCTAGAGCTTTATTACTTATTTCCTGTCTGTTGCCAACAACGGGTCAAGGAAAAGAACCTGCCAACAAAATCTTTTTTTTTCTTTTCAGAAAAGGGCCAAGTCTACAAGCAGAAGAAGCCCACCATGTACCCGCCGTGGAGCACCACGTTTGATGCCCACGTCCATCGCGGTCGCATCATGCACGTGATGGTGAAGGACCGGACAGCAGAGCTGAAGTCCGAGGCCACGGTGGCTCTGGACACCCTGGCAACACGATGCAAGAAGGAGAACGGCAAGCTGGAGATCTGGGTTAGTGAAGTGGGATTGGTGTGTTTGTACTCCCGGACCAGCTGTTTAAGTATTCAAGCAAAGATTCAGATGGGCTGACTCCAATTTGGGTCCAGAAACCAAATGTTTAAAGTGGCAATCAACCTTTAAACAGTCGATTTGTGGTACTAAGAATCTGCTCACTGCCCAGAAACAGGCACCCAAAGTGGTTGGACCATGTAACGTCTTCAGATGAAGTCCAACCGGGGGACTATTGTTACCCGTCAGTCCTCCTCGCGCTCTACCCTCATTTCTCGTCATCTTTCTATTATACCAAAATACTCGAATTGCTCGAGATCCAGGTAATTTAGGCCATCAAGCTCATGCTAATTACCCAGTTCTCTCTCAATTTATTTTTAACTAATCAGAAATTAAAAACAGATCACTTCTCATGCACCAGAGACTTTTTCCCTGGAAAGACTCAGCTTTGAGTGACACTAGAGGCTTCGAGTCTGATACTAAGAATAAAACAAACATGGATGAATCAAATGAAATGTGTGGTCGTATGTGTCAGACTGTCTGGCTCCGTGAGACCAAACGGCATTACATGTTTCCCAATTTTACCATTCATGCATCATCATGAATCAACATCCTTCCTTTTTTGTTCTGAATGTTTTTCTCATGAATTTTAGTCCTGAAATGTGGCTTTTCTTTCTGTTTTCCTTTCTGTTTTAATTTCTGTCTCAGCTGGAGATGAAGCCACAGGGCCGCCTGCGGATGGAGGCCAGGTATTATCTGGAGAAAAGTGGTGAGTAGTTCAAACCTGCCAGGGTTTTTATTACCTACAAAAAAAGTTCTCAATACTATCTATCTATCTATCTATCTATCTATCTATCTATCTATCTATCTATCTATCTATCTATCTATCTATCTATCTATCTCCACTTCAAGGTTGTGAAGTGTATTTTCTGGTAGTCGTCTACTACCAACTTTTTCTCGTGTATTCAAAACAGATTCTTTGTTTCTGGCAGCAGCAACACAGTGCATCATTTCCTGTGTGCCATGTTATCTTCTGACAAAATCAGGTGTTTCAACTGACAATTTTTAATGGTTTTATGCCTGCAGGATCACCATTATACCAACTTATGGCAGAGAACGTGTATACAGTACTTTTTACTTTTTAGCCCTCACCTATCGACATTTTATTATTTTAAACGCTTTCATGTGACAGTTTTGGGATCTTTGATGGAATATTTTGATGTTTGTCTTGTTAAATTATTATATTATACATAGTCTATTCATAGTGAACAATTCTTCAAGTCCTTCAAAGGTCTGCACCACTTGTATGCACCCTCGTGTGTTTTAATGAGCCTTAATCGTCCCAACCTAATTACATTTTCTCAAACTAAAAATAAGCACATGCTGCCGGTCCTAAGAGTCGCACGTGGATGTGTGTGTGTGTGTGTGTGTGTGCTTTGTGTTCAATCCATTTTACTGGTGCTGTCCTGACATTAAACGCCATACCAAGGCCTGAGAACTCACCACCAACTAAAAGGAAGAAGCAATCTCATGTTTCTATGTATAGATCCAGCAAAAAGGAAATCATTGCTCAGAACAACAGGTGGCATAGCGACCGGTACTCTGTGACAATTTGATCTGTAGGACTTCCTCCTGAGCTACAGGCAAACAAACACACACACACACACACACAGTGCAGTAATGTGCAGCCTGTCAAAATATAATTAACTGCGGTCTAACTGACAGACAATCCATGAGCAGCCTTTATGCAATAAACTCAACACAAGATATTATGATAAATACAATATTACGCTTTTTAAAAAGAAAGATTTGGGCGAGCGTACTGCTTTGCTTTCTTTCCAAGAGCGGGAGGAGATGATGAACAGCTGAGCTGGGGATTGTGCTGGAATTATTTCTTGGCTTGGCTTTCAACAGCCGGTCATATTGACTCTGCAAAGCTTCCTGGATGTTGGCACCAAAGTGAGGTTGCCAGGTTTGGTACCACCGTGCCTGCACATAGCCCGAAACCAAAGTCACAAATTGACCTTTTCGCATCTCTGTTTATGGATGTCTAACAAACAATATGAACTGTATCAATAAGTCAACGGTGCAGACGCTGGTTGTCTTTTTTTTTTTTTTAACTATGGACAGAGCCAGGCTAGCCGTTTCCACCTGCATCCAGTGTTTATGCTAAGCTAGGCTAAAAACTGTAGAAGATGTAGATGTAAATTGTTACATCACACAAATGCAGATGCCACAAAGAGTGAGACGATTGTTTGAACTGCCATCAGTGAGACGAGATAATCCATGTGACTGTTCAACCACTTCGTAAAAATCAGCTGTCAGGTGCAACGACTGAGTCAGACATTAATCTAGAAAAAGCTGCAAAAATCAGAATCGGCTTTACTAGTGGCATGTTTACACGTACATAAGGAATCTGACTTAAATATCCAAGAGAAAAAAAATAAGGGAAGTCAACTTCAGATGCACAAAACATTCTTAACTATCTAAATCCCCGCAGTAACCATAACTAACTGTAGTTACTGATCTCTTGGCGATCTGAAACAGCTCAGCAGTGATTCATCCGACTCATCAAATGGAGCGGTGCAATCTCTGAAAACACTGAAAGCCATTCAGAAGCTGAATGCACACAGAGTCATCCAGTGATATTTTTTCAGTCTTATAGGGATCAGTGCACTAATAGTATTTCTTAAGTCTACAAATGTAAGTATCCAATCATTATAATCACTTTTAAAACAGATTATAATATATATTTTTTTATGTTCTTCAAATTTAAAACTTATATTCCTTAATATTTTCTTGCACTGAACAAAGTTTGTGGACGGTGAAACCCAGAAATCAATGGAAAGTGCACAACAGTTTCACTATGAAACACTGGTTGATTGTAAGTAATTTGCGTTTTCATGTTAGTCTTCAAACAATGTTAAGCCTATATTATAAAATGAGGCTGCAACAGAGAAGACTGACTCACCCATACGAGGTGTTATAGATTAACTCTTTGGTTAAACTGAAACTCTGATGTTAAGAAAACCCCTCCCAATCTGCAGAAGGTGAGAAATCGAAATCTTGGTGTGAAAATAATCTGCCGGTAAGCAATCCCTCCAGAGAAAAGCTCAACAAGTGTCTTTAACATCTGTCTTAAATCGAGGTTGTATGATGTGTTTCAGACACTCCGGGTCAGACTGAGGAAGATTCGGAGGCCGTACCGGAGAGAGAGGGATTATTCGCCCTCCACCAGCGACGAGGCGCCATCAAACAGGCCAAAATTCACATCGTCAAATGTCACGAGTTCAGCGCCACGTTCTTCCCTCAGCCGACCTTCTGCTCCGTCTGCAAAGAGTTTGTCTGGTACGCGACAAACCGAGACGCTGAGTTATCACTTTTCTCATTATCATATTAGTCATTTCACCTGTTTTTGTCTGCCGCAGGGGTCTCAACAAGCAGGGTTACCAGTGCAGACGTGAGTGTCATGATCCTTTTCCACTGACGTTATGGAAACGTTTGATTCCTTTGTAACCTCGTACCCACACGTCTTAACTCTGCCATCTTTGTGTCTTTTAGAGTGCAATGCAGCTATTCACAAAAAATGCATCGACAAAGTCATCGCCAAATGCACCGGTTCAGCCATCAACAGCAAAGAAACGATGGTAAGTGTGTGCCTTCGCTTCACATAAACGCTCTACGTCAGGAATGTCAATTCTTTCAAGCAGTCACATTTAAATCTGGAAGCTGCTGATACAGCGTATGCAAGAGATTTGTAAAGTTGTGGTTATAGTGCTTACTAATCAAGTAGTCAGGTATCATTCACTAGACACTCGTCTCATTTGCTGCTTTTATCTTCTTGCTTCTGTTTCATTTCCTCCTCGGCTACATGCCTGCAGAGTTCACATGCATGAAAACAAAAGAGAATGCAAAACCTCATGTTGTATCATAAAAGACAGACCTGCCACCCGCTGTTTGGATAGAGGAAGTGTTAACTTCTACTGCTGTTGGTCTTTGTTTGCAACACCTGTAATAAACCGTACGATGTGATGTGTGTCCTGCAGATCCACAAGGAGCGCTTCAAGATCGACATGCCCCACAGGTTCAAAGTGTACAACTACAAAAGTCCCACTTTCTGTGAACACTGTGGTACTCTGCTGTGGGGGCTCGCCAAGCAGGGGCTCAAATGTGAGGGTGAGAGGCGGGAGTTTTATGATTTCTGTGGTTTCATGTGTGTTGTTGTTGTGTGTTAAGAAGCCGGTCATGTAGAGTCAGAATTAAACCTCCCATACACACGCGCGCCTTGTGTTAACACAACTGAAAAATGTCTGTAGATTTTACGGTGAAAAACTGCCAAACTATGACGATAAAAGACCATAAAATATTGTATTAAATTTATACGGTAAAACATGGAAGAAATGCCAACCTTACACGTGAAATCAACAGTACTAATATCCTGTTTTATTTTTGTATTTTTAAACGGTAAAATTCTGGCAATGACAGCTAACAGCTTTTTACCGTAAAAACAACAGTTAAGTTTACAGCAAGCCCAAAAAAAACTTCAGCCTCTTTGTCATGAAGCATGAATTGCTTCTGGGTCTTGCGATCTATCTCTCTCAGATACTCTTAATATAACGTCACGGTCCTGTGAAATACAAAACAACAACCTTTTTACACATTCTGCAGAGAGAGTTTAAGATTGTCGCACACACATGCAGTATGTGGAGCAATACTAAAAATTTAGATGAATAAAGTATGATTGTCCCTGCAAGTGTGTCTTAACAGAGTGTAGTGTAGTGTAGCTGGTTGTAATATGTTCCATCATATTAAGTAATAATGTATATTATATATATGTTTGCAGCTGAGAGGCAAACTATGCAAAAAAAAAAAAGTGCACGCTCAGCTGCAAATATGCAAAAATGTGCAGCGCCGTGCAAAGTCACATAAATTCTATTTATATTACACATAATCACAAATTTGCTTTAAAGAGCACAAGAGACAGAGGACAAGCAGAGGTCAGTGCAGCTCTGAAACTTTTTCTCAGCCTCAGTGAAGGAACATTTAATCCTTCAGTTTACCAGAGAACTTCAGAAATCACCAACGGCAACAATAATTGAGGCTACAGTGTGACATGAAATACTTCCAACAGCTGGCAAAACAGAAGACGTTTCAACATTTCCCATCAGCAACACGAAGAAAACTCACTGCAGCTGTCACAGCAGCTGGAAGATGTGAAATTAATCAAATTCCAACACAAGCCGAAACGCTGAGGCAGTCAGCGTGGACAAGGAGTAGATTGTCTGATGTAACGTATTTGGGTGTGCGTGATATGTGGTCGACATTTATCTCCTCTCTAAAGTTATCTAGCTTTATCTCGTGTGCACGTAGCATCAACATCCCCTTTCCAAAGCGTTGATGCATCACCACATTAAGTGCGAAAAGGTGTGGAGGTGCAATCAGTGACGTGTCCATTAAAAGATACAAACGATGATAATGCTGCGTTCTCTGTGCAGAATGCAGCATGAACGTCCATCATAAATGCCAGAAGAAAGTAGCCAACCTCTGTGGGGTCAACCAGAAACTGATGGCCGAAGCTCTCGCCATCATCGAGAGTAAACAGCAGGTCAGACCAACACATCTTCTTGTTCTTGTACTGCGTACATTTGCTACATATTGGTATGTACTTGATGTACTGGTCCATGCTGTTCTCTATTCCTGTTTCCTGGCTCGTAAGAAGGCTTTTCTACTGGAAAATGATCAGCAACATCAGTGTTGTATCCTTGATTCAACCCAGAGTCTCATGCTGGTCCTACCTTTTTGCCTCTAGGCCAAAAGCATCAAAGAATCTGACATCATTGGTCGAGAAGGTCCAGTAGGTATTGGCCAACCCGGAGTGGTCCGAGCTCCGTCTGGGTTAGTGACGGGTGTATCAGCCACAGCTACACCTGCAAGCAAAGGTCAGCCTTTTAAAATCATTCCCATCAAGCCTGTAGTTTATTTTAAATTGTTTTTAATATCACGCTTCCTGACCTGCGTCTTCCTGCAGATGTGCAGGGTGTCTCATGGGACGGTCCAGCTGACGTCAACAGTTCGGTCACAGAGGAGACAGATGAGGAGCCTCTGTACGCCGTCCCCAGGAAGGATCACCACCCGAAATTCACAGTTGAAGACTTCATCCTGCACAAGATGCTCGGGAAAGGCAGCTTTGGCAAGGTACAGGAGGTGGTCTGATTCAATGAAAAGAAACAAAAACATCATGCAAACAGTTACAAAGAGAACATCAAGGGTAAAGATTCTGCATCTTAGTCGTAGGTTAAGGTCTGGGTTAGTGGCTGGCATCCTTATCTTTGCTGCAAACAGGACTGGTAATTCAATGTCAGATTTCTGCATCATTCTAGATCAACTGTACATGCAAATAAAGTAAATGTAAAGTAAAACAGCAGGAAACTAATGAGCCAGATTATTTCAGCTATTTTTAGAAGTTATTAGAAACCACCAACACCTACAAGGAAGTACTCCTTTTCATTAGTTTGTCATCAGTGATGTTCTAGTCAGTCTTATTGACAGAGCTCATTGTGGTCAGACTTGTTTGTGCAGCTGGTTTCCACAGAAAAACCACAGACTGTAGGCGATAGCAAAATTCTTGCAAAAATTTGGACAAGAGGTGAAGAAGACATGAACTGTCACGCTGCAGCTGTCTTGTTTTTTGCTGCGTTTCCAGGTGTTTTTAGCAGAGTTGAAAAAAAGCGGGCGCTTCTTTGCGGTGAAGGCTCTGAAAAAGGACGTGGTGCTGATGGATGATGACGTCGAGTGCACCATGGTGGAGAGGAGGGTCCTCTCTTTAGCTTGGGAAAATCCCTTCCTCACGCACCTTTACTGCACCTTCCAGACCAAGGTAAAGACCACGTATGCTCGTACCGTCTGAACTCATCTGAGGACTTTCAATCCGAGCTCTGACCCTTCTGAATTTTTGTGTTCCAGGAGAACCTCTTCTTTGTGATGGAGTATCTGAACGGAGGAGATCTCATGTTCCACATCCAGAACTGCCACAAATTTGACCTGCACAGAGCCACGTATGTATCCCCCGCCTGTTAAGATACAACGGTTTGTACTGGTGCTTTGTTCTTGCTTTGAATCTTTTTCTTCTTTCAATTCCTGCAGCTTCTACGCAGCCGAGATCATCTGCGGGCTCCAGTTTCTGCACTCGAAAGGAATCATTTATAGGTAGAGTCGAAACAGAACTGAAAGGAGAACTGCTGTCTGTATTTATTTGTGTCTTGCTCATATCCTCTCGTTCCTCTGAAGGGATCTGAAGCTGGATAACGTGCTGCTGGACTCTGAGGGTCACATAAAGATCGCAGACTTTGGCATGTGTAAGGAGAACATGCAGGAAGACTTGCGGACATCCACCTTCTGTGGGACGCCTGACTACATCGCACCTGAGGTGACCACACACACTGTTATACTTAAAACAAGATTATAGATTAATGTAGAGCGATACATGGGCTGTAACTTAAGTCGCACTTCTGGCTACACCTCAATCACTGTTGTTTTACTTTGATACTTTCTGTATCAGTTACAAAACCTTTTACTGATGGAGCCATATGAGACTGCACAGATCTGTACCGAGCTACATGAAGAACACGCATTTCTGAGTCTCTCTGTTACTTAGAAACAACTGAACAAAAACAAGTTTGACCTCTTTAACTGCACTAGGATGTCTGTAGTATTGCTACTGCATCTATTTAGATGTTTTTTTAAATGTAGTTTGCACCAGAAACGCACCATGTTGAAAATCATTTTGACCTCATTGTGAACCAGGTCTTGCAACAATTGGGTGGATACTGTGACCACAAAAACTGAATTACTTTGGAATGTTAGTGGGTTCAAACACAAGCAGAAAGCATTACAGAGAAAGTACAGAGGTAGACCTGATCAGCGAAGTTACCTGCTGAGGTGAAGGAATAAAGCCGCAAACACCCTCTCACACACAAATTTAAATTCATTCGTCATTATGTTGGAGCACAGACTGAAGTCAGACTCAGATGTAGAAGTTGCTTCACAAAATAAACCATGTTGCTTGTTTTGACCTCATGGAGGTTTATTGTCTTAGACGTGGCAACCTGTGTGAACCTCGTTAACTCTCCATTATTTTGAATTTGGCCTGCAGTACCAAATTTTTAACCACTAGGTGTCACTGTTGCAACCAAAGTTACATATTGTTCCTTTAAACCTGCAGACTGCCACTTTTATGGTTGGCAACCCATTTTTGGACCCTAAGTTGAGCAACTTCCAATTGCTACAACAAAAGTAACATAACATAATTTCCAATATGCTTTAGTGGTAACTTATCAGAACTTGTTGTGACGTATAAAGGCTGTGTCCCTTGTTCATTCTGCCATCCTTTTACTATGTTTGCATGTTATTTGGCATCAATTTCAGTCTACAGCTCAGAGTTCAGTTAGTAGTTTTAGAGGTAGTGTTCATGCCCATCATCAATGCATGTCTAATAATAGAGCATCAATGAGATATCACTTGTTTTGTGTGTCAGATCCTGCTCGGTCAGAAGTACAACAGCTCTGTGGACTGGTGGTCGTTTGCGGTTCTACTGTACGAGATGCTGATCGGTCAGTCCCCATTCCACGGCCGCGATGAAGAGGAGCTGTTTCAGTCCATACGAACAGACAACCCCGTTTATCCCCGCTGGCTCACCAAAGACGCCAAGGACATTCTGGTCAAGGTCAGACACTGTGTGTTTCTCGAACGTCCGCTTGAGGCTGGCTGAAGAAGCTGTCATGCACAGTTTGGTCATCTCTGGTGTCTTTGTGCTGCAGCTGTTTGTTCGTGAGCCCGAGGAGCGCCTGGGAGTGAAGGGAAACATCAGAGAGCACAATTTCTTCAGCAGCACCGACTGGAAAGCTCTGGAACAACGGCAGGTGGCGCCGCCCTTTAGGCCAACTTTAGTAAGTCCATTCACATCTCGATGGACAGCAGGGCCTCACTTTTGCATTCAAGTTTAAAAGGATGGAGTTTTTTTTCCAGGGAGTACACGGTCATTTGCATTTTAAACGAGTGTTGAGGCAATTTGAATTTTTTAGCATACATTATGGGCACAGGAATGTAATTACACCCCTTTATATGTTATTCCAGTGAGCATAGTTTGATTTGTTGTTCACTAAAGCTGAAAGTATCATTTGGTTTTGATTGGCAGTGAGTCATTTTGGAGGAAAAATGTGAGTTTTTGTTGCATTTATTGGTTTTATGTGAAAACCTTTGAGTTTCGGACTGTTGGTTCAGACAAATCAAGACATTTGAAGACACCAGACATTTTATAGACCAAACATTTGATTGAGAAACATTGTGGAAAATAATTTTTAGTTGCAGTTCTACAAAATTTGATGACTCATGTTGACCTCAGCAGTTTTATATCACTAATCCTGACATTTATTCTTCTAATCTGATGACGTACGAGTTTAGTTATCGTCATTTACTGGAATATTCTCACTCCCCTCGCAGACGTCGCCCAGCGACTGCAGCAACTTTGACAAAGAGTTCATCAACGAGAAGCCGCGGCTGTCGTGCGGCGACCGGACGCTCATCAACAGCGTCGACCAGACGATGTTCAGAAACTTCTCCTTCGTCAACCCGGGGATGGCTCGCATCCAAACGCGCTGACCTAACGCGACCAGCAACCTACTACCTACAAAAACAAGCCGCTCAGTCACAACCAGCACTTAACTGTAACTGAATCAAACTGTAGAGACTTTAGACCGTGAATGTCACAAAACTCAACTGTATCCGTCAACGTGATGATAACCACTAAACGAAGGGAGGTGTGTCCTGGGTGTAAAGGCACATACAACGCAACTGTGACGGGATCTTTGTCGCATGTATTATCTGTCTATGTGTTAAAATATTAACTAAAAAAGCTCTGCACGGAGACAAAGAGGCAAAGATATACCAAGACTCTTTACATGAAACAGTCCATCACGATGTCGCACATATGATTTGTTAAATATGTACAGTAGTGGCATGAACTTTTCTCACAGTGTACATTAAACTCCAAGACAAACGTAGCCAATTCCTTCAGTTTAAAAGCGTATAATCATGTATAGAAATCCCCTCCACTTGCCTTTGTGCTCATCACGGTGTGCTCATCAATATAAAATGTACAATAATTAACTTATGGTGCCTCATAATACTTTATGAAGTTCAACTAAAGCAAACTGAGATTTTGGTTACACCGTATTAAATATATTGTCCTGTTATTATTTCATTTCCAGAGCTTCAGAGTCCTTTACCTCCACGTCAGGCACTGATGTTAAAAACATATTTTAACATCCCTCGCCGCCGTCGGCGTCGTTGTAAATAAACGTTAATCTAATATTGTGGATATATTGCACTGTGAGCTGGATGTAGATCTGTTAATGTGTAGCAGAGTTCAGTTACAGGGTTTTTGTTTACGTGTGTTTTCTTATCGTACCTCAGGAGTTTTATCGATGCTGTCATTTGAATCAGGTACTTCAGTCCCTGCATACTGTAGTTTTTATTGTTCTCTTCATTGTGAATGCTGTACAATAAAATGTGTGTGTTTTTTTTAAGACTGCTGTTTTGTCTTGTTTTGGACTAAATCTTCACTTCACTTATACTCCACATACTGAGAGAGAGCGGAGGTGGAGGCAGAAAGCAGAGCCATCTCAGTTTTTCCACTTGACATAGTTCTGTGAGATGTTTTCCATAGTTAATTAGGTTTACTAAGAAATTCAGAAGAAATCGACAAACGACAAAACACTAAAGTGTTTACAACAGTTAGTCCATATGTGAGAAACAGGAAGGCGACTTTTACTGCGTGTAGTCAGCAAAATCTTCCATCACAATAGAAGAAACTAGAAATGTATTTTTTTTTAAGTTAAATAGCCTGAAGGGAATGTCTGTTTTATGCTAACAACTCTTCGGTTTACTGATTAATGTTCTAACACCAAGAGATATTATGTTAAAGTGACATGAATATCATAAGTTACGTTAAGATAGACTTAGATCCAGTGATGATTCACATCTTTGCCGATTTTTAGATTAGCCGGGAGGCCGAAGAGGCAGGACTACAAACATGGCGGCCACGAGAGCCACAGATTTTGAGCTTCCATGCGTTGTCCATTCTTTGTACCGTCAGTGGTTTTATGTAGCATCAGGGTCCTCGGCGAAACACTGTCGCTTCACTGTGTGCTGTGTAAGTGGTTGAAATGACAATAAAACACACTTGACTTGACAAACGCAGGGAAACGGAGCAACTACAAGCACTAAAAATAAATAAAAACAAAAGCTGAACAGGGCTGAAGAAGAGAAAGTGTCACAATTTATAACAAATCTACGATGTTGGGTCTCTTTGTACTGATAAAAAGGAGTGAAACCCTCAGAAGGCCAGTTCAAGTGATTCTGTGCCACTCTATCATCAACTCAAATGTCAAGTGCCTTTTAATTAAATGCAACAGGAATACTCCACATCCAACACCACCACCTACTGTCCACCTAACTGAGACAACCAGTAATACCATTCAACAGCACTACATGTAGCATTTAAACAGAAAACTCGGCCACTTCACCTCCTTTCCTTTATTTGGAGTGCAGCAGTGCTGACTGCTGACATCAAACCTCTCTGCCAGTAATGAGATAACTCTGTGTGAAGTGTCACATTCACACACACAACCAGAGCCAACTTCTGCTATTATGTGTGAGGCTAAGAAGAGTGACCATGATGTCACTGAATGACAGCAGACGTGTCGGTTAGTAACAGGATGTGATACATTTAGACGAATTCACAAAAATAAAGTTTTCCCACAAGTAAGCAAGTGTTTAAAAACGGCAACCTGATGAATACTAATGAGACTTTAACCACACAGTGCAACATCTAAAACGAGGGCAACGAAAGTGATGAAAACAATAAAATATATGACTTTAGATACTGGCACATTGAAGAGGTTGAACACACTTGTGGCTGACAAGTGCTGAGAGTTAAAAATGGAACTTTAAACTGGTTTAAAGTTCCATTTTTAACAATGTGTAGCTCTAACTTCAACAATAGTCCTTATTGGGACAGCTTTGTAGCTTCTACAGACCATATTTCACTTAACATGATGAATCTCTTTGTAAAGTACAAATTATGACACTAGCAGTGTAGTTCAGCCTCAGTTTGTGCCTCTTATATAACACTTCTCACCATTTATTCACATTTACAACATTTGGAGTCACGTAACCGTTCTTTTCTTAAAGATAGCAGTCAACTGACAACACTTACCGCCATTCTGGAGACATTTCCACCTTCAGGAAAAACATGCATCTATTTAAAAGTAAAGGTGTGTTTGCATTGTGTTTTCATCTAAACCAAGATGGCGACAGGAAGTGACACGACGCCTCGGTGCGTGCCTATATCTCTTCCCCGCCTTGAGCTAGCAGTGGCTAGCAGGCTAAATATGAGAGGTTTTTTATATTATACATGAAAATACAAAATAATGAAGGGCAAAATTATGATTAAATATAAATTCTACATAAATTCTCCATAGTACGGAGACCCTAAACTCCCAAAAGGTGCTATTCTTTTGTCTTGTGTGCACAAAATAAACTAAAATAAAGATGTTGAAATTTACACACATCTTGGGTCTTCTTGGAACATGGTGTGTGTTTTCACTGGGATGTGAAAAGCCAGTCAGTTTAGTTGCATTACAATAATGAACACTGGAGCAGTTTGGTTGCTCAGCGCAACGTTTGAACAATTATTTTATGACGTCTTTCATGTTGGGTTCCTGCTTCAACCTGACTTTGCTCAAGACTAAAATAAATAGTTGCTTTGCAGTAATTGCTTGTTCCATTAAGCAAAAAGTCTAAATCAATTTAAAACTTCCATCAAACACTGCTTTGTCTCGTGATACGAGACTCTGAGGTAAAAATAAAACTAAACTGAACTACCTGAATAGTTGTATGAGATCTATATTAAATAACCCTAATGTAAAAACTGAGGTTTTCCTTCCATTTACCCGACTGGACTGCATTTAAAGCTCAGTGAGAAGCAGCCGCTTTGTGGTACGTTTCCAAACAAGTGCTGTGCTAGGTTTATTTTAATGCAAAACGCAGCGACCAACCTCATTTGATATGGTAAATTCCTTTATATTTGGATCTGCCAGATTTCATTTAAACAGTCAAAAACACGGCCAACATGGGAGGAAGCGCTCCCCGTTCACGCTTTTAATGACATTCCTCGTGTTCAACAGACAAGTTACAGACAGAGAGTGCAGATACAGAATGAGAAATGTTAAGTGCTTCATCACTTTAAAAGATTTAAGATTTGGGCACACGCACTAAGTTTTTATGATTCTTCATATACAGAGATTCTTAGGTTTCGTGGGTTTATTTTCTTTAAATACTTGGCATAGAAACAACTGGATGGCTATTGTGTGTTCTCAAAGGGAAAAATGCAGTTCATCAGTGGGAAGCATTTGTCCAGGCCAGAGTCTCTTCATGGTCCAGGTCCAAGGAGAAGGTTCACAAACTGTTGAAGAGACACCAAGTCCTAAAAACAAAGTTCACTTCTTATGTCTTTAATCACGTGTCCGTCATGGTCAAGAAGGACCTGCATAGGCCACTGTAAAGGGCTTGATACTGTAATAGATCTGTTAGATTTACAGATGAAACATGACATGAAGAAATTTCTTTCACACTTGAGTGACTTGATGACGCCTTCATCAGGTGAACCACAATCTTCTACACACCTCTACACACAACTTTCAAACTACTTCCTAAGATGTGGGCTGTTTTCTTGATCTGCAGGAGGCAACATGGTGTAGCTATCGAGTGATTTTTCACATTATGTAACAACATTGTGTGTTTGTGGCATCAGTTCAGGAGGCTGCAGAGGGTCTTCATCGCCTCCCGGTGGTGCCGGCACCACTGCTGCGGTTGAGGTTGCGGCTGAGCTGAGGGAAGTGAACTGTGGGTGTTCTGGATGTGGGACCGTAGAGGCCGAGGTTTCTGGCTGCCGCCGATTTCCTGGGCTGCTTCACGCTGGGGAACGGGGAATAGACCTGTTGCTTCTGAGTGAACGCCGGGGTGGACGGGGAGGAGGACATGTGAGATCTGGTGGACGAGGAGACGGAGGAAAGTGAGGGGGTGGAGGGGGAGGATGTTTTGTAAAAGGTGGAAGGCGCGGGAAGAGGGAGCGAGGAGAGGCCGTTAGCTGAGTGGGGTGAGGGTGTTGGAGTGGAGGGTGGTGTCGGAGAGGACGAGCAGGACGGGCCCAGAGAGGGGGACGGACTTTGGATGGACGATGAGGAAGAAGGGATGTTCAAAGCGATGGAGGGGGAATGTCTGTCGGAGCCGGTGTTTCTTTCTGAACCCAATGAATCAGATTCTTTGTGTCTGCTGGAGGATGGAGGAGGAGGGAGGAGAGGGACTCTGGGTTCTGGTTTAGACTCTGGTGGTGTCGGTTGTGTATCTGGTTGTGCGTTGTCTGATTCGTCCTCTAGATCCAGGGAGTCTAGCTGCACCACCACCTCTGCAACTTCTGCTTCTTTTGTCTCATGTGCAACCTGTGGAGCCTCGTCACATACCGACCCTGGACCAGAGGGACCAGGAGATGGAGACACAGAGTAGTCACTCCCCTCTTTCTGCTCCTCATCATCATTTCTCTCCTCCTCACCTTCATGTCTTGTCGATTCTCCTTCCTCCTTCGCCTCGTCTTCCCTTTCCTCTGAATCCCCAAAGCCCAGCTGCGCTCGGGCCCTGGCGATGTTCCTTCGATGTACCCGGACGTGAGCACGCCAGGGTGACCCCGCGCCTCCTACAGAGCTCCCCGGAGATCCAGTGCTGTTGGAGGGCAGCGAGCCACAGCGCTGCCTGGCCGGGGAGCCCTGACTCTGGGACAGAGAAGTGGGTCGGGACCCTGGTTGCGTGGATGTGCTAGTGGATGAGAACCTGGAGCTCCCTCCGCGTGGTTTCCGACCCAGAAGGAGGTGGTTGACTACAGAGCTGGAAGGGTTGAGTTGGGAGGCCAGGACACGGGTGGCGGGGCACTTGTCTATAGGGAAGGTTAAAGGTAAACACGTTAAAACAGGTTCACAATAGATGATCCGGGTAACAGCAGAAGAGATTGTTTTTTTCATGCTTGTAGGTGGATTTGTAAACTGAATATTTGAGTCCTACAGTAAAATGTTTTGAACTGAGGTTACTGTGACACGTGAACTGAGTTTGCCACCATGTTTTATCATGACAAAAGCTCAAGTTAACCCGAAAAAGATGTTTTTTTGTTAAGCGAGCTACAATAACTGCCCAATAAACCAACATTGTGTAACTCTTCTACCATTAAATAACAGGTTTAAGCCGGTGTCGTGCCAGAACTGGGGCTGGACAACAGGGCTCAATAAACAATCCATGAAAATGTCTCTACACTCCAAAACTGAGATGATTTTCTTTTGATTGACAAATTAATTAACTGTGTCAGCGTTACAGTCATCACAGTCAACATGACACACGTCAACATTTAATTAAACAGAGTGACACACAGTCAGCTGTTCAGAGCAGCTGCTGCCAAACGCTTTAAATCTTCAGACACCAGAGGGCGTCCAAAGGTTTTTGGTTTATTGCCTCTGACAGAGTGAGCAGAGTGCACTTTAATTTCTCTTATGTAACGTGCAGTATTTTGGCCTTTTCTCAGTGTTAGTGGTCCATGTTAATGTAAACATGTCTTTATAAAAAGCTGATTACTGAGCTTTACTGAGTGTTTACGTGATGATTAATGTGCAAAGATGTTTGAATCTGAAAGAAAACATCACCGTAATACTGTTACACAAGCTTCACAAATCATATGTTAGCATGAGAAGGGAGGAGCATCAAGTGGAAGGAATTAACAGAGGTCAGTGATAAGAGTTTGCCCAATCTCCACCCAAAGAAACATGAATCATCTGCAAAAATCAAGTACGATTGGAGACATCTGTCACTTTTGGAGACCTCCTCAGCAGTTTTGTTGCATGAAATTAGTTACAGGTGTCTCCAAATAAATATTTAGGCTTTCTCTGTGCTCACACACCAGCTGCAACTACAAAAAAACCATCACCAGTTGTCAGTATTCCCTACGAGTGGAGCACCAAATGTGCTCTCAGAACGCCAGAGGCTTACGGTACTCCTCTCATTTTGACACTCGTGTTTGCTCGGAACAAAGCCGAACACGGCAGCCAAGCTTTAGCAGAAAATGAATCATACATGTACTCCACCTCCAGCGTTCTGAGAGCATCCAAAAGCTGATTATTTCAGCGTGAGTTTACAACGTGGAGAGGATTCAATATTTCTGGAGGCAGCGGCTCCTTTGCCAGATTTCCAATGCTTCCCCCCCCCCCCCCCCTTTTCAAAATGAGCTTGTTTTTTTTGTACCACCCGCTTAAATCTTTGCAGTGTATGCAATTTTTGGGATTATTTTATTATGAATTATGAATAAATGCAATTGGAAATCTGCCTTAGGAGAGTAATTTGATTATAAAAAAGATTTTATGATCAGAATACTGTACCGTCCTCCTTAAATCATTCAGTTAGTTTGATTCAACCCATTAAATCAACCCCAGAACACCCAGCTTTCACACAACCCTTTGCTTTGACACCAGTACCGTCAGTGTTGTGGCCGGTACTGTCGCTCTGATTGTTGTGCTGCTCCTGAGGAATCCCTGGACTTGTGGCCATGTGAGGTCCAGGTCCTGCGAGTCACATATCATCGTCAAACACCCAAACTTTCTGTCGTGTTTTTCTGTCCCCAGGTGGAACCTCACGAGTGTTTGCCCGGTTCACAGTTTCAAGCAGCAGCGCTGTGTTACCTGTTTTTCACTGTCAACAAACAGCAATTTCTGTGGCCTGTGGTGTCTTTAACTTTCACTCGGTGTGCTTCTTACTGTTTGAAAATGATGCCTATGACGGGAGCTTAAGCAATAAAGGCTCCTGAAGGATAATATCTTTAAATTAAATTAATATTTTGTTGTGAAATAGGAATTTTGTTCTGTATTTATGAGCAACAAATCACTGTATCAGCCACCTATGAAGAAGCTGGGTTTATATCATCACTGCCTGATGAAACCTCTGACTTTTTTCTATATATAAACGTGCACAGTCAGTGTTTATAGTCGTATATAGTTATTACTCTTCCTCCCACCTGTGCGGATGTAGAGTTGCATAGCCTGCTGCTGCTGCCGCCTTTTGATGCGGGTGTATTGCTTCTTCAGGGCGTAGATGTCGGTGCTCATTCTCTCCATCATCATGCTGTTGATTGCCGCTTGATGCTCCGCCTTGGCGCCCCCTCCTCCTCCTCCTCCGCCTCCGCCTCCACCACCTCCTGCCCCTGCAGCTCCCACCGCTCCCGGGCTCAGCTCCGCGATGTTCCCCTGCTCTGTTCTCTGGTCTGGAGGTCGAGTAGAAGAAGGAGAAACTGTGATCAGGTTTTTTATCCCAGCATCAAACTCTTCACTCTGGACAGTAAACTGAACTTTGACCAACGCTGCCAACAAACTTCCACAAACTCAGAGCACTTTCTGTTGCCCCCCGCCCGCCTTCTGCTGCTGCTTTACAGTCCAACACATTCTCCTCTATTGTTCCTCCTGTTTTTTTAACGTTAACTTCCTCCAACAAGAACAAACTCACATGCCACGCCTCCAAAATCACTGGTCTGCCCACCCTCCACCTCCCAGACCTCAACAGTGAAGCCATTATACTCAGAGCACACAGTATAACACATGACCCCAGCCGCTTATCCGTCAAACTGCTCCCATCCGGTCGCAGATATGGGTTGGCCCCTCTGCCACAGCATCCTTAACAAAACACCCCAGTAAATGTGTTTTGCTGGGAGCACTGACAGTATAAAGAATAGACGGCGTATGCGTGACGCCACCCACAGGTTTGAAGCTCAAAACATGTGGTGCTAGATGCTGCCATGTTGGCAGTCTTAGCTCTTTCCCCTCCCAGCTAATCTAAAAATTGGTAAAGACGTGGATCATTAGCGGAGATGAGGCAAGCTGAATAACAAATGGACACTCAAATAAGAGCATGTTTAATTCTGATGTTGTGAGCTATACGTACGGAAAACGTGCTGCGTTTTGTGGTTATGTCGCGGTGTTTAATGTATTTTTTGTACAGACCGTGGCAACAAATGTCCATGTTTCCTTTTTTCTTTTTCTACTTTTCCTTTCGACTTCCGGAAACGAAAACTGACAGACGAAATCGAGAGATTCAAAGATGAGCGTCCGGGGATTTTTGGTTGGTAAACGTTCCAGCAAAATACACAAAATGAGACAAAATCCGACGTGCCTTTTTAAGCTCCTTTTCTTGACTTATTTGCTCACCCAGTTTTGTTTTTATCCCCTTTAATCAAGATAAGCTGAGCAGTCGAGACACAAAATTACAACATAAAAAAAAAAAAGCTTCTAGATGCTATCCGAGGAGGACGATGGCAGAATTTGGGGAGTTTTTTACACCGAAAAGACCAAATGTTTCCTGAAATACGTACTGATTGGGACTGAGACTGTTTTGCAGACCGCATTCGGTCCAAAGTTACAACTTTCAAAGACTCTGCGTCTGAGTCAGTCCTTCCTGTTTTTGGCCTCTGATGATTAAGATTCTGCTTTTAGACAAAACCAACCTTTGAAGACGACGAGAAATGAATTTATCGTTTGACGTTTATTTCCTTATATTTGTCTTCTCTTACGTTTGAAAAAGGTCGGTGTGTTGGGACGTATTTTTCCATCTATTTTTCAGCACCTCTTCCTCCTTTTGTGTTCAGCCCAGCAGCACACAATGTGAAACTCTCAGCAGAGCAGCAGCTGGCGGTGTAGTTTGTTTACTGTAATTACACTGTTGTCTCGCAATGATTTATTGATGTTGGTGTTGCTACACTTTCTCTAAAGAATGAGCCACGTTTGAACCGGGTCAAATCAGTCGGACTGAGTTCTCTTTAAATGAAGCGCCCGCTTCTGAATCTCTCTGGAGAGCGACGACTACGGCTTCAGATCTTAGCCGGTGTTTTTAACTAAATCCCTCAGGCTGTTTTTCATGTATTGGAAAAGCCGCTGAAGGAGGAGGAAGTGGAGATTTGTCTGGAGGAAACAGATCAGAGACATTTTGTAATTGGACTCAAATCGGGGTCAGAGCGCAAGGATTTGGGGGCGGTAGTTTATCTTGAGCCACTTGGCTGCCACCTCTGTACGCTCTCTCTCCGCTGGCTGCCATTAAACATCCCGTGTAGTGATTCATGTGGCTGCACTGACCTTTCAGATGTTTCTGGTACCTCTGCAGCTCGGGGGCCAGCAGGCCACCCAGGGGACCCAGGCAACCGAGCGCCGTCACCATGGAGTCTTCATCATCCATGTCGGCGTCGTCGTCGCTCTCCCAGCTGCCCAGACCACCGCTAGAAGCAGATAAAACCATCAACACCACCATCTCACATTTTATTTTACATTATTCTGGATCATAAACATTTTGGGGACAGAAGTTGTGCCTCTAAGTGACCTGCGGAGGATGAATATGTCCTGTATCTGTATCTAGACTTCATTAATAGTAGAAAAAGATGCTTTAAAAGGCTCCCTGTTAACTTTAATATTTATATTAAGTGTTTCTGACCAAAACATTTCCAGCTAGTGGTTAAAAACTATTGAAATTAATTATAATTAAAATATAAAAGATGTATTTTTGTATTTTATCTCTTTTATTTAGCATACTATGAACCTTATACCTTTTGAGTGTCCTTAATAAAGTTATAATAGTAATTTTTAAGTGTAGAACCAACCTTCCGTTGGATTTGACTGAGGTAGGGAATGGAGTGATGTTGTAGGTGTATTTCTCTCTCAGCTCGGCCAGTTGAGGGAAAGGAAACACTGCGATGGAGTAAACCTCCTGACAGATGAAGAAGAAGCCGGAGAGAAAAAAAAATCAAATTCAAAGTACTTATATCATAAAAAAAAGGGCATGAAGTGTGACAGGTTTTGTTCATCCCGTCTCTACCTGCATGAGTTCAGAAGGATCGATGAGGTTGTGCTCCAACATCTCCTGCGTGAGGCAGCCCATCGTGCTGTAGAACTCATCTGCTGTCTGACAATACTCGATCCTCCTGGACGGAGACAGAGCGAGGATGGAGTTATATAAAATATGCACATTGTCGATGTGTTTTAGCATTAGCAGCAGCTGTAGTAGTAGTAAGCTTAATTAAAGTTATAGTTTTATCAATGCTCTGGGTTTCAGTGAAGATTTTTAGTGTCTCAAAGTCCAAATTTTGTTTTTTCACCCAACTTGATTTGAAAATATTCATGAAATCATGATCAAACTTTATTTTAAAACTGCTAATTCACACGAGTCAAATCGTTCTTTGTGTAAGCGAGGGTCCACTCACTCTCCCAGCCTCTCCCAGATGGCAAGGGCGACCCGGAACAACACCTCCGAACCCTCGAAGAACACCGAGTCCCAGATCTTCAGCACGGTGGGCGCCGGCAGGCAGGTGGCGAACATGGTGAGGAACCACTGCATAGTGAACACGTTGGTCAGCGGAGGCTCGTAGCTGCCTGAGAGGGAAAACACACACACACACACACACACACACACACACACACACACACACACACACACACACACACACACACACACACACACACACACACACACACACGGGTGTTATTTGTTATTTCAACACCGGCATACTTACATACTGACACACATACACACAGATCTGTACCTCCGGCTTCTTTGTTGGCAGCTTTCTGAAGGTGGTGGAGATGTTGGGACAGTCTGGGCAGCTTCAGACGCAGCAGGTCTCTGAACACCGCCATGTCCACTGACAGAAGGAGACGTGATGGATTAAAAAGATTTGTTGGTTCAAGATTCAACGTAACCTGATGGTATCAGCCATCCCTCTTTGTTTGAAGGTCTGTTTTGATCAGACACTGACACGTTCCAGACCACAGCCACATTTATTGACCCTTTTTGCTGCTGAATCACAGATTTTAATTGTTGATTAATCGCCTATATTGTTTTGATCATTTCATTGATGTTTTAGACTCTAAAATGTCAGAAAATTGAGCCAAAGTTGATTTTTTTTTACTCATTTTTGTCCAAAATCCACATTTATTCAATTTACTATGAAAGAAAAGCAAAAAACAGTCACATTTAAGCTGGAAAGTCATAAAAAATTACTTTAATAATTACTGATTGTCAGAATCTGTCTCTGATGTGTTTGTGATGCAGAAAATGCATATTTTACTAAAAAACAGACAAATCTCTGCTTGTTTTGTCCAAACTGAAGAGACTTGTAGTTTACCTCTGGGCTGAAGTTTCTGTGTGTGTATGTGTGTGTCGTTGTGTGTACCTGACAACGCTCGCAGGTTGTTGGCAAAATAACTCTCCGGCAGCACTTTGTCGATCAGATAGATCATCACCTGGAAAACAGACAGTGAGTCGATACTCAAAGGGCGCAAAGCAACATTTTTCATACAGCATGAATGAGGATTTTATAATATAATTTTTAAATAACAAATTCTCTGATTTCAGCTCCTCATGTGTGAATATTTTCTGGTTTCTTTAGTCCTCTATGAGAGTAAGCTGCATATCTTTGGGTTGTGAACAAACTGATTGATTAATTGTCAAAATGCCTGATAGATTCGTTAGTTGCAGCTCTACACGCCTGCATTCATAGTTTCACTGTGTTCGTACCTTCAGCGCGTCGCTCTCATTGCCTTCAGTAACCTCCAGTATGAGGGCAGCCAGCACGTTGAATCCTTGACAGTAGCCCACGGCTTTGTTCCAGCGGGCGTAGGCAAGCAGCACCCTCTTCAGCACCACCCTGTCCTGCTCCCCCTCCTGGCCGCAGTAAGAACTGCAGCCCGTCCTGTGTAGGTCCTGCACGGGGTGTACACGGTGTGTGTGCGTTATTTCATTACACATCAGTGAATTTATTGGATAAATTAATCATTTCCATTCGGGACGGAGAAGACAAACACGGAGAAGTCGATGATTGGACTTTGTCCTGCTGATGGAAACAGACTGTTGAATCTGAGTCACCACGATGTTTCCATGATGGTCATCGTGTTCTCTGACGCAGTCATAAGCAAACATCCTCTGGCAGACACTGCTCTTCACACTCACATCAGTTTTTATTATTATGATATGCTCATATATACACACTAAGATCAATGATGAGCATCGAAATCATCATTATCGTGCACCTCATTTGGCCTGCCGATGATCTTTCTTTTGGTCATCCTGCGTACAGCACACATGCTGTTTGTGTCTCTGCTTATTTTTATCTGCATTCTGTGGAAACATGCTGACACTGCTGCTGCTGCTAACACACACACTTTTATAAAAACCTGCATACACACATTCATCTCATTCCCCAATCCCCAGTTAGCTATACGAAGCGATTACCTTGACGATCTGGATGCCGAGGGAGTCGTCGTCCGGGTTGCTACGCTCGTTAAAGGCAAAACGAAGCGTCTTCTCCCAGTCAATGGAGATACTGTGGAGGTACTGATCTGCCAGCGTTAGCCAAACCTGCACGGAGACAAAACAGTCCCAACTGAGCCATACGAACAAAGATTATACATTTTTCACCTTCTCAGGTTTCTTTCCCTTCCAGCAAGTCTCTAAGAGGCCCCTTTGTTCACGGCGATTCAATTTGTTTCGCAAGTTCAGGAAGGAGATTTCAGTGTTCGTCTCCACTGACGAGACGAGAAGTATCACTTCCATTTCCCGGCTCTCTCCTCCCCGGAGATGAAGCTGATGATGTGAGATAAATGGAGCACTGGAGGCAAAGTGCCTCTGCGTATTCTTCCTCTACACACTGCGCTGTCTCTCTCAAGACTGTACAACTCAACTGGGTCAGAACTTTCTTACACTAAATACCGTCTGAGCTCCAAACAGACACAAACAAAGAAGAACATGTAGCAATTACAGGGGCCGCCAAATCCACCATTTCAGCATAGTTGAAGTTACATACCCGCTTCCTCCATTCCTTTGGGATCCCAGTAGGAAGTCTAGCCACTGCCTTAAGGGCGTCGTACCACTGTTGGAAAGAAAAACACTTTTTATTGACTCTTTTAATTAACCAGCACACTCCCACCACGCATAAACATTCAGCTCAGCAGCTAACAGCAGTGTCACAACAGTATCGGACGTACTGTTGAATCTTCTCTGATGTTTTTCAGAGTGTTTACCTGCTGGAATCCGTTCTTTCCCAGCGATGGTTCGATGGTAAACTTCAGCCTTGTGTCAACACCTGCAAACAAACACAGGTGTCAGACTCGTCTCGAAGCAGCTCGGCTGACTATCATCGTACGAGGCAACATCCTAAAGTTACTGTACGGAAGATTTCAGGCTGTAATTTGAGAAAACGGGCACGAAATGATGCAGAAAAGTCGTATCTCATTACATGAAACACTTCATATCGTGTTCTTCTACGTATGCGTAGATGAAGTGTCATGGTTATGCTTTGGTTGTGTTGTTTTGCTGTTTGGTTTTGTGTTTGCTTCAAGATGCCACTCCTGGGTCAGATTATCCCGGTTTGGTTCGTGCCGTGGATTAATCTCTCATACTTTTTGATCTTCCGAGGATTTACTGGTGTTACTCGCGTGTTAGGCTGCGAGCTTAGCGCTACTTTTCTCGTGTTTTTGATGTTGTGACTTTCAACTTTTCCCCCGTGTACATCTGATCTGCTCGCGTTACTCCACCTGCAACGCCGACCAGCCTTCAAGCCTCCACCTCCTTCATGCCTTCATGCCCTTTTGAGTTAAGCATTATCGGCTTTTGTCTCTGCACTTTGGGTCCAAACACAAAACCAAAACATAACAGATAGTATACTGTATTTATAATATCTGCTATGAATAATAAGCATCTTTGGCATAAAGGAAATGCAGAAAAGAATGTATGAAGAGGAACAACTTATGGAATATGATGTAGAAAGGGTCGACACTTCAGCTATTTATGTGGGAAATTATACAAGTGAGTAAACTTTATTTATATGTACGTAAAAATAAAATATCACGAGTTGATGGTGGATAAATGTGCTGTATTGAATGTTTATTGTGGTTATGTTGTGTTGTTTTATGTATTTATGAGAGACAAAGTATCTTCACGTTTTAAAAGGTTTTTAAACATTTTAAGTTAGAAAAATTGTCCAAGAGGTTTAGTTTCTACATAAGACGCACACAAACAATGAAATCCTTATCTAAATGCTATAATATTTAATTAATAAGAAGAATAAATTACTTCTTAAAACAATGTTTACAGACGCTGAAGAGAAATGTGACATCCGGCCGACTTCCCCACCAAAATAAAAGCAGGTAAACAAACATTTTCTGGCATCATCAAAGTCAGAAAATAAAACATCCAAACAGTGGGAGCTCTGTGAGTGTTTGACCTGCACGTGAAGCTTATATAAATGTATATTTAACATTTTTTTACTCGATATTATGAGAAAAAAACAAACAAACATTTAAATCTTTAGTTGTTTTTTTAAGCGGGGTTTGACGTCACGGGAGAGTCGCTGTCCGTTTCCGCGTGGTGCTGAATCCGTGAAAGTCGTTTTAAAATCTCTGATCACGGTCACACGAACATGTTTGGAGAATCGGATGAACCTCCGAGGACTGACAGGAAATGAAACTTTGATCCGAGGCGAAGAAAAAGAAGCTCGGTTCTTTCAGGCTCAGGCCCAACAGCAGCTCTGGACTGCGGCCATTTCTGTCCGGAGGGAGCCGCTCAGCCCCGCAAACGGCAGCACGACAAATATAAACGATATAACTCTCACTATAATCAATAAAAAGTCAATCAATTAAGATGAAATGTGTCTTTTTTTAACCTGCGTGGTCCGCCTCTGTCGGTGTGTCCTGCGCCATACCGGATGAACTGTGCAGAGGATTAACGCGCAGAGCCCTCCTACTTCCCTGTCACAGATTAGACCCACAGCACTGACACGAAACGTGTATTTAACAAAGGATGGCGACACGAGAGAGGTCAGGCTGGTTTAATCTCTGCAGAGGGTAAATTAATTCAAATGAATGAACCAAAATGAAGGATGTAGAGAGTCTACAGGAGGAGAGGAGGCAGGAAGGAAGGAAGCACTAGGATCTTGTACTTTGGTAAAAGTAGCACTACAGTATCTAAATACTCTGTTAAGTATTAACATGAAATATAAAGTAAAAGTACTCATTATGTAGAATAAACCATTTCAGAATAAAATAAATTATTCGACTGAATTATATTTATTTTCATCAATTTAAACGTTACAGCTGATGAAGGTGGAGCTTGTTTTAAATGTGAATTCCCCCCAGTGGATCAATAAAGTTTATATTTGTCATATTTGTCACTGAGATGTGGTGTAGAAGTACAAAGAAGCAGAAATGGAAATACTCAAGTCATGTACCCCAAAACTGTACTTAAGCACAGTATTGGAGTAAAATAAAATGTTTACTTGATATCATAAGAAAAAAGTGATTTAATGCTTAGTTTTTGTCTTGAAGATTTTTGAACTGATTTGGTTAGCAGGAAAGAAGGAGAAAATGAGGGGAGAAAGTAAGACAGGGAGGCTTTTTTCTTGTTTATTATGTATGAAGAATAAATCTTTGCTGTATGAAGTGTTTTAAGTGCTGACATTGGATACATATCTTAGAAACAGATGGCTGCTTGCTGCGTTGTCTGTGTTTTATCAGCATTCAGCAGCAGCAGAAAAACAGAATATATATGCAACTTTCCATCTGTTCACAGAGTCTGTCTTTATTTAACAACACCAGAAGTGTGGCTTTAGTTTTTATTTATCTAAAAAGCAATGCATCAGTTTGATGATAAAGTTTGTTATATTTCCTGTCCATCGACGAATAAGAAGTCAAGTAAAGATTGAGAGCATTATTAGACGTATTAAAACAATCCCTGAACGCCTTCGTGATTTGATTTTGAACTTACTGAAACACAGAGCAGGTATTCAGTTTAACACTCCCTCTGCTGAAGATGAGCTCATCTGACACCTTTAAGGTCTTCTGGGAAAATCTGATCACTGCTTTGTAAGAGCTAGGATATTTGTAATATAGCAAAAGGAAGTAATTTAGCAGCTTATAAAACAGGTTATACACTTCTGGAAGTATAAACATACACTAAGTGCTCTGGAGGACTTTGATTTCTCTGGAGAACCTTTTAATCCTAAAGAATCCTATTTTGCTGTTTAAGGTTCTTTGAGGAACTGATTACCCAAAGCTGCATTTAAAATTAAATATTCTAATTCAAGTTATTATATATTGCACCTTGAATGAACTCAGGACAAACATTACATGCACTAAATTCTGGGAAGAACTTGATAACAAACAGTTCCTTGCAGAACCAAAAAAAGGTTCCAAATAACATCACCATGAAGAACCGCTTTAGGTTCAAACTCTTTTTGTTTTTAAGGGTGTACACTTAATGAAAAACAGGTTCTTGATAAGTGCTGTGGAGCACTTTGTGGAACAGACTACAGAAAAAGAGTTCCTTAAGTTGGTTTGAAGAACCTTTTTATGTTTAGCGATCTTTTTCCTTTTAAAAATGCGCAGCAACTGGTTCTTTTCTAGAACCAATAGGTAAAAGGTTCCTTGTAGAACCACTAAAAGGTTCCCGTGTGGCATTACAATGAAGAACCACTTCAGGTTCTAAATCACACCTTTATTTTTACTTTAGCTTGACTTTGAGTTCTCTGAAGAACCTTTTTTTTTTGTTTGTTTGTTTTTTGCTGTTTCGGCTTCTTTGAGGAACTGAATGAAAAAAAAATGAGTTCTTTAACAACTGCAGCACTTTTGGTGAAAGAACCACTATTACTAGAATTCTGCCTGATACAAAATAGATCATCTAATTATATAATCAATACAATATATTTAAGCCTGTTTAAGGAGTAAATAAATAAGAAAATAAGAGTATAAAGCAAATTATCTGAGAACAGTGCCTCTATAAAACTATGAGCTTACATGGTATCCATTCAGGTATGATCTAGTACTAAAATATTGTTTTAAACCACGTCAATAACACTGAATTTCCTTTCCATGTAGACCTATTGTAGAGTGTCCGATCCGGACATCACCTGGCTCTAAGGTGCAGAGCAGCCGGGGTGCGCTCCTGGAGATCCCGTTCCGTTTCTTCAGGACGTTGCTGATAATGTTACCGACCCCTCCCGATCCCTGCTGCCGCTGCTTCGCGCCCGCCCTCGGCCTCCTGCCGGAGGCGGTCAGCCTCTCCTGCCTCATCGGGGAATTTCAACCGTTCAATCAGCTCATCGCTTTAACAATCCTCCTTCATGTCTTCCTGGGCGATGATGACGAATTCATCCGGAGTCACCCAGAGACGTTAAAAATTTATCGATTACGCTGATTACCAAATCTCTTCCGGTGACAGCTTCTGTTTCCGACTCATGCCCGAAGAAAAGACGGAGCTCTAATTCTCCAGCGACACCCAGAGACACTCAAACGACTCAAATATCTACAGAAAACATAGAAAATGTACAAAAATAGCGGCGAAACAACGGTTTCTTTGGCCGCTTGTGTGCTGCTGATGCTGCACACCTCCTCCTCATCCTCCTCATCCTCCTCCGGTTCAGCGTCACCAGGAGGAGGTGCAAGGATGGAGGGATGCGGTAGGAGGGGAGGAGATAAGAGGAGGATGAGGTAATGGTGGAGGAGAGGAGAGGAAGGGAGAGTGGATTTTTGTTCCCTTAACCTACTAAGAAACAACCACAGTGCATAAATACATGCTGGATGAAACATAATCTACAGAACAGAGTTTTAAAAGGTCCCATATGTTTCATTTCCAGATGTTTTAATTTACGTATGAAGATATATTTGTGGTTTTAAGCACCAGACAGCCTCTCTCATGCTTTTCTCTCTGGAGCTCTTCACTTCTGCGTTGCCTTTTGTCTCATTAATATTAACGAGCCTGTCTTCCGATTGGCTGAGTGGTTGTGGCTGTTGTCAAACAGCACAGAGCAGCACAGAGCAGAGGTCAGACACAGAAACCGCACAGCAAATCCAGACAATTTTCAAAATAAAACTCCCAGTGCAGACTCTAGACTCTTAAAAACGCACAAACTATTTCATTACGTAGCCCACCTGCTCATGGTAGAAGCACACGAACCAAAGAAAAAAAACCTGAGCAGGTTAACAAAATTGTGTTTTTGATTCCTCTATGGTAGCTAAAACATGATAAATTGCCTTCTACAGTTATCCAGTATGCAAGGAAACCTAATAAAAAGCCCTCTACACTGCCCTTTCAGTGGAGAAAACATGATGAAGTGCCCTTGGGTCCCTTTCCAGTGGAGAAAATGTGCTGAAATCCCCTCTAGTGTGCCCTTTTAGTGGAGAAAACATGATGAAGTACCCCCTCAGGTGTCCTTCCAGTGGAGAAAACATGATGAGGCCCCCTCTAGTGTGCCCTTTCAGTGGAGAAAACATGATGAAGTACACCCTCAGGTGTCCTTCCAGTGGAGAAAATGTGGTGAAATCTGTTCCAGTGCGCCTTTTCTGTGGAGAAAATGTAACGAAATTCCCTCTAGGGTTCCTTTTTTTATTTTTTTCTACCCAGGTCCCTCCGACAGTCAGTTAAGGTGCCTCTGACTGACTCAGTTTTATCCACTGATGTAAATTACTGGAGACACTTCAGCTGCTATTTTCCCTTGTAAGGTGGGTCGAGGTAAATATTATAGCTCATTGATTGCTCTGACTAAATCTGAATCACAGAGGAGCAGATGTAAAGAAGGACTTTATGCTTTAAAGTACTGAGGAGGGCTGAGAAACACAAAGAAACACATCTCTGGATAAATAATCAGATTCTTACAGAGCGGTCGGCCAAAACTGATTTCAGAAACCGAATGCGATTGCTGTTTCATTTCAAAGGATTCAGAAACAGTACATACATTCTCACTCTGCACAGTCATCCAAGAGAAATTAAAAATAATGACGTTAGCAATTTGAATCAATGATGCATGACATTATGAGTCAGTCTTACAGGTAGAGTGCTTCCTGAATGGAAAAGACTTAATGACATTCTGCATCAATATCTGCAAACAGTCCGGATGGTGATATGAAAAAAAAAAAAAAAAAAAAAGTCCTTGATGATAATGTTCCATCCTGACAAATCATCTCGTCTCGAGGTGTTTCAATTATATTACCGCTCTAATAACTTTAATTTGATTTCCATCGTGACAATGCAAGTTTACTCACTCATCATCTTTAGGCTACTGTAAAATGTTGATGTACGGTAGGTTTAGTCTCGGCTCATGCAATCACATGAACGGTGCTCTCTAGATGTGCACATCTACAACATGGAGGGGTGGTGGACTCTCTTTGTCCTCCCATTCGTACCATGATCGAGTGAAAAAGGAAAAAACGTGGAGAGAAATCACTGCAGCTGTTACCAAAAGACACAGAGACATGACAGAGACACACAGTTCAGCATTTGTAGTTTTAAACAGCAGCCATGCTGCACTGTGTTAATGTTAAGTAACAGCTGAGTGCCAACCGCCGTGAGAAATACTGGTTATACGGGAAATATCGGCACTGGGAAGCCGAGGTCTATTATTGGATACTCTACCTCCTTTTGTACGCCATCATGCTGCATGTTGACAGAAAAGAACAGTTAATAACCACAGAGACCTAAACTCCTTCAAGTCTGCTTAACTTAAATTCAATTTAATATTTTATAGCCTTAGCTGAAAGGGATGTGCCTCAGTGCAGCTCAAAAACAGACAAAAAAACTTGTAAGTAGATAAAATATATAACACAAAAAACACAAAATCACATTTCTAGAATGACACACATACATAATATGATAAAGTCTTAAAGGGATTTGTGCACGCTAAGTGCTTGTTAGATTAAGCCAACTCTACAAATACAAGTTCTTGCGTTTGAAGAGGGAGATAGCAAGATGAGAGGGGTCGCCAATCACCTTCTACCTTCTGCGTCTTATACCTGTGACGCATACGGACAGTCCTATCCTTAAACGTCCGCTCTCGAGGGCGGTTATGACGCCATACCGCACTGTGACTGAGAAGGCGGAGGACGTATCAGACACCGCTCCAAGCATCTGCATGTAACCGTGTCACGAAGCTAATCTCAAGAGATGTCAGCTCTTGTCAGAAATTTAATACAAATGTTGCGATTAGTATCGTCAGAATCTTAAATTACGAATATAGGACGAGGCTTGATCCATAATCTCTTGCTGGGAAAAATAACTCTTGTAAAATACATTTCCATACGCCTCTTACAGAACATTTACGTACCGTCTGCAGGCTGGGTTGGAGGAAGGAGCAGATATGAAAATTAACATATGATTCCTCGGGTTTCTGTCACAGTCTATTATGTAAATCTGAGAGATATTTTCATATCTGACGTGATATGACAGCATAGTCCTACATAGTGTACAAACCTGTAGATCTATAGTAGCTTCAAATGCATTCACCCTGCTTGAAATATGGCAGTTTTTTGTGCTTCAGAGTTGTTTCTATGTTTACTCTGGATTAAAACAATAAATAAGGAATGCATTTAGCTTTGTTTGGCTTCTACAAACAGTCTGAACAGGTCTTGTAGTTGTAGTCTCGTTCCAGTTAGAGAAAGAAGAGGAAAAGCTACGACCACATTCACATCACTACGTGACACATAAAACGTCTACGTTGTGAACTAGTTAGTAGGTAAGTACAGGCTCTGCTGTTAAACCCTTTTAGGTGACACCATCTAGTATCAAAGCAAAAGTGACAACTGCGTGTTCTTACGTCGTTTTTGTGAGACGGCCTGAAGGCACGCCGTGATGATGTCGTAGTTCTTCTGCAGTTTGTGGCAAAGTCGATCCCGTCTCCTCAGCTGACGAATCAGCTTGGCCGACTGCAGGCCTGAGCGATATTTCACCTCCTGGATGATTGAATGCAGCTCCTCCGGGGCTGAAAACAGCAAACAGGAAGACACAAACACAAAACATCCAAGTTTAATCAGGGTCGCCATAGCAACGATACGTTTCCTGTTTTTTCATGTCGGAAACAAATTTGAAATCCTAAAATTGATGTAAAAACTTGGACGTCAGACAAATTAAATGCATTTATGGTTCATGTTATTTATTTGAAGTCCCTGTATTTTTCTGTTTTTCACGTCCTCTCATTGCATTTATTCAGGCCTGTCTAAATAAAGCTACTCGATAAAGTTTGAAATAACATGTGACGTCTGCACTCGGCTGTTAGACCGTAACATCAGAGTCATTTGTCTGTTTTCCGAGCTGCAGGCAAAGAAGAAATGAAAACCAGAACACCGGCCCACATACTGTAAACACACACACACACACACACACACACACACACACACACTCCTCTCATTAATGTTTTAGGCTGAATAACATCTGATTTCCAACTGAAGGTGACACAGATCTGAGGCACAAACAGGGACAGAGACAAATTATGTTGACATTGTGACTTCTGAGTTTTCTAGGACAGCTTAACTAAAGAACCAGTGACTCAAACTTTAAAGCAGAAGATGCTGAAGATATAAAAAGTTACACAAAACTGAGACCGGGCTAATCAAAATTCAACTTTTTATATCTATCTAATCCTATAAGTTAATTCTTTTGGTCTTGTGTCAAGTGAAACATTTAAAGTGAGGATTTTCTGCATTTCTTTCTTTCATTTCATTTCATGAAGTCAAACATACCAAAAAGTCGTAAATACATAAATATACCAGCAGAAATCAAGTCTAGTTTTTAGATATTTCTATATGTTTGGATCAGATAATATGTGTAATGTGAATAAAACTTTAACACATTAACTTGTCAGATGTCAGATAAATTTTCATCTGCAATCAATAAATCAAAACAAATTAATTAATTAATAATGAAAGTAGTCGTAGTTGCATTGCTATAATATTAATGATAATACTTTCTTTTACAGTTTAAACTTCTTTGGAATTTAACATTTAATATTAACTAGATGTGCAACAGTGATTTTCATTACTGATTAATCTGTGGGTCATTTCCCCGATTATGACTGAGTTAATGAGTCCATAAAATGTGATAAAATATTAATCAGTGTTTCCCAAAGCAGACGGTGACGTCTTGTTCCGTCTACAACTCAAAAATATTCAGCCTATTGCCACAAAGAAACCAGAGAATATTCACATTTGAGGAGTTGAAATCAGAGGATTTGGACATTTTTTCCATAAATCTATTAATCAGTTACTAAATTAATCGATTAACTGTTGCCACACTAATATTTAAACTCTTCCTGCAGCCTCCATAAAAACTTAAAGTAAAGTAAAATGAGAGCTTTCTGTCAGAAGCTTCCCTTCTTATAATATTACACAGCTGACCAGTCATCACATTTATATGTTCAGCAAGGAGCCACCATTAATCCCAGACTCAGTATTCACATGTCTCATCTGTCCTCGGAGGCATTTTCATTATCACTTCCTCTTCCTGAGTGTCGACCCTTCTGCATTGTTTAACCTGCCTGAGCCTCACATGTGTGGAGGGCAAACACTGAAGTCACGGGCCGGGCTGTGTTTACCGTAGGACTCCACTTTAAACAGAGGAAACAATGGCGGCGTGGCACTCGCGGTAACGTGCCTCTCAAGACTCCGCGGCAACACTACGGCACGCAGTGAGGAGGAGTGGATGAGCTGTCGACGCACTTATCTGGCCTCTGAGTCGGGGCGTGTACGTGAAGGTCTGCATACCGTGAAGCTGATCTGTGTGTCTGTTCTCCTCAGGCCAGTTTAGCTTCTCCTGATATCTGATTACAGCGAAAACATCTCGAGAAACAAATGACATAAAAAAACGAACATGCTATTTGAGTCTCATGTTATTAAATTTCTCCACTGTTTGCTGTCTGTCTCGAAAATGACAGCTCGAACTGGAATTAAATAGATGGATATATTACCTCTGGTCATGACTACCACGAGGTTAATCACAATTAATTACTTATATTTAGGGATGCATCTGCCTCTAAACTGACCTTAGTAACTGACTGAGGAACGAAGACCGAGATTTTATTCAGTATCTGCAAATATCTTGAGTTTAAAAGGTCCAGTGTGTAATATTTAGAGGCATCTAGTGTTGTAGAGGTGGATTGCAGCCCTCTTGTTTCACCCTCTCATTCCCAGCGTGAAGGACAAACTACGGTGGTGGCAGCAAAACACTAAACGCCCCATCGATGGGGCACCCTGGTAACTCAATTAGTGCAACTTGTGCCCCATGTATCTAAAGGCTTAACTCCTTGCCACAGCCACCTGGGTTCGACCTCGAACCTCGGCACTTTGCTGCAGGTTATTGAATATCCTGTTCATCTCCAGCTGTGACTGTCTAATGAAGTGGAAAAACGCCAAAGTTAGTTTGTCCCTTCTGGGCTACTGTAGAAACATGGCAGACTCCATGATAGAGGACCCTCGGTGTCTGCAGACATAGACGACTCGCTCTAAGGTAACAAAAACATAACAGTTCTTATTTTCAAGTGATTATGCACAAATGAAAACATACTTTTCCCTTCCATGAATCAGACACACTGGACCTTTAAGTATGATGATGAACTGATCCTGATATCTGATCTTCTATAATTGCAATTCACTATTTCAGTATGCAGTCACAGCTTGTTTATGGCCTTTCTTTACACAAGATGCATCTCTTTGGCAGGGTAAACACAGACAGGAAAACCCACTGTGCTAAATGTTTCGAGGTATCGAGACATCTGTGCCGCCTGAAGCGCTGAAACGGAGCTTCCGAACAGATTTTTCTATCAAACAGGCCTGCAGGTGACGACGGCGAGCAGCATCAGCCAAGCGTTGTGGAGGGGCCACCTGTGGTACGTCAGCCTCAGCAGCATGAGAACAGCAAGAGGCAGCTAATTTCTAATCCCAGCACTGCTGCAATCACCGTAATGAACATGAATTATTCCAACTTGAACCACAGAAATAACATGGAACCAACAGCACAAATATACTGCATACTCCTGTGCTGATGCAAGCTGTATTATGTCTGTACAAACGTTCCTGTAAGGTTGATTATTTGCAGCTTATCCTACTCTATCATCATGTTTATATACATATTTATAGGTTAATGTAAAATATTTAAGCAGAAAATACTCAATTAGATTATATTAGAACAATATAAAGCTTTTTGTCATAGTTTGAAAGTCCCATATATCATTAAATTATACCTATAAAACTAGATATTGAACACTAAAATGGGTGAAATCTCCTTATGAAGGATGCACTTTAATTTAAACTATTAAAATTATAATAATCAGGGTGTAAGATTAGATTATGTGCCCTATTTTTGTGTTTAATATTCATAAATCTGACATGTCCAGATGTTCTTTCAATACCAAATGTGAAACAGGATGTGTCAACAACACCCCTTCAACACACGCCTCACCTTTCTGGGCCAGGTAGTTCATCTGATGCCTCCTGGTGTGTTTCTCCTGGAGCTCCTGGAGGAAGCTGGAGCCAGAGTTACTGCGGCCCAGGAAGGCATCAGACCCGGACGCCTCCGTGGAGCTGTCCCAGCTGTCCACATTCCTCCTGCTGCCTCCACTGTACGTGTCATAGAGCTCCACCAGCAGACAGTCCACTATGGAGCTCCTCGGGGCTTTGAGTCCATCTCCCTGGGAGTCAGAGTCACTGTCTGCGGTCGTGTTGGCTCTTTTTGGAGCTCCATGCTCGGTGTGGACCTGCTCTCCCGGAGGTGGTGGTGGTGGTGGTGGTGATGATGTGTCATTAGGTGACTCGGCGGGGCTCGTCCACTGCTGGAAGCCGGAGAAATCATCCTGCAGGGAGGCGGCAGAGTTGACAAACACGCCGCTCTCGTCCTCGGAGCACACGCCGCGGTCACATATGTCAACTTCCAAAAGTTCATTCCCGCTTAATGTCACCTCCGATGACATGTCTAATAAATTAGCAGCAAACCAGCCTGAATAAACTCCCCGTTCTTGTGTTTTTATCTTTAAATATAAGCCGCCATTTTTCCAGATAATGCCGCTGAAGTTGGGAAGTTTGCTTTGAGCGTCTCTCGAGGAGGATAGAGTTCCTGGATCATTCCATTCCTCTCGCTCAGAAAAGGTAGACACCCGACCAACGGCTTTTATTCTCCTTCCTCAATGGACTCGATTTTCCTGCCTCCCTCCCCCCTCCGGTTCTGTGAACAATGGACCAGCCCACTCCTGTGCCGCTAAACTTCTCAACGGCCGTCACAAACTTTCTTCAGGTCGCGCGACAGGTGCCTGTGGAATTGACCAATCACGGAGGAGCCGAAAGTCCGTCGACCAATCCGCGTCCGTGTTTTGAGGCTGCTCCAGGAGCTCGTTCTGTTCGGGAGTTAGCGACATTTAGCACAATGTGACGTAGAAAACAACACAAAAATAATATATTATGTATTTTTTCCTATTTTAAAATCATATATCTATTTGTTTGTTGCTTGTTACTAACTTAAATGGAAATCCTGATGTAAACCTTCCTAAATTGCACTTTCCACATTTGGATGAACACACTGAGCCCCATATATATATATATATATATATATATATATATATATATATATATATACATTATTTATTTATATACCCTTGGTGGTGTAAGGGTTTTTATTCTTGCTGTTTTAATTATAAACATAATAATAAAATACACTACTTAAAAACAAACAAACTTTTTGACAGTTACAGCTGATCGTTAGTCACGCTGGGGGGGGCGTGACGTCTTCAAATCAGCTGATTCGGGCTTCCGTAGTGGAGCGCGGTCACATGACTCGGACACAGGGAAGTGTTGTCTCTCAGGCAGAAGCAGGGCCGTGTGTGTGTGTCCGTGTGTTTTTCTCTGCCGGAGGACTCGCTCACAACATTTAACGCTCCTGTAAGGCGCGGAGCTGAAGGAAGACACGCACAGCTTCACCGGTTTGTCATCAAATGAAGGAAAAAATGGGCTCTGATCGCTCTTTGTTCAGTTTTCTGCTCATCTGCGTCACTTTGTGGAGCTACCTGAGCAGCGGGGTGTTTGCTACATCATACCGGAGACCGAACATTGTTCTGATCCTCACCGACGACTTAGACATCGCCATCGGGGGTCTGGTGAGTGGATTTAATGTTTTAGTGCTTTTGTTGCATGTTACATGACCTCATACGTGAGTCGTGCCTTTGTATCCAGAGCTCTGTTTTAGTGTTTAATTAGACTTTTATTTAGTCCAGAGTGATTCAAGCTGACTGCTCACATTCCTCCTGGTCGGACGCATCATTTAGGCATCTCACAGAGTCAGCAGCCGCGTATCACTTGCTCCAAACTGCCTCCAGAGTTTTCAGCAAACACCCAGGAGCCAAAGTTCAGTGATAAATCTGACATTTGTTGTGGACAGACCTCTACTTCATTCTAACAGGTCTTTTGCTACACATCAGACTGCATGTTTTCTGATGGCATCAGTTATGTTGCACAAGATCCAGGAGAAACATACAGTACAAGTATAGTGGCCCTAAACGAGATGATGTTTGTGGCCCCTAAAACACTCCTTGTGCAATAAACTAATTGCACACACAGCTAGAAACTGTGGCTGTGGCTCAGGAGGTAGAGCGGGTCATTGTCCACTAATTAGATGATCGCTGGTTCGATCCCTGTAAGTCGCTCTGGATGAAAGCGTCAGCTAAATGAGAATGTACAAACTGAATATAGGTTGACAATTTGATTAACATTAAATCTCTTGCTGTATTTGAAGGCTGGCAAACAGATACTAACAATAATCCTGCAGGATCATTTTGTCCAGAAAACAAAGAAACAAGATTAAAGTAGAAAGTCCAAACACAGTTCATCTTCTAAATTAATTAAGATATTAACCAGAGGTCCTGTCTGATCGATAAGATGATTTGCACACAGGACAATTTAACATAAATAATTCTTTATTTTCAAGATGAAGGTGCTCTGAGGCTTCACTTTTATGTGACGTGATCTGAGTCTGCAGGTTAATGGACGTGAGAGCATGTGGAAAGAGTTATTCGCGTGAGTCTCGCGGTCATTCATATTATAACAAGCCGCTAATGAGGATGGTAACAGAAGTGTAAAATATGATATATTAATTACATATGAAGCCTGATGATTGATTATCTTCACGCCAGGTTTATAATTCATGATTCGAGATGTTAAAGGAGTCTGACCAATATTTTTTCTGCACAGTACTCAGCTTCACATCAGAAATATCCTCATCAGTCTAACTAGAGGTTATTTAAAATATAGTGAAGGAAGGGAAGAGAATTAAAACAAATAAATACTCGATTATGTCCCGAAACATGCGATCTGGTATAAATTATTCATCACGTGCACGTGCAGGGGTTTGTGCATCAGTGTTCTCTGTATTCTTTTGCACGACAGGACACAGCATTAGCGTCCATGTTAGGCAGTGACGCAGGGGGAGTTCTTCATAGAAAACAAGCTTAGTCATGAAGGCAGAGAGAAAGAGATGCTGCCTCATCGCTGCAGCTTGTTGCTCAGTTTGAGCGTGCAGAGAGATTTATTATTTATTTATGTTTTAGTGTGAGTTGCATGATAAAATGTCTGATTTTCCTTCCAGAGTCCACTCAACAAGACGAAAAAACTTATCGGTGATGCCGGGATATCATTTACAAACGCAGTGAGTGTCGTCAGCATTGTTGTCACAGTATGTCTCATCAGGGATCATTCAGTGGCTTAAAAAAGGAGCTGTTTTCTCGCCCTTCGTCTCCCCTCTCAGTTTGTCGCCAGCCCACTGTGCTGCCCGAGCCGAGCCAGCATCCTGACGGGGAAATACCCGCACAACCACCATGTCATCAACAACACGTTAGAGGGAAACTGCAGCAGCAAAGCCTGGCAGAAGAGCGAGGAGGCCCACACCTTCCCCTCTCTTCTGAAGGCCAACGCCGGCTACCAGACGTTCTTTGCTGGGAAATATCTTAACCAGGTAAGAGACGACACGGTTCTGCTCATGCTTTTCTGCTGAAGAATGAAGGAAGAGGCAAGTTATTTCCATTAATTGTTTAGTTATGTTTACATCTGCTAATTGCACACCACCCAACTTCCTGTTGTTCATGCACCCACCAACTGTTTCAGTTTCTACAGAGGCATCATCATCAAACTTAATACATCAAAAAAAGGGTTAGGGTTTTTTTTTTTAGGTGATTGTTGATGGTGAAATCAGTCCCAAGGTGTGCTGTCATGCGATTTAATGTCACGATGAAGTTCAGCTGTTAAAGTTGCATCTGTCCTTGTGATGGTCAGATGGTCAAATGGAAACCAGGACGAAAAGAAATGACACTTAATTCTGTTTTCCCAGTTCCCATTTTCCTTCCTTCCTCTCTTCATCTCAGTGTTTCCAGTTCATATTGACTTGTGACTCGGAAAAGTTAAGCAAAGTGAACTCGTGACCCTCGTCACAGATCACCGCACAGGTCAAAGTTTTCACTTCTCTCAATGTCCGATAGACAGATTGGCACAAAACTTTGGAAACATTAAGGGCGGATGCTGTAAAAACACAGGTCCGGGTTGTATACAGCATTTATACCTTTTATTCATATACTTTGTGTGTTGTATCCTATAAACATATCTGCATTTATTATACTGTTTGTGTGTTTCAGTATGGGCACGCGGAGGCTGGTGGGGTGGAGCACGTTCCCCCAGGCTGGAACTACTGGGTCGGACTGGTAAGACTGAAACTTGTCTGTCCTGTCTGGCATCGTGGTCCACGTTTGGACAGAATTAAGCCTTTAAGCCATTAAAGTCACCTCATATTGTCTAAATTCCAGCTCGGTTTGTTTCAGCAGCTTCCAAAGCTCATGAATGTCACTTTTTATGATGTTTACAGGGAGTTAAGGCAATAATGCACATATTTATTTTATTCTTGGACTACTATTGGTCTTTTATGGGTCTTTAAAGTAGAATATATCTATACGACACTTAACCTTATTCTTCTAATCATCATCGTGGGCTCCAGTTTAAGTATCTCATGAGGGATTCAGTGTTGTGTCAGGGTCTGAAAATGATCAAATAAAATAAATAATACTGAATTTAGCTCTCTAAGATCTCCCTGGGAAGTTTGTTCTTTCCTAACAGTGCTTCAGAGTTCAGTCAAACTCCCATATCACTATAAAGTCTATGTTGTCATGTGACTGGAGGCTCTCTGCAGAAGGAGCCAGACTAACAAACAGGCTAAAATTAGATTTTCTTGAATTCACTGTGCGTCTCTTATTGGTTTACAGAAGTCATTATACAGAGGTCACGCTTGCAAGCCCAGACTAGTTTATCTTCACTGTCGCTGAACAAACACAGACGTGAAAACTGGACTCATAACCCCGAGAAGAGAAAAGAAAACTCATGCAGTTTATGTGGTTTCTGCAGAGCCGGTGTGCTCACCGTGTCAAACATCTACCGTGAAGCGTGTCTGTCATATGTCAGAACATGTGACCGTGATAGATCTGAAATGAAATGTTTATAATCTGCTAACGTTACTCTCAGAAAGGGTTGAGCTTTTCAAGGTTAACTAGACAACAAACATCGTCACTGTGGCAGTTTCCATGACTTCATGCACTAAGAAAGCACAGTGGAGGTGATTTCAGTGCACAACTCGAGGAAACCCTGAGTGCTGAGCACCGAAAGCCTTTTTTCATTATGTTTGTGAATTAGTTATCTGTAAATAGTTGTATGACATGATGCCGCCTCAATTCTGAGGAAGCAGTCCTCTGTGGCTCGACTATATGCCCTCAGGATAGTGCCAGAAATACACTGTGTCCCCAAATGGCCTACAAACAAGAAAATATATTTCTTATGTGGTCTGACATTGTTATCTGGCTCTGTAGAGTCTTTATGTACCCATCTGTTGTGTCGAGGGAGTGCAACAGCCCTATCCTTTGACCTTGGTTACCTGGGTATAAGTTAACTGGTTGACAGTCTGCAAAAAAGGAAAATGAGTTTACCTGTAGTGGTCTGACATTCTTATCTGACTCTGTAGAGTCTTCATTATGTACCTATCCGTTGTGTCGAGTGTGAGGGAAAGCCCTGACTTCTGACCTTGGTTACCTTAGTATAGGATATTGGTTGATCATCTGTATATATGATTATCTGACTCTGTAGAGGCTTCTACGTTATGTACCTATCTGGTGTGTCGAGGGAGTGAGACAACCCTATCCTCTGACCTCGGTATAAGATACTGGTTGATTCTCTACGAACAAGGAAATATGTTGACTCTTAGTAATCCGACATTATCTGACACCATAGAGGCTTCCACACCTATCCGGTGTGTCGAGGGAGTTTCCTTACTATAGTCATGATCATTATGATGCCTGCTTTCCTAAACACAAATATACAGCTCAAAGAGAAGAAGTCTGTGTCCTCATAACAATCTAAGACACCCTACAGCGACCTCCAGACATTTGTTCGACCCTGTGTGTCGACCCTGGAATAGAAATTTCCCTCACAGCTTCCACTTCCTGTTTTTATTCCTGTGATTCTAACAGATTATTGACTTTTTGTGATCTGCATCAGGTTTTATAAGCACAGTCATTTCACAATCCTCACCAATAAAGACTAATCCTGATCGGTTGTAGTCCACGACTCCATACAGCTAAAATCCAACACATAACAGCCGGAAATCCAATTATCAAACGTGCTTCATTTCTAAGGCTGGATTAACTATTTTAGATTAAAGCCTTTTCTTGGTTTGACTGGCGTCTTTTCTGGTGCTTACATGGTTTAAATGGGACAGCTACAGTCTGATAAACTGTTAAATAATATTGGATTGGACTAATATCAGTCTAATTACAGAAAATGTGTCTTAAACAATAAACAAACTCTAATTTGATATTAAACTAGAGACACACAAGTTATTTGAGCATTTGCACATGAATCAGTCTAAGGGGTTAGTGTTAGAGGGGTTATATGTTGACTATGAACATAAAATGTTGAGTATGTCATGAAAGTTGTTTGTGTTTTCCAGGAGAAGAACTCTAAATATTACAACTACACCCTGTCTGTGAATGGAAAGGCTCAGAAACACGGAGCAGACTACAACAAAGACTACCTGACAGACGTCCTGGTGAGACAACCGGCCCTGAAAACTGCTCACGTTTGTGTTATTGCATGTGATTCTTTATGTTTTTCTGTCCCCTCTCTTTCTCTCTCAGGCCAACATGTCTCTGGACTTCCTCCAACATAAATCCAACTACCAGCCGTTCTTCATGATGGTGTCCACGCCGGCCCCCCACTCCCCGTGGACGGCAGCTCCTCAGTACCAGAACAGCTTCAACAACACGAAAGCTCCTAGAGACCCCAACTTCAACATCCACGGGAAGGTACGACATTGGACTCTGGTCATCAAGATACAGGATGTGTTTTAGTTTCAGTACTCGGCCTAAAGGAGAACCTGACCTTTGTTTTCTTTCCGTCCCTCCTCAGGACAAACACTGGTTGATCAGACAGGCTAAAACTCCCATGACCAACTCCTCCGTTCAGTTTCTGGACGATGCTTTCAGGAAGCGGTCAGTCTTTGCTGCTTCTCACCTTCCTCTTTCTATCCTCGTGTTCTTTAAACATCTTACTCAGCTCCTCTGCTCGCTCTTTGTTTTTTTTTGGTTCATCCCGGCCTGTAGGTGGCGAACTTTGCTGTCGGTGGACGACCTGGTGGAGAAGATAGTGAAGAGGTTGGAGGTCAGAGGTGAACTGGACAACACGTACATCTTCTTTACGTCTGACAACGGCTACCACACAGGTACGTAGCAAGTAGAAAGTCAGGATGGTCCAGACATTTCCAGAAGTTTGAGATTCAGCATTCCTTCATGTCTCCTTCTCTCTCAGGTCAGTTCTCTCTTCCTCTGGATAAAAGGCAGCTCTACGAGTTTGACATCAGAGTTCCTCTCATGGTCAGAGGACCAAATATCAAACCCAACCAGACCAGCCAGGTACAAACACACACACACACACACACAGGCTTTATTTTAAAGACGTTTAAATTAAAATTACACTATGAAGTTGAACATTTCAACCTTAAGAGGCGTTTTACTTCTTGGTTTGTCTTGTCTCCTCCATCTTGAACTCCTCTCATTGTCAGATGCTGGTGGCGAACGTCGACCTCGGTCCGACCATGCTGGACATCGCCGGCTTGGACGTCAACAAGACGCAGATGGACGGCATGTCCTTCCTGCCCATTATGGTGAGATCGGAGCTCAGTGTTTTGTTTTGTTTTGTTTTCCAGTGTGAGTGATACAAAAAAAGTTGATGTCATCGTGTCCACCAACCTGTGAATTCTTTCAAATTAAGTTTTAAATCTTATTTTGAAGTGAAAACGTTTTCTTCGTTAATTGTGTCACCAGGAGGGGAAGATGAACAGCAGCTGGAGGACAGACATCCTGGTGGAGTACGAAGGAGAAGGCAGCAACGTGTCCGACCCGGCCTGCCCTCTGCTGGGACCGGGAGTGTCGGTACGAGATGAAGCTTTAAAATCATCAGCGGGACGCAAAGAAGCAGAAATAAAACTCACAGTTCTTCCGTCTGTCTTCTTTCTTTCAGGAGTGTTTTCCAGACTGTGTGTGTGAAGACTCGTACAACAACACGTACGCATGTGTGCGCACGGTGGCCCCGTCCGCCAACCTGCAGTACTGCGAGTTTGACGACAACGAGGTGAAAACAAACGTTTCCGTGTGTTCGTTTGGTCGTGTAGTTTGAGAGCAGACTCAGCTGATCGTTCCTTTGACGTGCGCCCCCTGTAGGTGTTCGTAGAAGTGTACAACGTGACGGCGGACCCATTTCAGCTGACCAACATCGCAAAGAGCATCGACCAGGAAATCCTGGAGAAGATGAACCATCGGCTGATGATGCTGCAGTCCTGCGCCGGACAGTCGTGTCGGACACCCGGAGTGTACGATCCGAGGTCTGTTCAGCTGCCGTGCTCGATCCATTCACCAAAGACACACTTCTAAAATATGTTTATTTTAAATAAACATAATTTCAAGTTCGTTTAGACCTAAAATGTTTGTCATTATTGACCCTAACATGTTGTACAGGTAAAGAATCTCTACGACAAACTGACTGTAGTTTTCAGTGAACAAGATCCAGTGATGAGTAAAATTTTAAGTAACAAAGAAAACAACCAAACGGAGCTAAATTATAATCCAGATTCTTGTTAGATAAGTGGAAAAACAAGAAACACAAATCTATTTTACATGCACTATTTTGTTTTATCTAAATCTGAACAACTAAATCTTAAAAACTTTATTTACTTTCCGTGTCCATAATTTCTGATTCAATACCAAATCAAAATTTCCAAGACTGAGATGATTTAAACTCATTGTAGAGAAAATAAAAATGTTCTGGTAAATGTTGAAGGACTGTTGAGGTTACGCTAGAAAACCGTTAATTGGAGACGTACCGCTCACAGCCTCCATTAAATCTGTAATTAGATTAAATAAACTCTCTTTCCAGGAAACTTCCAGGAAATTGTGGTGAGAATATTCAGACTTTCAAACAGCCTCTGTAACTCTCGTCTGTCTTGTGCCTCCTCAGGTATAAGTTTGACCCTCGGCAGATGTTCACCAGCCACAGCTGGCGGCTCAGCAGACTCCGACAGAAGATGAAATAAGGACGGATGAAGGTCGAGGAGAGGATGGAGGGGATGGATGGAGGGAGGAGATGGAGGAAGAAGGGCTGCACTGTATTTTGTATTCAGCCTTTCGTGCTGTTGTTGCCTTGTTTTCAGGCCTCCTGAGCCACCGAGTCTTTTTGCAGATGGACGGAGAGGAGGGGGGGGGTCATAGGGTTGGAATTGGTTGGTTGCCATAGAGACAGGAGGCCTCGCCAGGTGCAGGACCCACCTTCAAAACTTCCAGTCTGAGATGCCGTTTAGTGAGTTTGTCAGTCGGTGTGCAGGGAAGCCAAATTATTCAGATTCAGGATGAGTTTACGCTCCCGAGCCATTAATTCTGTCTGCGCCGTCAGAAAAAAATTACACATTTATTATATTATAAATTCATGTTCATGTTTTTCTCTCTGAAAATATCAATGATCTGAACTAAAGCCAGCCTTTAGCCTCGTCTAAAAACACTTTTTTTGGTGCATTCAGCTGGTCTTCAAGAATTTATCAACATTTCCAACATGTTCACTTTACACGAGTTTATAACTTTTGACCTTCACTGTCGCTCGGTTTACGTCCACGTCGTGAAAAATCAACCAAAATTTCACAAAATCTGCAAAAGAAAATCAAATTACATGAATTTCTGTCCACTTCTGTAACGTTACAGACAGTTGGTTCATCATCCAATGAACTTTGTCGCTTTTTCTTTTATCTAATTATTTTAAACTTTCCATGTCAGCTGAGAGTAAAAACCCTTTTTTATTATTTTAAATTGACTGAAAATGCGACTTAAAAATGGATAGAAACACGTCTTATGGACAGTCATGACTTTCTAGAGATTTAACTTCCATCATCAATCAAGCAATTTTTTAAAATTTAACATTTAGTTTATAAAATATCAAATATTATCGCCTCCGTATGTGACCTCTTCTTCTCGGCTCATCTCATTTAAATCACGATCGGAGACATTTGACTTCTGTGAGTGAAAACAAATCGTCAAATCATTTCTAAGAATTCTTAAATTAAACGAACAAATCTGATCAAACGGCCGAAGCTGCAGACGGACTGCGATCAAACATCTCCGGCATCAGACGTACAAAAACATTTCAGTGATTTAACTGTGAGAAGTGTTAAAGCACCTTTTTCATTCACCAGATTCAAACTGATTGTCACTTTTTCTAACAGTTTTTTTTGACCTTATTGAATCCTTCACCTGTTTTACATTTCATACCGAGTTTATTTAAGTCAGAAAAACACGAGCTTGTTCGTTAAATTTGACGACTTACATCAAGTATTTCACGTTTGTAGCATTTCACTGAGCCAGATTTGAATCATCGGTTCAGCACAGAGATAAACTTCCAAACGGGAAGAAAGAAACGGTAACTTTAGAGAGAGAAAATGCCAAATAAAGTAATTTTCCCGTCATCAGGGCTTCGTTAGTTTTAATAGAGTGTTTTTTATTTCATGGGTTGGATGTGAGAATTTCTAAAGGGCCAAATAAAATGTTTAATTTGACGATCGACTGAAATAAAAGAATCTATATTTGATAAACAGGATTTTTCAATTCTCCTTTGTTTTTTTCCTTTCGGATCGCGTTCATGCTGATGACAAACGCAACATTTAGACAAAATTACTATTTTTGTGGCCCTGCCTTGAAATTCTGGTCACTGTTGAAACATAAAAATCTTCATTTCTACGTTCGTTCTGCAGCGATTTTATATTTTCAAAAGGTTGATATGATTTAGAGCAAATCTGCAGATTATTAACATCCAACCGAAGAAATGATCTGGAGACTTTCGAGGGAAATTTCTGAGTATTAAATGCATCGAGGTCGGTTCATCTGCATGACATCTTTTTGTGTGTTCTTTTTTTGATTGTGAATTATTTTCTTACTGACAAACAAGCAAACAAACTGGCTGTTTTATCGTGATTCAATGATTTTTATCCATTTGTTCCACGGCTACTGTTGTTGTTGTTATTCTCGACAGCTCTTTCTTCCTCTGTAGTCAGTTTGTTGAGTCGCAGCTGGACTGAGTTTAACGCGTGAACACTGAAATTTAAAGTCCTGTGAAAGTCCGATGGAAACCGCAGGGCTCAACACGACACATTGTGAATATGTTTCCTCCTGAGAACGATGTTTCGATTCACTGATGCACTTTCCAATCTGTCAGAACTGTTTTGTTGTTTTATTTTTAAGAGCGGTTTTTGATGATGATGATGTATTTTAGGCTTGTGTGTGTTATTTGTCCAAATAAAGAGATTCACAGAATATCACAGCAGCTCCTGCTCCGTTCATTTATCACAAAATTATATTTCAGTTTCTGATCTCACCACGTGATTGAGAATATTCTGACAAGAAAAACTGGTTTCAATTTCAAGTTAAGTTGTTATTATTAATTTAGAGTGAAAAGTCATAATTTTGATTGAAAATACAAAATTTCAAGTAAAAAGTTGCAACTTTACAAGAAAAAAAGTCAAAATGTTAAGAGAAAAACTCAGTTTCAAGTAAAAAGTTGATGTTTCACAACAGTAAAGTCATGATTTCAAATAAAAAGTTGTGATGTTAAGAGAATAAAGTCGGACTTTTGAGTAAAACGTTGCAATGTTACGAGAAAACTCTGAAGTTAAAAAAGCCCTAAGATGTCTAAATTTTACAAATATTAACCGTTAAAAAGTGAATAAAGTTTCAGACGTGAAAACATTTTATAAATTTGAGATTTTAAGATTCAGAAATGATGAAAACTTCAAACTCCAAACAAAGTTGCACTATGGGTAATGTAGGCGCTTTGATAATGAAGACAAACACGAGGAGTACAAAATATGTTTTAATGCACCTACTTTTTACAACAACTGCACCATGTTCATGAACTAAAAGTGTACATCAGTTTTATATTAGTGGGTGACAGGCTGACTTAATATGCAGGTTTGATCACTGTAACATCCACATGTGGCTCCAGGGGTAGAGTCGACTAAAAACCTTAAAAATGTAAAATCCAGAAGTCCTCGTAGCAGCTCGATTATTTACAGAAACTAAAAATGACTCAGCTGTGGTCCTTCATCAGCTCTCCCACCCCTCCAGGACGGGCAGGAACGGCAGGTCGGTGCTGCCCAGGTAGGTCCTCCCTCGGTGCTGGAAGACGTCGCTGATGGCCCACGTCAGGCGGCCTTCGGGGTCGTGCAGCGTTCCCACGACCTGGCCGTCCAATCCCAGCTCCAGGACGAGAGCGTAGCGAGGCAGCAGGAGGCTGTACCAGCTCAGAGGAATCACCTGGAGACACAAACACGGCTCATATATTTAGTTTAATATAGTTAGAGAGAATAAAAGCTGAAACATTTAGTTGATAATCGATTTACTGCTTCAAACAGATGATGGTACTTCTCAAATGTCTGAATTTAATGTCTGGAAAAGCCAGAGACCATAAAAAACCTAGCAATAATAATAATAATCATAATATTTGTGATATAGTCGCAATATTTTGACTAAAAATTTGTAATTTTAAAGAATAAAGTCGTAATTTTAAGGTAAAAAGTCCTTAAAATTTTTATATTTACTTTATTTATGAGAGTAAAAGTCTATGAAGTAAATGAGTGCAGTACTCTTACCTTTAACTTGTACTTTGCTTGAATACTTCTACTTGACTACTTTTCAGAGGAGCATATTGTAGTTTTTACTCCACTACATTTATCTGATGAAGTGTTCAACCAGTAGGTCGCCGTTTTTTGTTGAGTTTTGGATACTTTAAGTTTATTTTGCTGGTAAAACTTCGGATACTTTGAAGTGTACGCTGGTTTTGTGTCATTCTGGGATTTAGCAGTCTGTTCGCATCGTTACGTCAAACATGTTTTAATGTTCGGTGTCACCTCAGCTGACATTTCTCAGAGTTCACTGGGAGGTCGGACCTGCTCTGTCTCTCCTGTCCCGTCAGATTTCACACTATCTAGTCTCAGCGCCGCCTCGAACAAAGCCTGTTATATCCTGATGCATCATGGGAACGCTCTCGTCACTTTAAATCTGTTTTCTCAGTCATGAAATGTTTGTGTACAGCGACCTTGGCGAGGAGGCGTTTGACAGCCGGGTACGGGGCGATCGTGTCCAAGAAGGGAGGCGTGACCTTCCTGAAGCGTGTCGTTGTTATGCCAACCAGGAATGTCCCGTGGTCGCTAAGGCGGATGTTGTCAGGGTAACCGATCATGTTGTCCATGACGATCTCCTTGGTGCCGGCCTGCGGGCCCTTCAGCCAAAATCTGAGAGACGAGAGAGTGAAGCGATGTTTGTCTCATCGACATCAGAGTGTGTGCGCGTGTGTGTGTGTGTGTGTGTACCTCAGTATGCGTCCGATGCTCGTCTCTGCCAGCAGCAGGAAGCGTTCGTCAGGTGACAGGACGATGCCGTTGGGCATGTAGAGCGAGTCCAGCAGGACGTTCACGCTTCCTGTCTGAGGGTCGAAGGACAGAAGACGACCGAGGCTGTTGAGCTCGATCACCTGAAACAGCAAAGATCAGCTTAGCTTAACTAAACTCAGTTTAACTTCACTGTCGCTTACATGAGCTTAGTTTAGACGAGTTTATCTTAAAGTGTCAGTCCAGTTTAGTTCAGTTTAGGATTAGTTTAATCAGTGTGCATTCATCTTGTAATCTGCGGCTGATGTTCACGCTGGCAGCAGGTTCCTCTAAATAAAAAGCTTCAAACTCTCCGTCTTCATTTACATGCGTGTGCTCACGTCTCTCCTCGAGCCTCGGCAGCAGCCTCACTTATTTCCTAAACTAAATGGACTCTGTTGAAAACAATCCTGAGTGTCCTCACGTGTCTTTTTGGAGAGCTGCGGTTGCCGAGCAACGCTGAGAAAAGCCTTAATGACCTCCGCTTACATCAGCTTTGCTTTGCTCGGTCATCTGTCAGTCGATTTATCTGTTTTCCAGAGCTTCACTTTACATTTCACATATAAAAGGAGGTGATCTTTAAGAATAAATGGCACCAAACTGATCCATATTTTTTATGGCCTCACCTCCAGTTTGACGTGTCTGCGCCCCCAACGGCTGGAAGAGTCGGTGAAATAAATGATCCCAGTTTGGGAGGAGATCTCCAGACCGTTCAGGAAGGCGAAGGGAACGCCAGCAGCACCTGAAGAGCAAAGAGAAGGAGGAACTTACCCACAGATTATGATTAACCGAGCTTTAGTCAGCGTGCGTACACACCACACACACACTTTACCCTGTGAGTTAGCCACGAGCAGAGTCTTTTCTCCAGTTTTGGGGTCAACGCTGTGCAGCCCAAAGTAAGAGTCAGCGACGATCAGCTGACCATGACGATCCAGACGAACGCCGTGAGGACGGCCGCACACGGGCTCGAAGTCTGTACTGCTGCCTGCACACACACACACACACACACACGGACGAGGTCAAGCGTTTGAGTTTCAACAAGTTTTATGACTTCATGTTACAAATTTCATATTCTGTTTACTGATTTTAGTGATTTACGATGAATCGGGTGTCACAACAGACAGCTGAAGAGAAAAATCAAATCAAATCTGCATTTCAACGCACTTCACATGCGATTATTACTTAAACTGAGATAAAACTGAATCAATCAGCTGTTCAATAAAAGCTTCTTTGTTGTCCAGACGCCAAAATAGTGACTGACAAAGAGAACAAACAGAAAATCAAACACAAACCACATTCTGGTAAATTCTGTCCCATCTGTGTGATGAAGGTGAGGCTGTCATCAGGACCGATCCTCCACAGCTTCCCGTCCACTGTTCCTGTGTACACGTTACCTGAAAAACACACACACACACACACACACACACACACACACACAGAGTGTGTCAGGGTGAACGAAGCTCAGAAACAGGACTCAGTGCATCGTGGGAGAGTTAAATCTCCATGGCAACTGGCATTAATGTACCTATAAAAAGGTATCAGAGAGAAAGTTAGGAGGCAAAACTGAAGAAAAAAACAACTACAAACGCAAAAATCTGAGTTGATCATGTGTAAAATGTGTCGTACGAACAAGATACCGTAAAAAATCCAGCACGCTCACCCTCCTCGTCAGCAGTGAAGGATTCTGGTCCGTGTAGTTTCCCTGTGAACAGCCTGCGGCCCTTCTGCAGGCGGGTGTTGACGGCCAGCGGGCCCTCAAGGGCCGGAGGAGGCCCCTTCAGTCTGGAGGAGCAAATCTGGATTATAATATTTATACAGTCTGATAAATAATGTGTGTGTGTGTGTGTGTGTGTGCGTGTGTGTGTGTGCTTACACATGTGGTTTGGGGTCGATGGGTGAAGGCAGCAGATAAACTCCAACAGCGACAGCGAGCAGAGCCGCTAATAATGATCTCTTACCAAACCTGCAGGGCAGAAATGAGTTTTATTTAATGTTCTTTGCAGTTATTTGAATCTAAATTCAGGATTCAGGTTTTATTTTTGGTGTTTTTCTCCTCACAGATTCATTTTTTCACCTTCTTTTTAATCTAAAGCTGCAAAAACATTAAAGGATTTTTGTTGTCTGGTGTTTGTAGGTTCACAGTCTGCAGTTAATCAGTGGACAGCGTCGTGTCACACGTGCCGGAGTGAACTTTGACACCTTAAACATGTTTTTCACAGCATCATGTCACACAGGACAACGTGAAACACAAAGCTGTTACACAAACTGCTCATCAGCTTTCAGGTAAACAAATAAAGGAAGATTGGTTCTTTGTCACACACACACACACACACACACACACACACACACACACACACACACGGATGTTGACTGAAGGTTTGATGGTTGAAGGAGGACACAGACAGTTTTTTATTCTCATTCCTGCAGATTGAGGTAATTAAATCTGCAGCAGTCTGTTTTAATCATCAGTTAATGAGTTAAACTTTGTTTATTAATACATAAAAGCAGCTTTGTGAAGTTTGATCATTAACAGTTCAAACGTTTGATTTTCTCTCATTGTTTCATCATCACGTCGCTGGTTTCATAACAACAGATTTTTTTTTTTAACAGTTAAGTTTGGAGCCGCAGCACGCAGAGGTAAAGACACACCTCACACAGTCACACTCACTTCCAGGTAATTAAGTTAACTGTCTTTAATTAAGGTGAGTTAATTAAACTTCTCAGACTTACATTGTTGAGCTCGCAGTCCGCGTCTCTTCTTCTTCCTGCATCAACTTCAAACTGAGGTCAGAGCTGAAAGGAATATGTAATATACAGGAGCATCCGGCCAGGACCTTCAAAATAAAAGTGTTAAAGGGACAAGTTTCCGGTCCGTTTGTGTGTGTCTATTTTTTCTTTCTTTTTTTTATTTTAAAATACAGTGTTTTAGTTTGACATTCATGAGATAAACTAAAACTAAAATACTTTTGAGTTTTAGATCAGATATTTGGTTTCTGAACCTTTCTGCCTTTTTCCTGTCTTATTATTATTATTATTATTTAATATTTTGCAGATGCAGCCAGTTTATTTTTATATTTCAAAGTGTTTTAGTGTATTATTCATTCATCTATCTACCGACTGCAGATTCCTGTTTGTGCACATAACAGCCTCAGACCATCCCAGCTTCATTATTAGACCAACTGCCCCAACTCAATTATTTAATATTAATTTTAATAAACACAAAGTTATTTAGGGAAGTACGATCTGAACCAACAGATCCTCAGGCTTTCCTTCAGAGAAATGTTTCATTAAGTTTATAAACTCTCGAGATCTGACCTTCTCAAAGGCAACGCTCACTAATCATTTTAATTAAATCACTAACAGGCCTGTAGGACTTTTACTTTGAAGGCGGCGCTGAGGTTCTTCTCTCCTGCAGCTTTACAAAGACAGAGTTCAGTGTCTGAGCTGGAGGCTGGGGGAGGTGGAGGTCCCACTGCTCTGTCAGATTATTCAGATGGAGGTCAAACAGAGGGCAAGAGGAGGAGCGGCTACATGTGACACCTACAGACTGCAGAGCAGACAAAACAGCACAGCACTGACCTGTTTCAGTCAGTTAACTCCGAGTACGGACAGAACAAATGTGTTAAACCGTCCATCCATCAATCAGTTTAAACAGATATGACTGTGAATCCTCCAGTTGATTATTCACGTTAACATTTTTTTGTATTTGTAAGTTTTCAGACGTTTTATGTTTAAATATGCAAATGAGCCGTTATCTAATGTAACTTTTGGTGAAATCTACAGACCCAAATAGACAAAGTGAAGTAAAATAAACATATAAAAGTGGATTTGGATGAAAAAATTGAGTGTTTTGCAGAAATTTAACCTTAAATAATTCAAAATAAGCATAAAATGAAACAACAGTTGCAGAATTTGATATAAAAACATTCACGAAAACACTTTTTGTTTGTTTTAATTTCACCTTTAATAGATGCAGCCCCGCCTCGAGTGAAGAAAGGCCACATTTGGTAACGATTCAAAGAGAAACCAACAAGATACGGACAAAAATAAAATAAAAAAAAAAACCTGTTTGTCTGCAGAGAGAAAAAAAAACAAAAAGCAACATGATGAAACCTCCGTCTGTCCTGCAGGTTTGTTTTTCTGTCCGCAGCTCCTGTTAGAAAGGCACCGCTGAGGTCCGAACCTTCAGACCTGAGCTCAAAATCTGTCACTCAAATATGGCTTCTACTCACTTTTATCATCTGCAGACAGATTTATTAAATCAAAATCAGAGTTTTTATCATTATAAACTTTCTCTAAGAGTCTAAAGACGACAATCATTTTTGGAATTTGTAGCTCAGGTCTGAAATTTAAACCTCTTTTTACTTGTCAAGTGTAGAACAACAGTTTGTGTTTTGGAGCTCATCACGTGAGATAAACCTGATGAATCGCAGAGCGTCTGTTCTCGAGAGTCCCCGTGTACGACAACAACAGCATGTCTGGAGAAAATAATACAGATAGAAGAGCTACACACAGATCTTTGGCATTTAACGGTAGAGTTTACGGCTGTTTGACCCGGAGACACAGATCGCACAAAGAGCCTAATGTTGACAGACCACGTGGTCCATTTAGTGGCTGTTCTGGAGCTTTGAACAAGCTGCAGTTCCACAAACGTCCACCTGAGGCTGGCTCCAGAAGTGAGTCAGTCTCCATAAGTCCCCATGTTCAAATAAAACTATGTTTTGATTATTTTAGCACGCTCTGTGACTCCAGTTACGATCAAACAGCCTTAAAACGAGATCTCTGAACACACCAGGTCTCATATCAACTCTTCATCCATCAACACTACTGGCCCGAAAGCTTTTCATATAAAATCGATCTAATTTTAATGTTTTTATCTACGATAACGCTGACATGCTTCAATGTCCAACAGCCCAGTAGTGCGTACAGTTAGCATGTATGTACACAAAGACACAAACAGGAACACACACACACGCGAACAAAACGTTTCACAGTCTACGGCGAACTCAAATCATACGGAAGCTCTGAGACAAAAAAATAAAAATAAGATGAGCTTAAAATAAAAACTAAACTTTTGTCACACTGTACTTCCATTTCTTAAAAAAAAAGAGAACATAATTATGAGTGGAGCTTTCAAAATAAGATTATAGCATATTAGATGTTAAGATTAAGTACAGAGTGTGATGGCGGCAGATTAAACAGGAGAGAAAAAACAAAACAAAGAAAGAAAAATCAAAAACCCGTCTTCCCTGAATTCAAAGTTAAAGTGCCCAAAAAAAAAAAAAAAAAAATTAACTGATACGACTCGTCTGGTATGAAGTGTTTAAACAGCTAAAGTTGTTTATCAGATACACAACAACAACGACAACAACAACAACAACAACAACAACAACATGGCTTTATGATTCATTAACTGTTTCCATGCAGACTTTCGTATCATTTCAAATTATAAAATACGGAAGCCAAAAAAAAAAAAAAAAAAAGAAAGCCAAAATAGTTTGAGCTTCATAAGTGACTGAACACTTAATTTATTTATGTGGTTTTAAATAAAATATTTTAAATATCTGGGAGTTAAGATCAAATTCTCGGCAGCCCAAATGTTTAAATTTAGTTTTAATCTTGAACTTTCAAGTTTGACTTTTACAAAAAATTTTTAGATACAAAAATTTTTTTATTTGGGAAATTAGATTTATTAGTTTTTCATTAACCTAACTTCAACATGAAATATTCACGGGTACTCCAATTATTTATTACTGCACAAATTTGTGTCCTCATGAGTGACAGATTAAAAAACTTCACATGACTTCTTTCTGTTAAAAAAAACTGAACTAAAATCAGCGTACTGCCCCTTTAAATATCACATCCAGGCGTTCAGTTACTCATAAAATTCAAACCCTCGTGGCCTCTTTTTGCTTCCGTAGATTTAACCCAGTGTTTGATAGAATAAACGAAGGGTTAAAACCCTTTTTTAAATAAAACTCTAAACTATATATGTTTTTCCCTCCAGTGGGAAGAGGCCTCTAATATATATTTATTTTATTTTTTACTTTTTTGCTCCAGGCAACACCACAAAAATATCTTTGGTTATAACAAAACAATTAAAAATAAATCTATAAGATAAGTTTGACACAGAAATGAGAGAATAGTCTCGGTATTTATCCACTAGATGGCGTTATTGTACAAGCGACGTCAGCTCGGCTTCATTCAGTACCTGCAGCTCAGACAATGAAGCATTTTACATCATTTTTTTAACTCGTTTGTTGGTTGTTTCCTTAAATATCTGAAGATTCTTCTACAAAACTACGTCGAAAACAAGCCTCTTTGGTCTCTAAGCCATGAATGATGGAGTACGTACACCAAAGGAGACATTGCATATATATTTAAGGCAGCTAAAACACCATCAAAAGCAACCAACACCATCACTTTCCTTTAGACTTTCCAACGCAAATCTTCTGTCATTTGATTCTTTCTTTCTGTTTCCCTCTTTTAACATTTTCCTCCTTTATGCATCAGAAAATTGGAGGTTGATCAGGAGGGTCAAGGCTGCACGTTTCCACTCGAGATAAGAGCACAAAGACGCAGACGCCTGCAGACAGACAGACAGGACAACGACACAATGCAGCCATTTTTCCTCCTCTGGTTTCTGCAGCTATCGGCGCTCACAGACCTCCTGTTTTCTCTCAAAGATGCAAACGAACAAACAAGCAGTTAATCACGGCGACTTGTGGCCCGAGGCAAAATTCTGCTTTCACACGACTTCTTCTGAAACAAAACTTATCATCTGTGTTTCTCATCCTTTCCTCGTCTAATGTTTCTCTTCTACTTCCTCTAAACTGTTCAGTCAACTTCCAGGAAACCAGTCATCAAATCTCATCCTCGCTCCTCTGACCGGGTCAGAGGTCACGTCTATCCTAAACTACATCAGTTCATGCTTCGTCAAACGAAAAGCTTTAAATCCAACCAGTTCATCATCATCATCATCATCGTTGTGTAACACGACCGTTTACAAACTTCTACTCGACTCGTAGTCCTTCTTTGATTTTGTGTCACGTAGAGCCGCTTTTCAGTCACATGAAGCTTCTATGGAGTCTGAAGTGTGCCAAAAAATAAAAAGATGCATACTAAAAAAAACAACTAAAATGTAAGTAAATATAAAGTTATTTAAACTTATTTTTACATTTCATTATTTATTTATGATTGTAAAAAGGAGATAAATGATATATAATCTATTTTTTACTAACTTAAAATTTAATTAATCCATTCATAACTGCTTCTTTAAATATATGTATATATTTTTACATGCTGCCCCTGTTCTATCATTTTATTGTTTTATTTTATCTTTATGTTATAATAAGAGCAATAAAAATAAAGTCAAACAAAAATAAAATGTAAAATATATAAAAACACACAAAAAAATGGTCCTACGTTTTTCTTTTGGCACACTTCAGACTCCATACCTTCACGTTTCTTTCTCCCTGCATGAATATTTCTCAACTTCCAGGATAATTCAAGCAAAAAGCATCAAGACGTCTCGACTTCCAGCGTAGCTACAGTTTGAGAGATGCGACGCTCGCCGTGTGTGTGTGTGTGTTTACTTCCAGTAGCGGTCTGGATAAACTATTCTCCGCGTCTGTGTCAACAACCAGATTGGTGCGCCGCCTCTGTAGGATCAACAAAAATAATAAGACTTCTCCAGAAAACAAAATAAAAAAAAAAAAAAAGCTTCACCCATATAAATTAAGAGGAAAAAAATATGTACAGACCTTTAAAACAAATTAAATAAAACTCTAACTCAACATATGGCCTTGAGTATTTCACAAGTTTAAGAGGATAAAAAGGGAACGAAGAGGAATCTGCATAAATTATGTGACAGCAGGACAGAGAAGAGGAAGAGGAAGAAGAGGAAGAGAGGGATGGACGAAGAGAGAGGATGAATGAATATGGCACATTAAGTGAATCTTTGGTGTGAGCAGACGGACTGCAGGCAGCAGTGTGAAGTCTTTAATCCAGACTGAGTCCAACATACAGCAGCATCCGTCCGATTTCTGTCCGTTTATTCGCTTCGCGTCTCTCAGTTTGTCTCCACGTCATCCCTCTTTCTGTCTGTATCATCCCTCCATCCGGGCGATGAATCCTCTCTTCTCATCCCGCTCTCTCCATCAAAATTTACACTGTTCTCTCCTCTGAGGAGGTTAATAAAAAAAAAAAAAAAAAGACCTCCTCCTTCCCTCTAGGGGGCAGTAGTCCTGTTTCATGGGAGGAGGGTTGATCCTCTAAGAAGGCCCTCTGACCTCCCTCAGAGCCTCCTGCAGTCTCTGGCGGTAGGCCTCGTAGCGGCGGATCACCGCCTGCCTCTGCTCGTCCTCCTCCTTGTCGAGGATCCGCAGGAAGTTACGCAGCTCGGGGATGGAGAAGGCGTCCCACTGAGGAGAGGAGCGGACAAACAAACTTTATTCATGCAGCACGCCGTAGTGTTTTATTTGTTTTGTTTGTTTTGGATGATGAAGGATTGACACTTGTGTGGTCGCTCCTTTTTCCTTCTTTTATGGTCGTGGAAGTGACTCTTGTTATGATTATTTCATTGTCAGAAAGGATAATAACAATAACTATCATGTATTTATCATGTTACTAATACATAGATGAGGCAAAGGAAGGAAAGGTTGCAGGAAGAAGGAAAAGGAAAGGAAGAAAGGTGAAGAGGAGGAGAAAGGAGAAAGATGAACAAGGGAAGGAAGTCTTTGCAAAGACTGAGGATCTCACAGGATCACTGTTTACAGACTACAGCTAGATTCACTCTGAGATTATCTCCCGTCATCTGATAGAAATTTACAAGAAGACAGAAGACGGCTTCTCGTCCTTGTCTCCAGTCTGAGAGAACCGAAACTTCACTCCTCCACGTCCTCCACGTTTACTTCTCTGTTGTCGGTTGCCTGCTTCCCCGATGGTGCACCTATTTGTCGTTGACACTGTTGAACGTGATCGAACATCACAGAGACTAAAAAACATTTTTATCGGACCGTCGAGACAAGACAAAGACAGCTCAGACTTTCAGAGTTTTACGACCACCTTAAACCAAACGATAAAGATAGCGGGTGCACCGCAACTCCAGCGAAACTTTCAGGATTTTATACTAACAATGGAAATTTGTCTGTGACAGTGAAATAGTTTGAAAGTTTAATTTAGTCTCTCACTTTGTCAGATTTGTACCTACAGATTTAAAACTATGCATGACTCAGCTCTGAATGTTTTTAACTGTTGTTCCAGTGAATTATTTTATTGTTGACGTCTTTGTTTTCAAGACTCAAAGAAAGGTTGAATGAATGCATTTTTATTTTATCACGACTAACCTTTCATCTACTTTTTTTTCTTTAACTGGCAGAAATGGACTTCCTTAAAAGGAGTAAAATAAAGGAAAGGAGGAAGATAAGAAGGAAGAACGAGAGAGGAACAACTCGAAGGAAGGAAAGAGAAGTAGAGAAGGAAACAGGAAGGATGAGGAGGAGGAGAAAACGTTGAATCGGTGTTACCATGACTTCTCCAGTCTGCTGTTCTCTCAGCACGAAGCTGAGCGTGTCGGTGTCGGGTCCCGCCACCAGACGAAGAAACAGCGGCTGCTCGCCATCCGCCAGCTTACACACATACACTGCAGGACACACACACAGAAACACACAGATTAATTTAGTTCGTTCCTTCAAGCCACATACATGCAGCCGCTGCTGTGGTGGCTGCAGTTAAACACGAGTGTGTGTGTGTGTGTGTGTAAACAGGGATGGCAGACGATCAAAGCATGGGTGCGGCACATTAACGACCACAGTAATTTACAAAAACAGAGAGGGAGACTGAACTGTATCACAGAGCAGCGGTGGAACGCAAACGAGTACTTTTACTTAAAATCAAGGTACTTGTACTCCAATTAAGATCAATTAACATCACATAAGATGAGAACTCTGTCCTCTGTCCACTATAAAACTACTTTTTGTACGAATTAAACAAGATATAACAAGTTAACGGACAAACTTCGCCTCTGGACAGCCGGCTGCTGTGTGTAGCTTCGTATCTAACCATCAGCAAGTAAGTGTATTTACGGGAATGTTCCTTTAAGAGACCAAAGCGACTGTTGGAGGTTATTGTAACCTCAAACAGGTCTTAGAACAAACAGAGCGGATATCAAACCTCAGTTTGTTTAATCCCGAAGCTGAAGGTTGCCGACATTTCTTCAGCTATTTTCTGGGAGGTTTATATACGAGCTCGCGTGCATACATGTGTTGTGAGACTTGTTGTCTAGACGCTGTCTTTTATTAGCAGGCTGAGTCTCACTGTACGTCTCCAGTAATGAGGTGAAACCAGACGTAACACACGACCATCGAAGGGGGTGAAAAAAACAAAATCTCTATAAAAGTTTGGGGGCAAAATGTTTCACAGACTTCAAACAAGAAGTCACCCGAGTTCAGTGGATTCATTTTATCCTGTGAGTCTCATTAACTCCGTCTTCTTCCTTTCTTGGAGACGTTAAGTAGCCTGAAAGATAATATTTGATACCCGTCGAGCCTGCAGCAGCTGTTGATTCATGGAGAGAGTGTGTGTGTGTGTGTGTGTGTGTGTGTGTGTGTGTGTGTGTGTATTTATATAGATGTGTGGGTATTCCTGGTGAGCTGTTGATAGTGGGGAGAGCCCTGTGGCATCCAACAACCAGCAACACGAGGGCGAGGCATTCAGAAATACACTCACACGCCCTTCACACACACTCACAGGCACACACAGATCGTCGACACTGTGTCCGTGCCAGAGTATCCGATACCGAGCTCGGCATGAGCGGCATCTGTCGTCGAGTGTCTTACCCTGCTCCTCCCTGCGGTAGCGTTTGTACAGGGCGTATTTGGCCGGGTTGTCTGCGACGGTGAACTTGCTCAGCAGGGCAACGATCACCTGAAATCACACACGGACAAAAACATTCAAATATCACCAATGACACCGACGTACGAGAAGTACTTAGGTCACAACTGGATCATATTTTATGGAGAAAATGTTTTCTGGTTTTCCCTCTGATGTCCTCCGGCTGCTCCGCCTCAACTCTCTGTGATTTACAGAGTTTATGACGGACAGTGAAGTAAACTGTAGCTGCTGTTAGCTCAGTTTGTTAGCTGGGCTGCCCGGACTGTGAGCTCAGAGCACCGGGGGAGTGCTAGTGTTTGTACCACAGGAGTTTTTGACCACCGGAAAGAAGAAGAGGAGGAGGTTTACAACTGGTGTTGTGCCAGAACAGGAGCTGGGCTAGGCTAAGAGACAGACGCCGAGCTGGGCTTCTTATAAAATTACCTGGCTGCTATGTCTTGTGTTGTTGACCTTACTTGATGGTCATCGACTAGTGAGTAATCATAACAAATACATGACACACCAAAGTGGGATCACACTCTGAAAGTGGGCGCTAAATCGCAAAATACCAATTTCTACGTAATGTTCAAGTAAAATCTGAGTGTTTTAGGTACTTAAACTGACCAATAATCAACACTACAACTAATATCTAGATAGCTGATACAATAAAAATATTTATATTTGAGTTATGATACAAAACAAAGTGTCCTGACAGGCAAACAACAACACGGGAGTGCATTATTTTCTATATCAGAACACCTCAGAGTCTGTTACTGTATCTTCAGTACAACATGTACCTTTTGCTACGGGCCAAAAAGAGAAGGTGTGTGTTATTATTTTATTATTTGTGGCAAGTTAAACCTGTAATTATGTCAATTTACTGTACTCTGGTTACCTGGAGTTTAATGTTTAATGTTGAAACTGCTGTGGTTAAAGTACAACAGTTTATTGCACTGTAAAAATATTTCTTAAATATGGTTTCTTGTCTATTTTTAATATATTTTTTAATTCACATTCCCCTTCAGTGTGGTTACAGATGTTGTTTTAACGTATATATCAGTCAGTTAATGTTAATTAAAATGTCACTCCCTTAAAAACTGACTGAACTGTTTTTAATAAAACTTCAACATCAGCTCTCCTGTTGAACCATGACTTCACCCAGTATGTCATCAGATCCTAATTAAGTTGTGTTGACGTGTGTGTGTGTGTGTGTGTGTGTGTGTGTGTGTGTGTGTGTGTGTGTCAGCCACCTGTTTGACTGTGTTACTGGAGCTGATGTGGAGGGTATTGGTGACTCCTCTGGGCAGATAGAAGGCCTCCTCCACCACGGCTCCTCCTGCTCCTCTCTGAGCCCCCCGCACCGTCACGGGCCTCCTCAGGTCCATCTGGACCTTGATGAAACCGGTATACACACCAGTAGGACTCTGAAAGAAAGGGAAGGGAGAGCGTTATGGTACTATTTTATAATATGGACACCATTTGTTGACTTCTGTGTGCTTTTAAAGCTCAGACATGTCTGAGTTAATAAGCATCATTCATCCAAATCTGATTAAATCTGATTAAATTAGTAACTTTTTAAAGTTCTGCAACGTCAGTGTCCGTAAATCTTGACATCAGAAAGTCACTTATTGTCTTCTTGGCATCGGTTGGATTGGATGGAGGTGGTGACGAGGTAAAGTCCCGATTTCCTTCCATCGTTTTATCATTTTATCGTCCTTTTATTGTCATCGATGTGCCTGTAGTGTAAAAATAACTCACCTTGATCTTTTTACCGTGACAAAAACAAGACTAAAACGAAATAAACTTAACTTTTGATTAGTTTTTATCTGTGATGTGCAGAATCACACAGTTTGTTTGTTGAGATAAATCAAAATCAGCTGCTGAAGTAAGTGTATTAAAATCTGATCAAATCATCCTAAAACCTCATATGAAAGACAAAAACGGCACAATAACTCGGTGTATTTTCAGCCACTTTGCTGTTTTCAGACTTCGCTCGCGGTGCGTGCTATCCGATCTCCCCAGAAAGCGACCAGTTCACCCAATAAGACCAGCGAGTCGTGCGGGACAGATGGCCCCAGACAGAGGAAGAGCATCTTAATCTCATTACTACTCCATGAGCTGCGAGCCTGGAGAACTGTGCGTGCAGGAGAGTGTGTGTGTGGGTGTGTGTGAAGGTCGTGAGTGGACAAATGAGATCAGTATGAACAGAAGTCACGATGACAAAGAGAAACTTGTTCCATCACAGATGAGGTGATAAAGACACAAAGACGGGCGTGAGAGACAGAATTAGAAACAAAAAAGGTGTCTGCTAGCTTCACATAGTGATGCTATCAGCTCTGACGTTATCGAGGAGAGGCTGTGAAGCAAGTTTTTGACTCATTAATGAACTTTTTACTTCTTGTTTTTTACGCAACAGGAACTTATTCGAAAGATGAGAAACAAAAAGGAGGCACAGGAACAAATCATGGACCGCATGATGTCCAGACAGAAAGAACAAGACTGTTTTAAGTCTACGCGGTCGTAACCGTCCCGAATTTCACAGTATTTATCTCCTTTCTTCCTTTGAGAGTTGATTATGCAAATAAAAATGGAGATGTTGGGAGGATTCGTCTGGAGTTTTCTTACTTGCAGCTACAGAGATCTTAAGAGGCTGTGCCGCTCCTACTGAGGCCTTCAAGGATTATTTCCAAGGTACGAAAACGGACGTTTGAGGAACTGCAGTTTTTTTGGTGCTTCGGAGGTTGCCGCTGACTAAGACTCACAAAACTCTGCCATGTTTCCTCTGGTCTTGTAACGCTAGCTTCCTTTTTCCAGTGTATCTTATGCAACTGTTTGAATTTTTTCATTGAGGTGAAGCCTTTGTATAATTATAATTTGTGTTTTTTAAAATTATAACCATCGGTAAGTATCTGGGTTATTCTCCAGGGAACTTTACGACCCAACAAAAGTTACCAACTGTTCCTTTAAAAACCCTTTTTTCACCTCGTGCTATCATTTTTAAGATATCTACATTTTCTCAGAACCTCTGCTTCGCCCCCAACACTTCATTTATATTCGATGTAACGTTCACATGTTTGAATACTACTTCAGACACCTTTCCCGCTGCCAAGGAAAACACCGTGGGGGGAGAACAATAGCAGGAATAACATCACATCACTCTGATGTGACTGCTGAGGAATGCTGGGAGGAAGAGGAGCAGCGTGGATGTTGAAACTCCGGCAGCACACCTCAGATGTCCAGATACGAAAGCCTGAAGGACTTTTATTTATCTGAACATGTTTTTTCTTACAGCAGGTAAAGAATGAGTGAGTTGTTTATTCAGGAGCAACAAAGACTCCATCAAAGAGCGTTTAACAATCTCCCCAGAAGAACCACTGAGCAGCTGTTCTGGAGCTTTTTGTCGTGTCACATGATCTTCCTCGGCAGATGGAGTTCGCCCAAACCGAGCGGGATTGCAGATGTTTTAATGACTTATCATTTAAGTTGACCTCGTGGGCACATTGTTTCGTCAGCTGCTGTTTCCAAACTTACAGACTTCTTTTTTTGGAGCCAACATGGGCGAACTATTCCAGCAATAAACCAAAGGTTCAGTTTAGCGTTGGAAACTTTAAGGGATAACTTTTACACTTAAACTTACTTTTTTAAAATAAAAACATGACATAACTACATGATTAGATTCAGTATTTTATTACTAATCTATATCTTTGCTGATTTTTACATTATCTGGGAGGCGAAAGGAGCAGGACTACAAACATAACGGTGGCAAGATCCACAGATTTTGAGTTTGAAGACAGCTCTTCAGGAACCTACCTACCATTCTTTACGCTGTCGGTGGTTTCTCCTTGAATTAAACAAAATAAAGTCGTGGAAACATTACAGCTTTTGTCCACAGGGGCCACCAGAATCAACACAAAATTAAAGTAAACTAGATATCAATGAATTTTGTATTAAAACAGAGGAGGAGTTGTGCCTTTAACATCCCTGATGATGGCACTGTGCTAAATGTCATACAGCAGTTTAATGGACGTGTCAGCAGCATACAGATTATCCACAGTGTAGATAAAAGAATGCTTTGTGCAACATTTCTTCTGTTTTTAAAAGGAGAAACAAGCTCCAAGCCAAATACATGCAACACACTGACTCAGCCAGTGTGTGTTTGTGTGTGTGTGTGTGTCCACTCACGAGTGTCATTTTGAGGTGGTCTTTGGTCACCGAGTTGTACAGCTCGATCCTCTGCCTGATTTCCTCCCGGCTGAACTCCGTCCGCAACTCTCTCTCCTTCTCCACATCCTGACAGAGACAGAGAGAAAGAATAAAAGGAAACAACGCGACACGATAAGTCACAAGTCAGCTCAGATCATTAAAACAATACAGAGTGTGTTTGGACAATGGCAGCGGGGAAACATGGACGAGTCCTTCCTCATCTGAATCAACATTTAACACACACACAGCACATATGTTGGGACACAGACATCAGGTGGGGAGTGATAACAATAATCAAAACCTGGATTTGTCATGTTATTACTGCAGCTCTCTCTCCTTACTGATTACACATGAAAGAGCCTGTGCGTGTTTTCCACTTCATGAAGTTTCAGAGATTTTATTTGCTGGTACAGATTAATCATATTTGCTAACTTCTTGTGCATTCAAAGTGGATGCAAAAATCACAATGAACGTAAAAAGCACAGAACATTTTAAGATAAATGCACAACTGCTTAACTTTCTAGTTGTTAAAGACGATCAACCAGCGTGTTGAACTTATTCCTGAAACTGTGACACGACAGTGTTTTGTAAAAGTAAAACAAGTTATAAGTTTAAGTGCTGAAAATGTCAAAAGAAGGGCTGAATATGTTTCTTAAATATGCAGAAAAAGTGCTTCAGTTTTCAGTTTTCTAAAAACATCAGAGGGCGCTTTACGTTTCACGGTTTGAGCAGCTGCATGTTGGGAGAAAACGTGGAATAAAAGCTGCATTTTAAATGAAGATAAGCCAAAAAAAACTTGATTTTAAGATTAAGAGAAGCAGTAATTTAAACTAAATGTTATCTGGTGAGACGTGACAAGTTAAACAGATACATAGGATGAATAAATGAATCTAATTTAAGAGAAACTTTGACAGAAACCCATCAGGAGGCAGATCTTTTTTTGCCCTTTGTACATAAGTACTTCATGTCATTGCTTCACACAATGCTTCAGGCTAAAATAGAGCATTGTGGTGTTTTTCATGTGACCATGCATACTTGTGCGACGATAAGGAGGGAGGAGATGAAATATTTGTGCACTAAGAATGAAACAAAACATACAATTTTCACTTGCTGGAAAATATACCGTGTTGCTCTCAAAATGTGAGGATGCCCTCGCTCCTGGAGAGGTCAGCAAATCATCGGTCCCATGCCGTGTGACTGACTATCTAATTTTAGGCAAAAACGTGGAAACCCGCTGCAGGACAGAGCGTCCAAATCACACACGAATGTGTCCAAAAAGGATGAAAAAAGGCGAAAGTGTTGATTAGTTGAAGTGACAGGAGGCCACGTGGACTTTGTGATGCGCTCGGCATGTACGCACACGTGTTCGTCAGGCTGTTTGTGAGGAGTGAAGACAGCCACAGGCAGCAGTCGACACTGTGTTTATGTATAAATAGATGGAGGTGCTGGGACAGGCCAGAGGGTCAAAACAGAGGTCGGCTGATAGAGAAAGTTCCAGATAAAGATGACACATGTATACAGCGAACAGAGGAACATCTGCACGTGAGCTTTAACAACATTTCTCAGTGACACCGGGTCAAAAACATCCTTTTTTAACAAATTATTCTACACAGCTGCACAACACACACGTCAAAGTATAATTTAGGTCACATGACAAAGCCAAATATATTACATAATCAGTTGTAAAGGGCCACATCCACTGACCTCAGAGCCAATTAAAATGTTTTCAGGCTGCATGCAGATGTTTGGTTTTCAGGAAAAAGTGGCACGAAGACAGCCGACCGTCTCCACCCAAACTGCTCAGCACCAATAATCACACATTTATGCTCCTAATAAAAACCTATCAACAACTTTACACTGAATTAAATGACTGTGAAAGAGTCAAAGGAGGCGGTGGAGAAAGATCCAATAAAGACAAACGCTGACCGTTGACCCATTCAGCGTTGTTTTTAATTGGGTCCCGAAAGAGAAACTTTAAGGAAGTGCTGCAGAAAAAGCAGAAATGTCACCAAGAGACACTTCATAAGTAAGAAAATAAGAAAATATGAAGGCCTGCACTGTTACAAATACAAAAATCTGATTTTAGACTATAAAAAACTAAAATTTAAAAAGTGGGCTTTTGATTTGCTAGAACAGAACTGATTTGAGTTGACCAACAACTATATATTTATAAATCAATTCATTGTTTGTCTTTTCTTTCCAAATATTCTCTGTTTTTAACTTCTCAAATTTGAATTTTAGCTGCTTTTCTGTCTAACCATTTTAATTTCAAATTTAAAAGTGTTTCTCTGCAAAATCTCCACTGAAAATTTCAGTAAATTTATAGTTTTTGATTTCTTTGAATATAATTTTACATTTTATTGTCTGTATTTTTGCATTTTCTTTTTACAGTGCAGGTTTTGTGTTAAAGTCCATCAAGGGGAAAGCTACATAGTCTTTCTCAGTACTTTTTAAACCTTAAAACAACCGATCCCAGACGTACAAAACAGTCTGTCCTGATGTTTTATATCTTCTGTCCGTCTTGTCTGTCTCTGTATATGTGAGTGCCAATACAGTGAGTTTAATTCTCCAGTGAAGTGTGTGCTTACATGGGCATAGTGCAGCTCTCCACTACATCTATTAAAAACCACACACACAAACGCATAGTGCAGAATCCAGGGAGGCTTTGAAGGCGCATACACCCTTATATGGAAAACACACACTGCTCAAGGCAAAGACAAGGTGCCAATACAGCATGTGCAAACACTGCAGACCCACAAACACTGCAGCTCTTTGTAATGTGTCCGCGGATTTGCGGCTCATGGAGAGAGCTGAAGTGCTCTCATCACGACATTCAACGTGTCATTTATCGCATGTTTCGATTAGATTAAAAGGAGATGAATGAGATGGACCCCTACAGATGAGAACGTTAGATACAAACCACAGATTAGTCAGCTGACATGAGGAATATAATGAAAGTTTAACATAGTTTCCAAGAAAATCAAATTATTGGTGCATACAGCATTGTTTGCCTGACCTGAAGGTACTTCCTGCCACCTGAGCGGTGGCGACCTGTCTACTCTGACTCATCAGGATTAAAGGGAGGACACGCAGGACAGTGGACCTCATCAAATCCACTCAGGCTGTTCATGCATTAGCCCCTCAGTTACCTTCAAGCAGTGACAAAGACGCAGATTTTTCAGAGACTTCTGTTTAGCTGAGAATCCTGACGTTAAGTTTGACCTGAGGGGGGTTTAACAGTCTTCACTTTAAGCACCTGCCAGGTCAGATGAGTCAAAGCTTATTACCGGGAAGTGACAGGTAAGGAGATTATCTGTCATCTTACCATCCACAGACAGGCAGACAAAGAGGAAACTGAAGACGAGGAACAAAGTTAAAATATACAGAAAGAGCATGATAAATGATACTCCCTTCCACTTGTAACTGTGCAGTGTTTGTTTGCAAAAACCTCTTTAAAGGCCTCTACAAAGTAATGCAGATTCGAGTCTCCATTTGATAATATGTAAACATTTCGGAGACGTGTCAGATAACGGCAAAACAAATCTAATATTAGTGCGTTCCTCAGGCAAAATGCTGGTTGGTTTGTGACAAAAAGTAAACCTCAAATTCAGCTTCAGTTGCACTGAGCTCCTTTATCATTCTCATCACAGCTGACTGATCTTAAGCAATGTCGTCCCCTCGTTTAGTTAGGCAACTTTCAGTCAATGTTGACACCTTTTAACCTCTAATAGATTCATTGACATCTCATGACATGAGGAGGTTACAGTCATCGTAAGGTTTTGTCACCTGTTAACCCTCCCAAGCTCCTGAAGGAGTGTCTACATATGTATGTCATCATCCTCTATTCTCGAACAGGCTAAAACGCTCCACTGAAAGTCTCCACTAAAAGCTGTCACTCTCCCCAACATATTTAAGGTGAAAAATCCTGATTGCACTTTGTCGGTACTGGCCCGAAAATATAATTATAGCTGTTGTGAGTGCATGTCTAGTCCAGTCTGTGCAACTTCCAGGGAAGAGAGAGTTAAGAGGAACTGGGAGGGTGAGAGCGACCAAATCCAAACAAACAAGAGAGGCCGAGCACAGCGGAGCTACAACACAATGAGGTCATGGTCCTATTTAAGAGCACAGCGAATCCTCCCACTGAGGCTGGAAGATCAACACTGGACAGAGAGGAGGAAAGAGGACAGGAGGAGAAGACAAAGACAGAAGCTGGGTTTCAATAAAGCCTAGCGTGCCATGGCAGATAACCAGTGTAATCATGCAAAAACCTCTAGTAACAGCAGTCTGCGTCATTCCACTGTGCGGTACATATAAAAGTACGTTTGATCGGGGTGTTGCTTAGCTCAGTTGGTAGAGCATCCGCCTCAGGTACAAAGGCTCAGGCCTTGCCGCGGCGGCCCAGGGTCCGAATCTGACTTGCGGCCCTTTTCTACGTCACAGAGCAACATCGTCTGCATATAGACTAATCCCAGCACACTAGATTCAATTCAAAATCAGGACACATTAATGTTGGGGTCTGACTACATGATATTTTCTGTCTGTCACTGCAACTGATTAAGTGATTATAGACCAATCATTGCTTTCATGACGTATGTGATGTCAGCGGGAAGGCGGTGCAACTTCTGGGAACAACAAACCAACGGTGGCATGGCGTGTTCAGAAAAGTATAAAAAAAGAAAGTAAAGGCGACGGTGAACTCTCATCTGTTTCACGGTTTGCTCTCACAGCACAAATAACATCCTTCCTCTTTTGTTTCGTTTACAGTTACAGTTAGTTACAGAGCGTTCTGTGCTCATCATGGAAGTCATCGTGGAGAACATATTCTTGTTTCCGAACTCAACATCCCACATCTGTTGGATCAGATTAAAACTAGGTTGCTATCCTGTAGTATGACCCTGGCATAAGACAGAACTAAAATGTAGTGATTCAAATTTTTTTGCTTGTTATGTTTATGTTTAAAACGCATGTAACCTGTTTATGGCACCAATTGACTCATTAAATGTGTGACGTTTGCTGCCTGATGTAGCTTCTCTGCTTAAAGCATTATAGTGCAGGTTGCTCGTGGATAATAAAGCCTTTAACTGTAACAGATACCCTGACACGTGAACAGCAAAATAGATATTTTATGCTGTGTGCAGGCACAGATATCATTGGTGACATTGTAGGCACAAATTGAGCTTTTAGAGGTGACATTTGAAGCCCTGAATGCAGATGAGGAAGACACATAAAGACTTATTTTGGTGATTTAAATCCTGCAAAAAGTTCTCAAGCATTCAAAAAGCAGAACAGGCTGCAGCTTTGGCACCAGAGCTCTCAGGAAAGACTGGAAAAAGCAGAAGAGAAAGACAAGGGAGGGGAATCATATCAGGTTTTATCTCTGTGAGAGCCGGCCTCTTCCCTGACTGCTGTTTCAAGAATAACTCTCCTCGACCTTTTATCACACACACCTGCAGCATTCCTGCCTTTGTTTAGCACTGTCACGCTCGCCTGCATCCACTGACAGTAAATAGATGACATCACTATGCAAGTGTGTGTGTGTATGTGTGTGTGTGCAGACAAAACATGCTTAGCTCGGCTGAATAGACCCTAAAGCATTAGACTGTGTGCCTGTGTGTTATGGGTCCCCCAGGCAGACTAAACAGTGGTTTGGCTGTGCTAACCAAATCTAACCTACATATTTTAAAAGAAGAGAAAGACAAGAAACACTTCTGCCTCTGTTTACTTCAGCATGTGTCTTCCTCTAGGCTACAGTATATTTTTTAAATGACCAAAATAAAGGGTGTTTTATTTAGCAAAACATTTACAAGGGAGTTTACACTGGTGATATTATACTGGTTTCCTCCAATGTTTCAATTATACTCGATCTGGACGTCAGCATTTGTCCAATGTATAAAGTAATCATATTTTTTGGATATATGTTGAACAGGAGACACACTCAAGTTTAGGTTTGTGGAAGAAGAAGGCTTTAAAGTCTAATTCATTACTGACTGTCGTTTTAGTTTAGTTTAATTAGCTGAGAGTTCAACCAAAGTAACTTTTACTTAAACTAACTTCATTATCAATTATTCAATTTTCCTCTCAAGTTGGTCAATAAAATGTCAGAAAATATAATGAGCACATCTCAAATGTGTTGTCTGATAAATACTTCAAAACTAACCTCGAAATCAGACGAATCTGCAAGTTTGGTAGATGCGTTCGGACCATCTCCCATTCAAATTCCCACTCGTCCCAGATCTCGTCAGGCCAATCACAACCGTTTATCTAACACTGGGCGGGTTTGATATGATAACTTCTGAAAGGACGTCTGACTTCTGATTGGTTGCGGGTCTATGTGATTGCGTCCAGAGGCATTTTAGTCTGTGTCCGTTGATCACGGCTCATAGAAACTGGCTCATAGTCTGCTGACACCATGCGAGTTCAAAACCTCAAGTTATTTAGCAAAACGTCATGTTGGAGAAGCTGTTACCTGGAAACCGATTCATTTTTGCCAATCGAATAATCGTTTCAGGTCTGTATTAATCATTGACTTTTATTTTCCATGTATGTTGAATTGTATATTTGCTTGTAGACCTGCTGGTTCTCTAGTTAAGCATTAATTTAACTGGAAACATACTGATGACACTCTGTTTTATCTATAACTGCTACCTGTAGAAAACCTAATTGGAAATAAATGGAATTTACAGACTTATGAAATCAAGTGTTACTAAATCTCCTTCAGTATAACCTCCATAAAGGTTCCCACAGTGAGATTTTCTAAGTCAGTTCATGTTCCTATGGAGCCTGTCTATAAAGTCCTGAAACATAACCACCACCTTTCATAAAATCTCCTCCATAACTATCAAATGTCCGTTTTTCTACCCTCCCCACCCCCCTCCCACCCTCTCTATGTTACTTCCTGTTGAGTCCATGGGGGGAAGTCGGGATCGGACACACCTTTCCTCCCAGCATTCCTGCGCTAATGGGTACACACACATGCACGTAGAGCGGCGCATAAATGTGCTGTGCGAGTGGAAGTGCTCACACCTTTCCTTAATAAACAGATCGGCTAATGGACAGAAACACGCAGTTGTCTTCTCGAGTGGACATTCCTGAGTTAATGGACAATACCGACGATACAGTGCAGACATGTTTAAGCCTTTCATACATCTCTTCATCTCTGTTATGTAGTGCCAACTCTTATATAAGCCAGGGGTGTATTCAAAGTCTGACAATGTGGACCTCCTGCAGACATAGGTCACTTGCTTAGCTTGATTCCTGTGTACTTATATAGCATTAGAATTATATCATTTTATCCCATAGGCACTAACCAATTGAGCTAAGAGCTCTAGTATTGCTGTTTGACATAACTTCTTTTGATAAATGATGTAATATTCACTTTTATTCTCTTAATCTCACCTAAAAGTTTGGAAATCACTTTGCAAATCTTTGATTTAACCTTATTTTTAATAGGTTTAGGTCAATGTTAGGCCAATTTTGGTGCACTGTAGTTCATTTTATGTATATTTGGTTCTAATATTTCTTGATTTAAGGGTGATATTTTCCAGCTCACTGTTTAAAATTGACTGTTACCCTTGATCTTCATAGTCATCTGGTCTTAGTACATGTATGTGCGTGAAATAATCCAACCCTACAAGATCCTCTAACAGAGTTTGACATGAGGACTGGCCTGGTGGCCTGAAGCAAGTAAACACTGTTTTGTAGTGTCTTGTGCAGCAGGCGAATTAAAAATAAATGCGATGTCTTTATCCATTTTTTCCATGTGGAAAACAGTTATTGTTGTTCTATCCTGTCCACTGATCACCCATGATGCCTTGGGTTCCTGATTATGTGGCAGATGGTAAACGCACTCTACGTTGGTATAATGAGTCTTTGTTTTGGCTTAATGGGTTCCCACAATCACCTCAAACTGGCAACATGCCGGGCAAAAAACAGGCAATCAAACGAACCGAAGACAAACGGACGATGAAACAGCAGCGTCAAACTTTGGGATTGGAAGGAGTGCTGGGGGGTTTGCTGGTCCAGTTTGGATCACTTTGGACTCACCAACTTTCTACAGTAGTACATTAGCATGCCCTCGGTAAACTCCTGAGCTCTCAAACATTGTCCTGGCTCGCCAACAAAGAAGATTATGTTAAGCAGCAGGTAAACAAAGTATTGCTTTCCCTTCACGACTTAAGGGTTTATTGTTTAGAGCCGGTGATTGTTGAAACATTGAAAAGAAGAAACAAGATTTGGGGGAATTTTATGTTATTTCTCTCGAGTTTCAACAATGACAAACAGTAATAATTGTTCTACATCTTCTATTTCAGACAAGTAAAACATCTCAGTTACCGCTGCCACTGTTTATCTTAAAGCTGCTAATACATGTTGTTTCACTCTTGTTACTCACATATATAAATATTAGTAAACCCTCAAAAACAGTCAGCTTTTTCTTCAGAAGAGGAAGAAAAGAGGAAAATTACGCTATTGTGTTTAAAACAGAGAAGTGAAACCTGGAGACTAAACCAGCTGGACCACATGGAGACAAGAGGCCGGGCCTCGACACAATGATGTGAACCAAAGAGGACTGCTGACCTCACACTGCTGCACTGTCTGTATGTTTCCAGAGTGGTTTCATGAAGGGGTTACATGGACAACAGAGGACAGGACGCACAGTTATGGAGACCACAAGGAGGAGGAGACCACCCAGAGATCAAGACCTTTACGGACAGCAGTAAAGAGGGCGAAGAAGGAGAGTAAAGGAAGAGGAGGATACGCGAGATTTGAAGAAAGGGGAAGAGAAGGGAGGAAAATGTGAAGAAGGAAGAGGAGAAACAATAAGAAGACTGACTGAGGGAGAAGAATGAGGATGTGAAAATGGTAGCAGGGAAACAGAAGAGACTAACTAATCAAATTAAAGCATTTTCTCTTGTTAGCTGTAATAATAGCATCATGTTTAATAAAAACCAAACTATCCCTCTGTGCCTCTTTTTGGCCACTAATCGTGCGGTTAACTTTGGTTACCTTGGAGATAAAAATAACATTAAAAACACGACGCCGTCCAACAAAGCTGATCGTCAGCTCACACTGGAGCTGCTAACGGCCCGCTGAGAAATGTCCTCATTAGACTGAGAAATGGCTTTGATTACAACTACACACACACACACACACACATCAATGAACACTAAGCACATGTTTGATTTACAGACCCTCAAGTCAAAAGATTGCAAAACCCAAACAGTAAAAGGTAAATAAAATGAGTTAACACAAGAAGGATTGAGAAACAGGTCAAAAGAGGTGTGTGCTTTTGTGTATATGTGTGTGCATATATGTGTGTGAGTGTGTTATGAGTAAGCATGTGTGGGTTTGAGATTATGAAATGTTATTCTGACCTTGGAGGAAGACTCGAGGCATAGAGGTGTGTGTGTGTGTTTGGTGATTGTGAGGCAACAATGAGCCAGACTTCCTCTGGTGAGTTTCATTCGTCAGTACGTGCATGCAGGGCTTCGACTAATGATTGTTGTTATTAGCAAATAAACTGCTGATTGTATTTTCTGTGGAAAAATGTCTTTTTGTTTGAGCAGCAGTCAAAAACTCAGCTTAAAATGAATACATAATAAGGGCTGTAATGAATGAATATCTGCTGATTACTTTCAAAATATCAAATCACCCAAAGTGTACTTTTATTTTCTTTTTTTTTTGCCCAAGCTACAGTTGAAAACCATTTCATATATTCATGCTACAAACAGAGAATATGACATCTTAGCTTTAAAAATTAAAGTGACAAATAGATCAACAAACCACTTCCTTGCAGCGGTACCAGAGCAAAACCAAGCTGACGAAATAGTTGCAGTTGATGAATGGAGTAACCGAATTATTATCTTCTATCTTTAAAGCAACATTGTGCAACTTTTTTATCATAAACTAACAGATTTTAAATCAAGTCAATGCTACTCTGACTTGTAATCAGGTGAATGGTGTCTCATCTGTTCTCACACTATGTAACTTTGTGCTCACGAGAAGTCACCATAAAAAAAAAATCAAACAAATTCAAAATATTTGTGATCTCTCAGTTGTAATTTAACATAATGTACAGACAGAAATAATGGGCGGAAAATTCTGTAGTTTGTCTGCAGAGATCAAAATGTACTCACACTGAAATGACTAAATAATAAATCATGCTTGTTACAAAACTACGGGCCTAAACCGAGTCCTGCACCGTCAACTTTGATGTCAAAAACAGCCTTGTTACTTTTATTTAATGAAGTGTTTGAACTTTTAGGAAGAAGCCACAAGAAGACTAAATATAATTTAAAAGCCATACACCAAAGAAAGCAAACAAACAAGAACGTAGTAATGAATGATCATGAAAGCAAGCTTCACCTCCCGCCCCTCAGCAGCCGGCGTGAGTCAGATATGAAGCAACAGAACAACGAGCAACTCACCATCACTCATTTCTGACAACTTTATTACTAAACGACCTTCATGCTGTCTGACACTCCTCCTACATGAGGTACAGAGCCACCGTAAGCAAAACAAACATGTATGTGTTTTCAGACTCTCTGCAAACGTATTAATATCTCTCTATCATACACATATTAACACACCTCTCTGCTCCCACGGTCGACAGACACGCTACGTTCACGCAACAACAACAGCGGCGGTTTTGTTTCTATTGTGTCAGACTTGTGGTGGGACTCTAGAAAAAGAGTCGGCTGGTCCAACAATGTGAGTCGAGTGTTTGATGTCCAAGAATGGATTTCTATGAAAGTTGGTCCCCAGATGCTAACGTGCTAATAACTTGAACACTAGTGTGCTTTTACTTTTTGATACATGCTCTCAACCCCTCAAGGTCTTTACAAATTAGATCAGTTTTGACAGTTGATTGCTGTGTTTATGTGTTGGGTACGTGGTTTTATGGATTTATTTTATTCTGCTGGACAGAATTACTCAATAAACACGCAACTTTTATTCTGGCACCACAGAAAATCCACAAAAACTTTACCTGAACCCCACGTATGGTAAAAATACAAGAGTAACAGTGTTTTCTCTTCTTTATTTATCAATTTCCACTCAGGTACTGCCATTTTGCCAATCAATCGCCAATCATTAACAGCCGGTATTTGTGCTACTGAGTCACCGATTGTAAATATACTCAATGACGCACTTCATATTTGTTTACTAGTGGATGTTGACCTCTCTGAAATGGCGACCCTGCCAACGCAGAGTGGCGACATAACAGCAGACTTCTTTCCAGTCAAGATGACGACGAAGCGAACAATAAAAAGGGAATTTAATCATCTCGTATCAGAATGTATCAGAACATATCAGGCATGGAAACTGCTGCCAACTGCAGCTGCTGTTAGCTCAGTTTGTTAGCCGGGCAAGTTGATATCAAAGGTTTCTACTGTGTATATTCAGTTCTTGAGGCCAAAATGTGGCCAAAAGTTTTGTTTGTTTTTTTCAGCCTAGCAGTTAACATCACTTGTGGCTTCTACCAGCTGGTTAGGAGTCAGCAGTCAGTATAAAATAGAGCAGACGAAAGCCGATTGCTTTAAAGCCATGCTGGATTTAATTTACAGTTTTTGGTAAAAGGCTCATTAAGATGACAAAGTAAGAAGACGGAGAGACAGTTTCAGGAGATGTTATAAGGTTTTTTATAAGCACTTTGTTAAACGAGGGCCTTTTCAAGGCTATTTTCAAGGTATTCCAGTGTTTTATTTTTTAATAAGACACCAGCAGCTATCACAAAACAGAAAGCAGCCAATACAGCTCATACATGATCAAAATCAGGGTCAAATTAAACCTGATCGGGGTCTCCTTCACCACTTCACCTCTACGTTTTAAATTCCTATAGATATTCTCCTATAATTAGCCCATATTTCATGCCAGGTGTATTCATAGCTCATGTGAAAAAGCAGAAACGAGTCTTAAATGACACAAAATGGTATCACAGCACTGCTAGTCGTGGCTGTGATACAATGGCCGCAGCGAGGATGTGAAAGGCAGGTGTGTCTGTACGGAGCCTGATAATAGACACAAGGGAAACAATACCTGTGAGATGTGCTGCTGTGAGCGTGTGTGTAATGATGACTACAATGACAGTCCAGTCAGATAAGCTGCTTCACCTCAGCAACAGTGGAAAATCCCTTTAAAACACACACACACACACACTCACACACGCAAACCCAAACATATACTCCAACGCTAAGCTAGCCAAAACACAGGCTGAATGATCTCCAGCCACCGTGAGCCAAATCTTAATGTTCAAAACCACCGCACACATCAACATAATGATCAGGCAGCACATTCGCAGCCCGCAGACCTTGAGGGGTTTTTGTGTGTGTGAGAAGTGTGTGTGTGTGTGTGTGTGTGAGCTCAGCGTCGGATTGTTTCTCCATTTTAAGTGTCACATGAAACAGCTAATGACACACACACACACACACACAAAATGATGGTTTATTTGGCACGCAAGTGTGTGAGTCTATACACCATCATTATGTGTAAACCTGGCATTACTCGTGTTATGGTGTGATGACTGCGGAGCGTGGAATGTCTTTTACTGCGACGCGCTGTTTTATGTTATTTTTGAGCACATCACGCCGAGCACTGATCCCAATTCAGCAGCAGAGCACCTCCACGCCCTGAATATGAAGCTAAAAACTGTTTTTGTATCGCAATGAAGGACTATCTTTAAAGTTTTGTGCGTGAAATCTGAAGTAGAAACATCTCTAGAAGGTTACGGCTCTAATACAAGTCCTGACAGATGCTGATTTTTGAAGGCAGATATTGATATTTGAGACTTTCAGACAGTTTGTACTGATATTTTCTCAATAAATCATCTATATGGGGCACCCTGATAGCTCACCATGTAGAGCCTGCCTCCTTACCACAGCGGCCTGGGTTTAACTCCAAGCTGCAGCCCTTTGCTGCATGTGAAACAAATGTGTCTAAAAATATTATAAACCGTCTATAAAATATAATTAAAAAGCAAAAGATGACCAGAAAACAAGATGACATAGTACAGTCCAAACACAAAAATATTCAGAAACTACGACAGCGTATGTAGCAGAATACTTTTCCCAGTTTCTCACTGAAATGATGAACTTTTTTTCGTTTTTATAACATTCTTTTCACGTTTATAACAAATATTTTTCATGTTATTGTGACGTTTAGCCACGTTTGCCAACTTTCTCCCTCACTCTGACGCATCCTGTGTTTCTCTGGAAGTTATAACAATGAGGATGTAAAGGGGATGTAACGCCAAAACCAGCAACCAAATGTAACGCACCATTACTTTGAATAAAATAAGAGATTTCTCTGGGTTTGAACATTGTTGGTAACATTTGAGATTTTGTTTTTTAGACATTTAAATGCAGAAATGAACGTTACGTTCCAACATTCACACCTCGACCTTCAGCATCTCCAAAAAACAGCCACCTCAGGCTCAAACTCCAACCACAACATTAACTCTCACACCAAAAAAATGTCTCCTCCTTAACACAAAACAACCACATAAAACCCATCAGAGCAGGTGGTCTTCAACGCCATCCACACACACACCGCCTCCTCATCCATCATCGTTTAACTCTCACTTTCTCCTTTGCACATCAAAGACGCCACAAAAAAACAAAACAACAACAAAAAAAACGCCTCAAAGTGCGCCGTGGTCTGGTGATAATGGCGAACCGGAGATCAGAGCCGAGCTAAAGTGCTCCCAGATGAACGCCTATCTGCGGGCTGGTCTGTGACAAAGAGCAGCGGAGACTAACAGACATGCTTCATTAGCGATCGTACAAACACAGAGAAAACGGGGCTGAAAGCTCCTCTCACTTTTTTCAATAATTCATTCAAACTTCTAAACTTTACGATGATGATAAAGTTCTGTTTTAATCCACTGCTTTTACTAAACAAGAGCAAAATTCATCAGAAGAAGCTCGCCGTGTACGGTGGAATAAACATTTTTTCTGTATACTTTCATCTAAAAACAAGTCGTGTGGTCTTGCTTTTGCTTCATGTTTCATGTTTCATGTGGGCCGCACACTTTGGTGTCAAGTTTTAGACCTGAAGAGACAGCAGGCCGTGATTTGAGCATCGTATCTGATTTACTGTAATCAGCATTGGCAGCATAAACGTTGGAAAAATGTCCAACAGCAACATAAAAAGCCTTTTTCCATTTAATACTGTTTAAAGCACGATGAACTGAAGCAATGCCTGTTTACTCCTTTTAAAAGGTAGGTTAGCCGTCCCATCTGGTGCCGTCTGACCCTGTAACATGATGCTACAGGTGGTCAGTTTCTCCTCAGAGAGGTAAAACGAAGTGGGTGCAGGAGAAAGAAACCACTTGACCACCTGTTCAGAGACTCTGAAGTAGAGCCGTACAGAAGAGAGTCTGTTTAAAGCAGCTGGTCGTGTGATTCATCACTCGCGACGTGCTTCATAAGCTATGAGCCGGATAAATATAGACAATTATTGTAGTGCTGAAACTAATGGTTATACTCAGTGTTGATTAATCTGTCTGACTGTATCGTTTAGTCTTTAAAAGTGGTGAAAACGAGTTAGCAGAGCACAAGGTGACCTCTTCAAAGTGGTAGCTGAGTGAAAAACCCAAAGATATTTGATTTATAATGACAGATCTTCACATTTGAGAAGCTTAAAGAAGTGGATGTTTGGCATTTTTGATTATTTTACTACATAATCAGCTCATTTCAGCACTGTATTGAGGTTAAAGGTTTATTTTTGAGCTTTAAAACAGCAGTTGACAAAACCATTTCTCCACAGTTTCCATTTGCTGTTTTCTGAGTCCTAAAATGTCCATATTGGCTTAAAAATGTTTAACTCCATCTGGTGAGGAAGATCATGGGATATTATTAAAAGCTCTAGAACAGTTACTATATTGTCCGTTTTGTCATTTTTTTGATCATCGTAATTTTGGGACTTGAAACCTGACAAAGACAAGAAACTGTCGTTTTTTTTAATTATTCAGTGTTTCCCGTTAAAATATCATCGTTCTCAGGGTGGAAGTTGCTTTCAAGAGAGTTTCTAATAACGACAAGAAAAAAAGATTAGACCCCGAGATCCTGGGGTCTTGTTCACGAATGACGGGCATTGGCAGTATTGCAGATGTTGTACCGGACCGTTGGAGGGGAAGGCAAAGCTCTTGATTTTATAGTCCATCTACGTTCCAACCCTCACCCTCACCACGTAATGAGCTTTGGGTAGTGACCGAAAGGGGCCAGCTGAGGTGTTTTGGGCATCGCTGCTTTCTGCCTTCCTTTTGAGGTTTTTCAGACATATTCAACTGATCTGCAACCTCAGGCAGACCAGAACCTGACTGGAGGGACTACATAGCCCATCTGGCCTGGGAACACCTCCCAGGAGGAGCTGGGATGTGTTGCTGCTAAACCTGCTGCCACCACGACCCGAACCCCATTGAGAGGAAGGAAATGGATGGATCGACGGACAAAAATGTGATTCCTATGTGCATGCAAATGATCATAAAATCCTGCCTGACACATAAACCTCCAGTATCTTTCTATCGTTCCCTTTACTCTCTCACACTCCTGTCCTGACAAACACCTCATATTCTCCATGACGCAGGAGGTTCCTCTCGAAGGCAGATTTATCTTATTATACAACACAGCCGAGTGCACTGGTGGAGGAGGTGTGTGTATGTGTGTGTGTGTGTGTGTTTCCAGGCATAAAAGCAGCACTCCGGTTCTGTTTGAAGAGATAGCGAGGGCCGCACAGTTAAGAACAATTCCACTTATGTTTCCTTTGGAAAAGCAGAGTGCAGGAGAGGGGGAAAAGTCTCATAAAGAGCTTTATATAACCTGCAGACAGTCAACAGAGACTTCAAAACAACAGACTGCAACACACACACACAGCTGTGTTGGCTCATACGTGAAGATTTTTTTGAATTGAAGCTGTGGCTAGATTAAATTTGATATCTACTGTAAAGCAAGTCCTTGTAAATTATATTTCTGTCAGTGTTTAAAGGCTTGTGAAGCAGCTTAAAGTGTCTGGTGGATTGAGGAAAGTATTATAACATCACTGATGCTGAGTAATACTGTCCAGTATCACCCTGGATCACAGATATGACTAACACCACCATTCATCCTGAGAGGGACATGAATGTCTGACCTAAATTTCATTACAAGAGCTGTTAAAATGTTCAACTAAAAGCAAAAATGGTGCACCTCCAATGGTTCAGGGGAAAGTCAAAGTCTTTAGATTTCATCCTCTGGAGACCACGAATGTCTGCACAACATTTCCATCCAACAGGTGTTGACTTATTTCAGTCTGGACCGAAAGTGGCCAGACATCCGTGTTTCCATCAGCGTTTTCTGATTCATTTTGAAGCGTTGGATCAGAAAAGTTTGATGGAAACGAAGTTAATACGCTTAACAGGAGATGAGGAACACTTTCTGACCACAGACGGTATAAATATAGACGTCCTATCCGTCACATCACCCGTAGGTTTCTGAAGAGTCTCTTGGCAGTCGTACCTCCGCCACCTCCCGGCTAATCTAAACATCAGCAAAGACCGTCGTGGATCGCTGGTGGAGCTGAGGCGGGTTGAATACCACCTGTGTGCTCAAACAAGCCACCTGTAACCACAACTACCTGTCAATCAAAGCAACCACGACTGCAGAGTTATCCCCTGGAGTTCCCTACTTGGGGAATCACTGATGTGAGATACCGAAGATAATATTACCGTTACATATCTAGGGCCACAGCAGACAAGTCCAAGGTGTCGTCTTAAAATGTCTTGTTTTATCTGACCAACAGTCCAAAAACCCAAAGATGTTCAGCTTGCAATGGTAAAAGACCAAAGAAACTAAAAAGTATTCACATTAAAGACACTGGAACCAATAAATTTGGACTTTTTGGCTTAATAAATCCACTAAGAAACTCTAAAAGTTGTTGCATTGTTATTTTCAGGAGATTTCAACCTTCTTTCTTCTGCTTATACCACTTCTGTTGGTACCAGTTTTATCTTGGCAGCAGCCTCTTCCCTTTCAATGCATCTATAAAACCACCAAGTTTAAGTTTGAGTGCGAGTCGAGCTGTCCTTGCCCGTCTTTGGACCTCACTAAAGACTATAAGGCCACGTCCACTGATGCCAATTAAACTCATGACCCTGTAAGTATTGTGCTGTATTGAAAACAATGAAAGAGGATTTCACAAGAGTCCGTCTTCAGTCTGTGATTACAGCTTCCTCAGTTGCCACAGCAAGAGGCCGCAGGTTGGTCGTCGGGCAGATCAGGCATCATGTGAGTGATTGTGTGTTTGTGAGTCTCATGTGAATTGCCGTTGTGTTTAAAGTTCTTTCAGTCAACCTTTACAGTGTTTGGACTCACTACACTGCCATGCCAACCGTAAACACTGGAGCTCTTTTATGATTTTATGCGGCGTCCATGAGGGCGATTATACAACATGAAACTCGATCGACCTGTTGCTGAAAGCCGTGAAAAATGTGTTTAGATTTTTGGCGTTTTATTAAGACGGAACATTAACTTTCTGGTGTTGAAACTTTTTACTCAGCAACAGTGGTGTCAATCTATAATTAACCTGTGGGTGAACTTTGCCGAGAAGAGTGTCAGCAGCTGGACTTTCACTTTCATTTTCGGGGTCTAAATGTTGCTTCAGATGTTCTAACAGGAGCTAAATTCACAGTGATGGCCTGCGTAGTGGATATGAACTACTAATTTAGACAAACACGAGGTGATGTCAATGAAAATGTGGCCAAAACTTCATAATAAATGATAAAAGTAACTTGGAAATTATCTATATTCTTATGTTTGTGTTAGTTCAGTCCATCCATATGTTACAAATCAAAGCCAGGCTTCATTTTTGGGACCCCATATGAACCCTGTAGGATGTTGTTATGGCTTTAGTTACGAAACAACGAGACCTGTGTGGCCTTGTTGGTGTTGAGAGGACAGGATAGAGAACCGAGAACAGCCAGGAAGTGACATACAATGGATGAGGGGAGGAGAGAAGGGGAGATGGAGGGGTGAGGAGGTGAGAACAGGGGGTGAGATTGGATGGAAGGAGGAAGGAAATCTAGAGAGGGGGAATGTGAGAAAGGACGGATTTGGATTCACATGTTCACATGAGGACAGGAAAGACAACAGGGAAGTTAACAGAGCTGGCGTTTTAATAAGAATAAGCAAACGCTGTCCCTCTCTCTGGACACAGTTTGTCTCATTATATATTTAATTTATCTGTGATTCGCTACTTCTCAACGAGAGCATTTTGATTTCATCTCATCAAGCTTGGTGATGTTACATTATTTTCAGCCAGATTTTGAACTCATTTTGGTTATTTCACAAAGATTTTCTGTTTTGTTTTGCTTCCTCGAGTATTTTTGAGCACCAAAAACCAGCCTTAATATAAATAGCTCAGTTTTCTCTTGTCAAAATAAATTAAAGTAACTAAATATAACTTTTTGTCAACTCTAACTTTGATTGTTGCTAATTTAGTCATGAATATTTAATGTTTTAGAGAAATCCTTATGATTTTACACAACATTTTAAGGTTCTTTGAATGCTGGTTGCAGTTTTAATCTAAACACTGAATACTTGTCATTTATGGCATTAAATTGATCATATTTAAGGATCAGCAGCTTCCACAAAGGTTCAGTGTGTCCAATTTAGGGGGCTCTATTTACAGAATATTACAGTATTTATGTTTTAAGCTTAAGTTCTAAAACATGTTCGTTGAACTTAGAACAAAGACATCCATTAGCAATGGGAGTCAAATAAAATCTTAGGAATCGCTGCAACAGGAGACAAAAGTCAACAAACAATAACTGCTCAGAACGTACAAAGTCTGCCAAGAATGTGGCGGGTTTGCTGCTGGTCGTTACAGAGGTTTATTGAGTGCGAGATAAAGAGAAAGCAAAAAGAGAGATAAGCTTTGTATCCGTCTATCTAAGGCAGTCAGTCTGTCTATCAGCTGCCCTCGCAGATAAAAATCATAACGTACTTCTCCCACAGCGGCAGATAAGGAAGTTGAAATCTTAGCTGGACTGTAGAGAATGACCTCATTTTAAAGTGCGGGCGGGTTTTCTGAAGAAGTTTTCATGAACAAGGCTTATCAGTGAGCATAAAGACTGGTCAAACTGGATGCGTTAAATCACTGACAGTACGTCTAACACAGAAACAAACATGATGCACCTGGACAGGGAGGGCTGCAGGGCGTGCTCAGGTGCAAATACTGCACCATAAATCTATTAACTCTGGGAGTGAGCGGTCAGCAGAGGGGGAGGAACAACAAACGAACGCCCATCATCGTTACCTAACGCTGTGAGGTCAAAGGTGAATACAGCTTCATTTATTTACCGGGAACACTTTTTGTCAACAAGACTGGTGAGGAAATACCATTTCCTTTCCCAGATTGACACAATCTCATGAATCTATGACACACACGGTGATGGGCCAATATTAATGCTGTCATTTAATACCGCGTCTGCAATCATAAGCTGATTTAAAAAGATGGGAAATCACCCTTAAGGAGCGACTTGAGTGATGCACCATTAATGGAAAACTCCCAGAGAGTGACAGGGTTAATGCTTCATGATATAACTCATCTCAGCCTCAATCTGAACGTTTTGACTCAGGAAAGTTGTTGTCTAAACACAAGCATCCATGCTGTATTAAATTATGAATGCGCTAAAGCACAACTGTGTTATTAAATCACAGATTATCACATCAAAAGACTTGCAAACAAGGCTGGAGCCACATTTGCAACCAAAGTACCCAAATCTGTTGCTTCCAGGGAACAAAAAAAGTTCCTGCCCATTATCTACTTTACCAAAACGATCCAAAGACACGCAAAGATTAGGCAAATCAGCCTGCTGACGTTTTAAGCTGTAATTATTTCATGCGACTACAATGACCAGTCGGACACGTTTAGCGCAGAAAGCCACACCCCGAAAGTTTCTGGACTTTTGGAAAGTGCTACCACCAGACCAGGAAGTTTTGGGGGGTAAGTTATGACCCTGTAACTTCATTTAAACGCTGGTCCCTGCAGTGAGGAGTTCCTCAAAAGGTTCCTATATTCTCCACGGGAAGTTCCTGAGGTGGTACGAACAGGCATTCAATGCCAACTCATTTTAAGTGTTTTTCAATGAACATTTTGGCTTGTACCTAAAAAAAGTATCACAGTTTGATACCCAAGAGTGAGAAATGAAACCAAAATACTGCATGCTGATGTGGAAAACAGCTCACTTTACAGAGACTGCCAAAACAGTAATCTGACTCATGGATTCAATGCCTTTGAATTGTTTTAAACTTGTTTTAGACACCCTACAATATAGGGCTACTACAAACGTTTACCACAGCCGCAGGTGACGTCCTCAAATGTTTTGTTTTGTCCACAACCCAAAGATCTGTAGTTTACTGTCACAGGGGAGTAAAGAAACCAGAAAATATTCAGATTTAAGAAGCTGAATTTGGACACTTGGACAAAACTATCTGTTGATGATCAAACTAGTCGACAACTAGCTAATCGAGTAAATCAACGAACATCACAACATTTTTGTACCACTTTGTACCAGGATGTTCTTTGATGCAACAACTATATTTGTGAATACATTTTGCTGCACTGCAAATGTCTTTTACAAACCTTCGCCACACTTCTGAACCCTGCTATACTGTGAATATTACACAGGTTACAGACCACTTCCAGGAAACCAACATGCAGAACTGAAAACCGTGTTTCTTCGTGTATCTTCTACGACCAGCTCCAATTAAGGTCACCTCCTGACACCCTACACTACTGTATATTAACTTATTCATGGTCAGCTGACACTGGTAAGAAAAGACCCAACTGCTGACCTGCTGATGTCCTTTCATTACACAAGCACAACACGACCACTGTCAGAGTAAACTACATTAAATGTTCTGCACCGCACAGAAAACCACAGACAAACACACTGGCTGTTGATGGTACTACTGTTAGAACGCAAACTAAAGGTGTCAAACTAAATATATATGTGTTTTTCTCACAATGTTTCAGCCCTAAAATTTCACTGGCGACCTGTCAAGTGTGTATTCCTTACTCTGTATTCTCAGTGCATGCTGGATACTCTGAACTGGAGATGTTTTGTCTATTTCTGTAGTCATTTAAAGCCTGTTTAAAGTAATATGAAGACATTTCATTACTGTCTTTGTCAGTGGAAGTGTCTCTGTGGCAACATGAATGCGAGCTCCAAACATCATGTCGGAAAGATGATGAATAAACCACAGTGCTGTCTGCGGGGATGATTTGAATTGAAGATGAGCTGCTTTAGCTGTCCAGTGTGTGTGTGTGTGTCGGGGGGTTGGGTGGGATTACCATCAAACCCGTTTTTCATGAGACACACAGCCCCACTGGTCAAGCGTGACATTTTCCCGACAGAAACACCATTCACACAGTGCAAAGGTGGACGGGTGGGCGAGTGGGGGCAAGAATGTGTGTGTCTGTTTGTGTCTATGCGTGTGTGTCATCATGTGTGTGTGTGTGTGTGTGTGTGTGTGTGTGTGTGTGTGTGTGTGTGTGTGTGTGTGTGTGATAGAGATAAATCCTCTTCTGGACGCACTGCTACATCTCATTTCCCCGTTTGACCATCCAGAATCAGTTTAATCACCCGTTAGTCTGTTTGTCCTCCGTCTCTGTGTTTACACTCGAGCTCATTAAACTTCACTTTCTCTACATCCTGGTACTTTAATGAGAAACGTCTCCTGGGAGCTGAAAGCGCGTCCAGTCATCCCCTTTTGTGGTCAAAAATAATGTGCTTTAAGTGTTGCCACAGTGCTGGAAATGAGGGATGAAGTAAACCTGCACCGTAGCTACTGTACATCATGTTTTTACTGGTACTGAAGAGTGAGGACGACACCAGCATCTAACTGGACCTGTGTGACATTTGCAGGTTCCATTAGCGTGAGTACTACTAGTTATTTGTACTGTAACACTTTCCCCATCAACTCTGTGTCCCCCTGAGAAACGCAGGATTCATTTGCAGTGATGCATTCACAAACTAACTTCCGTATTTCCTATTTCACATGAATGTACCATTATTTTAAGACAATCTGGACTATAAACGTCTTTTTTTCTCATTTTTTGCTCCATCTTCATGCAGTGTTTTCTGCCACATTGCCCACTGCACAGCGGTGAACATAAATGCACAGACGGTCGCGATAATCTTCTATTTTTCTGATACAGAACCAGTCGTTTCATACAGCAGTGCCACAGATTTTTCCCCCTAAAGGACGCGTCCCTCCTCTGGATGTAATTACAGTTGGCATGCACACAGCAGCCGGGGTCCCATTTCAGGTCCACCACAGGTCACAATCTCACTTGCGGTGCTGTATGTGGACCACATTGTGCACCTCAAACACACACACACACATACACAGACACTAACATGAGGAATGAGGACCTGTTATGGAAAAGTGAAGGGTCATGCATTGCTGCAGGATCTGCATGTCACACACACACACACACACACACACACACACACAGACATTAAGTGGGCAGAGAAGAAGAATAGCTCGATTCTGTGACAGTATGCTGAGTTTTCAAAGCGTGGAACAAACCAGCTGTGTTTGCAGGGCTGTGAATGTGAACGTATGTGTGCGTACAAGTGGCTCAGTGTGAGCGACAGACACTTGAAGAGTGTTCAGTCAAGAACCTGAGGAGTGACCTAATTTTTTGAGTTCCAGACATGATAAAGCTGAATGTCTTTGGTTTTAACTCAATCCAACGATCAGTCTAGACCTAATTCTCTGCAGTCTGCAGGCGAGGAAAGACTTAACAGACGCACACAAATCTACGTTGGAATGCGTGATTTTATTTAAAGTCTGGTTTGAAGCCAGAGCGGGTCATGAGGTTGGGGATGTGATGGGCTCATGTGAGGCCCTGTGGGTTAAAAACCACTGACCGGTTCATCTCAGTCTGCTTCTCCTTCTGCAATTTAAGAATTAATCTTGACAGACTTGACTTGAAGACTGCAGAGGTTGAGACTGTGTGGAAAAGGGCTCAATCATCATTTATTTGTTCAATGTGTGAAGTATGTGTAACTATTTTGTGGAAGCTGACTGCTTATTTTATGGATTAATTTAGTAATGATTGTCATTGTTGTGGCTGGTGTCTGTTGGTGTGCATGAAATACATGAAAAGTTCAATAAAAAATATTCAAAAATCATTAAAAAAAAACCTTCAGATGTTAAATATCTCATTCATACTCTTACTGTCAATGTAGGTTAAACCTGTCAAAACTGTCAAAACGGATTAAGCCATTGTCTGGGTGTCATTGTTATGCAAATACTCTCATATCCTGCTCCAAAATTTAGCAAACAAAAATGTTTTTAATGTTTTTTACAAGTATTTAGTGTAGTTGGCACAATAAACATGTCTTACATAACCTATGACTTTTTACATACTTGCACTATATTCCTATATTTCCTATATATTCCTATATATACTTCCTATATTTTTTATATTTTTTACTTAATGTTTATTCTGCACCAACTACACCAAGTCAAATTCCTTGCAAGTACAAACCTACTTGGCAATAAACTTGGTTCTGATTCTGGTTTATAACTAACTCTGCTGCCTTTATGGTGGATTTTGCTGAGCCAAAGTTACAGGTAACAACAGGTGAACCAAGTTTAAAAGTGATTTCTTAAGTTAAATTGGTGCTTTTATTAAAAACAGATGTATGCCGAATTAAAGTATGACCACTGATGAATGCAAATCAGATTGAGTTGATTATATTTGTGTGTTTTCTTTGCAAATAAACCAAGAAATGTTAAATTCAGAGATGTTTAAATGGAGTTTTGAATGAGCCTGGAGTGGGCTTTTTTACAGCTGTTAAAAAGTACAAAAACACAAGCAGCAAACACGGAGGTTAAACCTTTGAACGCTGTGTTTTTTTATGTTTACCTTGCTCACTGTGACTTTTCCTGAAGGTTTTTTGAAGAAAGAGGTCCTGGCCGTGAAAAAGTACTCTTCGGAGTCCTCCTCCAGACTACTGTATCCACTGCTCATCGTGCTATTCCACGTCATTTGAGGCGAAAACCTCTCGACTCAAACTCGGCCACATCCAAAAAAAACCCTCCCCCCAAAATAAAATGAACAGTTGTTAACTTGTTAAATGTTTAAATGAGCTCCAAACACCGAGACCTGGGTGTCGTTTGTACCCGCGGTAGTCGCTGTTTGCTCGGGTATGGGATGATTTCCTCCAACGGTGTCCCGGTCCGGCTTCCTCTCTTCTCCCGTCACTCCGCTTTTACTCCACCGGCAAGACTCCCATGTTTTAAAGAGAGACACCTAACTGACAGTTAGACACACAGTGGAGCCTCCTCTAGCTGTTAACATTTCGCAAGACCGAGTTACCGGATAAAAACCCCCCCTCCGCACCGTGTAAAACTCCCGTTTCACGACGCCTCGTCCTCGTTACTCCGTTACAATGTATGGCCAACTTCTCTGTGTGACAGCCACAGGCTACAGTAAGGCCCCGCCCCACTACGAGCACTAAACCGCAGCCAACCAATCAGCTGTATGACAGTTAGTGACGACACGCCCATGTACAACTCGACAGCCAATCAGCGCTTTGATGGCCAGTTTTGAGTGAAGCAGAATAATGGGTTTATGTTGCAGCTGTGAAATTATTATGGAGATTAATCACTGAGAAATTAAAGAAAAACAAGCCAATATATATATATATATATTTTAAAATGTCCTGAATGTCTTTTAAAGGTCCAGTGTGTTTTCATTAGTGTATAATCATCTGAAAATATGAATAATTGTGTTTTTGTTACCTTAAAATCAGCCTTTTATATCTACAGATGCTGGGGGTCCTCTTATACGGAGTCCACCATCTTGAACCGCTGTTTCTACAGTAGCCCTGAACAGACAAAAAACTTAACTTCTTCGTGCGGAAAAGGTGAGGTGGAGGGGTTTCAATCAACAACTACAGAGCTAGATGCCACTAAATCCAACACGCTGGTCCTTTAACATTTTATATTTGTTTTATTTTACTCCTGCTGTATTCTGGAAAATATTAACTTTTTTTTTCGTGGCAACATTTGCTGTTATCTTTTACAGTTTATTTATTTTTCTATTTTTCTTTAGAATTTCTTTATAGATTTTTTTCTCTTTTATCTCATATTGAGTAGTTTTCTTATCCACTTTCTTGTGTGCCTTGACCTGCTGTAGCAAGATAATTTCCCCAATGTGAGATCATTAAAGGCTTATCTTATGTTGTGTTCTTTTTATTTTGCTTTGCATGTTCCTTCTATTTTTCTTCCATAACAGTATGCTAATGTTTTGTGCCTGCTTTTTTTAATGATGCTCTACCAACTGAGCTAAACAACATCTTGTACCTGATTTTTATGCCTTGATTTTGCACACTGCCTCACAACAATAAGGCTCTGGGTTCAAACCAAGCAGCAACCTATGTGAAGTGCCAAAAACTGCAGTTCCTCAAACCTCCACTTGAGGCTGGCTCCAGAAGTCAATCAGTCTCCATAAGTCCCCATGTTAAAATGTCCAACTTCACAGCAGAAATAAACATGTTTACAGCCTGGTACAAAAAACAGTTTTGGTCTCTATAGCTAATTTTAAGGCTTAAAGTTATGCAGAATTAAGAGTGTGGATGCTTTGATTGACAGGTAGGTGCTATTATAGGTACAGCTCAGTTTAACCAGTCTTCATTCAGCCCACCTCAGCTCTACCGACGCTCCATGTTTTTGCCCATTTTAGGACTAGCTGAGAGGGGGCAAAGGCAGGACTGCCAAGATGGTGGCAGCCAAACATACTGATGATGTCATGGATACTACGTCCCTGTTTCATACTGTCTATGGATCAAGACAGATATTTATGTGTGGTGTTTGCACGTTCTCCCAGTGTCTGCATAGGTTCTATACACAGACCAAAGACATGCAATTTAATAGGTTAATTGGTGACTCTAAATTGCCCGTAGACGTGAATGTGAGCATGAATGGTTGTCTGTCTCTATATTCATCTGCGATGAATTGGTGACTTGTCCAGGGTGTACCCTGCCACACACCCAATAAGTGGTTATGGAAAATGGATGAATGAATGATTCTGGAAGTGGAATTTTATAATTTTGACATCAGTAGTTTCCCCTCTCAGTTTCAGCAAAGTAAGAGACTTCTTCCAGCATATTCGATTGTTTTGGTGGTCTAACGAGAGTTACTCAACAGTCAAATACAAACCGGGACACTTTCCAGCCTGTAAAAAAGGGTAGTTCCTTCATTAAGGCCCTTCTTCTGTTTCATCTTGAAACCAGCAGAACCACAATAACAAATGAAACATTTAAAAAACAGGAAAAGTTCATTCTTTTACTTGGAAGTAGTAGTCGGCTGGCAAAACAATCTCAACACAGTCGATTGCAACAGTAAAACAAAGTCTTTGTCAGCAGATGGAGTTTGCTCAGTTATCATGGAAATGGACTGAGATCAATCGATGATTGCTGGCTTGTCAACAAATCTATCTTAAAGACAACTGAGCAAATAAAGGTTGCAAGTTGCAAGTCTTAAAACCTTCTAATAAAAACATACCTTTTGAAACTTTCAACGATACCAGATTTATCATATCAGTCTACAAAAGAGCCAGCATACCGTCCACGCTTCCTGCTGTCATTTCTGCCCAGAGGCAAAATGAGAGGTTTCTTTCCCCCTTTATCGGCGTCACCCTCAAACCTCAGCAAATTCTTGAACAAAACACCACCGACAAGAATAAAGTTATCCCACATTCCTGAAATAAAAGGTCAAAGGTCACAGAAACACACACGGATAAGTAAAATATTCTGTCTTACCTCGATCAACAGGCAACAAACTAACGCTAGCTTAAGTTTTTTCCTGTGCAACATGCTTTTCCTGTCTCTGCTCGCATCAAGTAAACTAAAAATACATCACCAAAGGCATTTAATAGCTGCTGCTTGCTGGACTGACGCATTTTGTGTGTGTGTGTTTAATTGCTAAGGCCAGTGTGTGCACCCTTCTCATTGGGTGGAACATGTGCCTTTTCAGACATTTCAAGATTTCCAGGAGGTTTTAAAGCTGGAGTGTGTGTCTGTGTTGGTGGGAGGTAATGCTTGATTGCATGGATCCTTTTTTGGATTTTAACTGATTAGCAACCAAAGTGCCAATAACCAACACCAAATGTTTTTTAATGAACACAACGTGGCTTTTTATTCATTCCTTTACCTGCAGTGAATGTTTTAATGAGCGCTGAGCTAAAGCCTAAAGCTTGAAAGTGGTTAATTACCCCTTTTTCCTTACTTTTAGAGTTTTTTTAGAGAAAATTCGCCTCCAAGATGTTTGTTAATCAGTTTGTTTTGCCTCCAGTCTGCGCAAATGTCCACTAGATGAACCAGAAACAAGTCCTAAGGAAAGATGAAGTTTGTACTGACAGGAAGCAGCTTTTATGTCCATTTTTACCATCAGTTCATCTGCAAAAAAACGTGCCATGAAACACAAAATAGAAACCAACAGATGACAGAGTTATGATAGAATATTGTTATGATATTATTTCACTCTAATAATCCAAATACCGCCGCTATAAATCTCTTTATCTGAGATGTGTTTTGGGGTCATGCAAATGTTTGCCCTGGATGACAGGATGCTGAGGATAAAATCAGCCAAACCCAAATGAGAAGTCTCGACATGGTGTGGTTTGGTTTTACCATAAGGCATGGTTTTGGTGCAGGGATGCAGTTAACCTTTTACAGAAAGGGAAGCCTGGCCTTTTGTGGCAAGAACACTTAGTAATAAAATGTATTATTATGTCGTGACCGATGTGGGTTTTGAAGGTCAATGCCAATGTTTTTGGATTTAAGCAAGTGATACCGAATATTCGGTGTAAACATAATATATGTAGGCTATATTTAAATTTGACAGCTTTAACGTTGCCGATACAGCTTTGTGGCTCGTCCTCCATTTTGGTCCAGACTGAAATATTTGATGTGTGTATCATGCATCATACGTAAGAAATAAAAAACATATTGAACCCCTAAAATACAGTATGTTCAGTAGAGCTGTAACCCGGCCAACTGCTGAGTTTATGTGGTCGTAAAAATGGACCAGAGTTTTACTCGTGTTTTCAACGGGTGGTCTCTCATATCGCCTCTTCAAGGGCCAACAACTGTAAGCTATTACTGCGCTCAGAGACGATTAAAAGTGTAAGTAGCGAACCTTCTGTTTTCTGCTGCTTCCAGGAGCTTGTTACCTACTACATGCAGGGTCAAAGATATTCTTTAACATTATATGTTCGTATAATCGCCCACCCAGCTGCAGATAAAGGCGGAAAAACATCAGCAAAGCAGGTTGTTCAGCTGCAGAGTGAAATGTATGGTACATCTGTACTAAATCAACCCTAACCCATACACACACACACACACACACACACACACATGCAGCAGCACTGGGAACAACTAGTGGACAAGCTGGTAGATTTTTTAGATAGACAGGCTCTAATTTGAAACCAGCGGGGTTAGAAAAGGGACCAAAAATAAATATGGCACATCTGGGGAAGCCAAACCACGATCTTGCCCTTTAAAATACCGTAGAGATCTATCCAAGGCACACACAGTACACAGATAAGCCACCGCATAGTCCCTGTGATACACAGAAGGGCAGAAATACACACTTTACACGCTTCAGATGACGCGACTGAAGCTATTAAATAACAATAAACATAAATATTCTGTTCTAATAATCATTGAGGCAAAAGTTAGTGCAAATATTACAGTATCACATATTACATAATTTAGTGGAAATATTCATGCAAACATCAGTCAGAATGGAGTACAGTTGTTGCGACACATAAATACCACAGCAGACATGATTCATTATCAAGTATTTGGTTCTATCACAGTGAGGTGTTACTCATGTAAACATCATATCCTGGTTTCATAAATTTGGATACGCCATGGACAGCGCTGGAGGCGGGGCTGTGTTCGATGTGATTCATTTTGAGGTTGTGACGGTGTCACTTCTTCTCACTATTATCATCATTTTTACAACCAACTAACCAACCAATCGATTAATTAATGGAGATAATAATTAGCAGATGAATCCATGACGGAAATAATAATTAGTTGCAGTCCTATACAAAATAAACAACCAACTACAACAACAAAATCCTGTTTTTACATCAACATGAGTCATAATAATCAGTACAACAGTCACAGGTGACATTTTACTGCACTGAGTACTTTGATTCTGTTTTATTGCTGCAACTATACCAGGACTGATACTTTGTGCTACTTTTATACTTCTCTAATTTACTTTATACATTTATATAGTGTAGTATTTGTTTGTAATATTTCCTAAGAGTGTTTTTACAGTGTGGTATTAGTAAAGTAAAGGATCTGGATACTTCATCACTGTCAGACGTACACACACACACAGTTGAACACACACTCTGTCCAGAGGTGACCAGGTAGCGTGTGAAACCAGCCCTGACCAGGTTTCTCACACTCAAACAGTCTCAGTATTCAGAAGAGCCCAGCTTCCTTACTGGACTAGACCCGAGAGCCACACCCGAGACAAACACACAGTCAGCTTTACAGTGTGTGTGTGTGTGTGTGTGTACGGTCACTGCTGTTAATCTGCTGTCCAGTCACTTTGGCCTAGAGCCAGCCTGGTTAAACATTACTGGCATTCCAGCTCCTAACTAACATGCAGACACTGTACTGCGACTAACACGAGGGCACGACGGGAAGGTTAAAACCTTCTCATGGCTCTAAAATATGGCACACGTGGTATTTTACATTTTGGTTGTAGTCTCCAGTACGTTTTATTCACCACCTTTGCCGAAGAGGCAGGACTACCAAGATGGCGGCAGCCAGAGCCACAAATTTCGAGCTTCAAAAAAAGTGGGCGACGTCGCGCATATGCTGTCCATTCTTTATAGAGTCAGTGGAAAAAGGAAATACTAACATAAACATAAAATCAGAAGAACCTTCTTTCATAGTCCATGTTTTTTAGAGACACTGTGTTCTCCCTGAACAATTATATTAAAATATACAGAAATGTAAAGTGAGGAAGGAGTCATGAGATCAAATCAAGTTAAATATATGCTAACTTGTGAGTTACAGCTGTATAATAATGAAGAAGATGTAGGGAGATGGAGAGGTTTCGGCAGAGGAATGTGGTCTGGTGGTTTGGTGAGATGGATGATCCACAGCTCGGCAGTCGTAGTTATACATTACATACATTCCAGAGAAAGGGCAGGTCCTCATGTTTCCTCCAGAGAAATTTATCACTGTTGGCTTATTTTTAGATATTCTCCTACATTTTTATGGACTGTACATGCAGCCTGCATACTAATTATTTAAGTTATTTATTTGAAAACCTGCAGTTTAGTTTGTTACATGTCCAAAATAAAACAAGCAACTTAAGATTGTCCTTGAATACTGTGAGATTTTCTGCATTATCTGTATTCTTTTTCTACAGATTGTGTTCAATTATTTCAAAGAGACGTGTATTTAATTGGTCTGAGTTTCGTGTGAAGGTTTTAATCTCCTGTGATGTCTATTTTTAGTCCCTGACAAGAACAAATCCTGTGAGAAACACTGTTGTGTTTCTGCAGCTGAAGGTCTGGTTAAACGTTAATCCAGTTTCAAAGCAGCAACAGGCTCTAACCTGACACGTGACATATACATGTATCCTGGGTGATGAGACAGTAATGGGATAAAGCAACATCAGAGCACCTAATCCAGGTGTAAAGATGAATTAAACCTTAATCTCACCACCTAAACTCCATCCTTTGTCATTTTAAAGCCGTGTTGTTTCTATTCAGCCTGATTTAAACACGGATTTCCTCGAGATTAAAGTCAGTTAACAGTTATTAGGTAAGAAAGATGTTTTCTTTTCTCTTCATACTCCTCACTCAAAGAGCTGTGGCCTTTCAAAAAACAAGAATACAACTGCCAAACGTTGAATGGATTACAGTAAACCGGTGACTTCTGTTAACTTTATATCATGTATGTAGCCACCAAGTGCCTACTACAGACCTTTAAACATTGTTCTAATTTTAATTTTATTCCTCCAGCTTAGTTTGTTAGATCGATTTAGCGGCTATAGTTACCAGCTTGAAATGAGAAGCCTGGTTCTGTCTTTTTGTGTTTCTGTCTGAAATAAAGGACCCATTGTTTCAAAAGTTACTACTAAAACTAAGTAAATCTGTTAGCATTATTGTTATAACTGCATTATCTTTAAGAATGGAAAGCTTGAGAGGTGTAGCGACAAGGAGACGGGTCAGCTTCTTTATATTTAATGGATACTTCTGTACGTTCTAGGCTAAGATTGACTTGGTTCGGGAAAAGTCATTGTTGGGATGGTGTGAGGGGATGGGTAGATGAGTGTGGAGGGTGAGAAGTCACGCTGTGTGAGAGGTTAGGGCGAAGGGCATTGAGGGAATAGCAAAGGTGAAAGGTCAAACTCTGAGGAATGTTTTTAGAAAAAAAAAAACTGAAGTGACAGAGACAGAGGGAGAGAGAGGGGATTCCCCCTCAGGCTATCATGACCTCACTCAGCAAAAATGCTGTTACCTGTTAGTGAGAGACGGGGATAGAAACAAGAGACGATGTTGACATATGTGTTGTTTATGAACGTGAACAGGTGTGTGTTCCTAAGCGGGGTGTGTGTCTCTTTATTTTGCAGGTGGGTGTGTGTCTGTTCTCTAATTTAAAGGTAGTAGAGATAGTGGTGTGTGTGTGTGTGTGTGTGTGTGTGTGTGTGTGTGTAAACGTGAGAACCAACATCGTTTGAGGAAATGTGCGTTTTACAGCTCCGCAGTTAGCTTTTCTGGATGTGGTATTTAAATACAGAGGAGTCCATACATAAACGTACGAACATAAGTCACACGGCACCAACTATTTCACTGATTTTGGTGAAACTGGATCATATTTTATGGAGAAAATGTTTTCTGGTTTTCCCTCTGATGTCTGTGATTTACAGAGTTTCCTGATGGACAGTGAAGTAAACTGCTGCCAGCTTTAGCGGCTGTTAGCTCAGTTTGTTAGCCGGGCTGCCCAGACTGTGAGGTCAGAGCACTGAGGGAAGTTTTAGTGTTTGAACCATAGAAGTTTTGGAGAAGAGGAGATTTTCAGAAACCAGGGAGCAGGGCTGGTGTCGTGCCAGAACAGGAGCTGGGCAAGTAGGCAATGTAACTAGGCTCAGCAGCCTCTATGGACATAATGATGAGAGGAAAAGGAAGCTAAGAAGTGAAAGCTTGGTGAAATAAAAGGCTGAAAGACAGACACCGAGCTGGGTACAGCTGAACATATTTACCACAGTGGAATTACACTTCACTTCTGCTAAATTAAGTCAGAAGTCGCACTTGAAAATGAAGTGCAGCTGCCCTGAATGGGTGAAATAAGTGATTCATGAAGCTGAACAGTTCGTCAGGCGGCTCTCTCTCACTGCATCTACGAAATTCAACAAGTCAAACAGCTGAGCACTAACTAGAGCCAACAGAGCTTTTAAGCAACATTAGAAAGACTTATCTGACTGCGGTCTGGGAATACTCAAGATTAATAATATACAGGACAGAGTAAACCCTGAGTAAAGCCTGGAGGTGCAAACATCACACACATACCTCGAAATGCTAAGCAGGAGCAGATTCACTGCTTAAGGATACAGAAACAGGAAACAGCAGTGAGGAGCTCTGTAACAGTAACACCTGTGAGAATAAGTGTGTGTGTGGACGCCTTTGTTTTGGTGTTACAGGTGTTGAATATCCAACCTGAGCTTGACATTGCCTCAGGCTTTGAAACTGATCCAAACCATTGCATGAAAGCAGTGTGTGAGTTGTATTTTCACAGAGAGTGAGTGCAAGTACTTGCAGTATATGTTTGGATTTGACATACTGATATACATTATTCTGTGTGTGTCCCATAGCAATCTGTGTTTCACCTGGAGGCCCGGTATTTCATCCTGACAGACAAAACACAGAGTGTCTCGTGATCAAAGAGCGGAGGAATGCCGTCAGGGGCTCACACACAGCCCTGGTGTATCACATAATCACAGACAGACAGCGAGAGGAGGGATGCAGGCTTCAATTCAAACGCTGCAGCCCTGTAGGGTTACCCTGCAGCCGGGGGAGGAGGAGGAGGAGGAATTACACGACTATTGATGGTTAAAGTGGGAGCTGCAGGGAGGGACGAGCAGCATGAAAAGAGCTATGAGGTGCTGGACTTCAGCCTCGCCGTGTAGGTTCAGACTACATTTGTTATCTCGTACATACATACATACATTTTACGTAAAGTTTAAAAGCAGTCAGTGATGGAACAACGATGCAGAAATACTCTGCAACAAGTTAAAGTTACGTAAAGTACAAAAGTATTTCTTGCTTATACTTCAAAATATACTTAAAGGTCCAGTGTGTAGTGTGTAGTTCACCTCCTGGGTGCTGCTACGTGGCGCTCTCCACATTTACATGTTTATAATATGTGTGGTTGTATTTCAGGCATATATATGAAAACATATACTGCGTCTCAGTACAGATAACTTCTGTTAGTACACTTACACACTGTGTAGTTCCTGGTGTAGTGTGCAAATTTTTGTCTAAATTCGAGTACAGCCATTGTGCACCTACAGAAATAACGACCGCTTCTTTGCCGAATTGCAACCGTTCACAGCAGTGATGTGGCCAAAATGGAGAGTAAAAAGTGTCCAGCATTCAACCCTCAGCTGATGATCGTCTAAACCAAGCAGCAACCTCAGCGTCTGTGAAGTGAAGCCAATGCTGAAGCGCCAAAAACTGCAGTTCCTGCAGTGAATTTCAAATTATATTAAGGCTTAAAGTTATGCAGTGTGGACGCTTTGATTGACAGGTTTGTGCCGCAGCTCTTTAGAAACCTGCGGGTGACGTCACTGTCAACGGTGTGAACGCACATGCACTCAAAATAGCAAGTGTAAGCATGCAAATACGCAGACTCAGACACAGCATTGTTCGGTCAGTATCTAATGCTATATATTTTAGCTGATAGCACAATCAGGAATGGTTTTGCATGTGAGGCGCGTTGAATTAGCTGAATGAGCTTTAGCAGCTAGTTATAAATAGGGACAGTAAGAAGGAAACTACACCAGTGAAGGCTTGTAAACTGTACGACTCTGTTGATACCGCTCGCTGCGATAAGCGAGCTTAGAATACAAACAATGAAGAGATCAACTGTGTGCTCGTATCAAGCCCCAGCATGCACACTGCAGCCAGTCTGGAGGAAATGTGTGGAAAGGTTGGATTTAAAAACAAAAGTGAAGGTTAGAATTCAGGCTTTGCTTGCAGTTTCCCACACAAAATGACTAAATCCAGCCCTGACAGGGAAGTGGCGCAGGTTAAATTAAACTCACCTCAGTAAACGCACATTTTAAGCTGACATGAATGTTTATATCCAGCTCAAAGTGCATATTACAGCAAATAATTTGAGACTGACGGGCGTTTTATGAGCCTGGGATCATTTGGAGGAAATGACCCTTTCATAAAAAAATAATATTCTTTTTGCTGAATACTAAATTGAATTACTTCTAATGCTAACGCTAAGCAGCTGGCCAGAATTTACACACTTTAAAGGAACTGTCTCGCAGCAGCAGCACAATGACAGAATTGTGAGACGCACACACAGTTTAATTCAATTCAACAAGATTTATTGCCGTGATAAGATTTTTTTTGCACTGCCAACACAATCTCTCTCCGTCCCTCGTAGACTCCTTCCTCTACAGACTTCAGCTGAACTCTGCTTTAAATAATCTTCAATAAAACTTTCCCATAAATAAAAAAATATAAAATATCTAAGCGAGCACAGACACACGAGCTCTGCTGGTTGTCTTTATCAAAACATGTATGTCTCGTCTGTCTTTTCTGTTCTCTGTCTGTTGTTTCAATCTGTCTGTCAGCGTGCATTCAGCCGACGGCCTATCTGTGTGTTTTATTTAGCTGACGGTAAAGTCGGTGTGTCGTTGCTCTGTTTAGGCCGCATGAATGGTGAATGTGTGTCATTTACAGTGAGTTTTTTCCCCTTCCCGGGCTGCTCGGTATCTGAGATTGCCCGATTGGATAAGGACAGGATCCAAGATTAAGACCAAACAAACACAGACTGTGCAGCACACACATATATAAAGAGCGGAGTCCCCTCAAACGTCCCACCCTGATACAGATCTGTGTTTTTCTTTGAACCTCCCACAGAGAAATTACATGAAGAGTTCAGTTTACCTTTTGATATACTTTCCCTGACTCCTGCACACATGCACAAAATTCAGCTGCGAGTTGTTTTATGATGAGCACTGGTGCCCCCACTCTTGGAGGCCCCTATGGTCGATAAAACATGATAGAGTGCCCTCTATGTTGGCCCAGTGTGCAAGAAAATGTGATAAAGTGCCCTCTACAGTGCTTCCAGAAAATGTAATGCAGGGTCCTCTAGAGTGGAGTGAGAAAACAGTGGAGAAAACGTGATGAAGTGCCCTCTAAAGTGTCCTTCTAGTGGCAAAAATGAGATACAGCACCCTCTAGAGTACCCTTCTAGTGAAGATGATGATGAAGCCCTCCAGGGCGACCTTCCAGTGGAGAAAACACGATGAAGCGATCTAGCATTCACTTCTAGTGGAGAAAATGAGATACAGTGCCCGCTAGGGGGCCCTTATAGCAGAGAAAATTAGGTTTTTCTGACTCCTTCAACTCTCTCTGCAATGATTGTGATCACACAATACAAGCAGTTTGAGGTCTTCCAAAGTTTACTGGGTTGTCTCGATAATTTGACCCCAGAATCACCTCAAATCCCAAACTCTGACTGACGTCAAAAGACCCTTAGACCCATTAAAGCTGCTTATTGAAACCAGCACCTGTTGTCGTCATTCACTTTTATGTTTCAGATGTCACATGACATAAACTAAAATAGGGTAGCACTAAGTCACGCACCGACAACTATTTCACTGATTTTTGTGAAACTGGATCATATTTTATGAGAAAATGTTTTCTGGTTTTCTCTCTGTCAGTGAAGTAAACTGCTGCCAGCTGTAGCTGCTGTTAGTCTCTCAAACTGGGGGTGCTAAATCACAAAATTAGCAATTTCTATGCAACGTTGCTTCAATATCAGCTAATAGAAACAAAATCACAGGATGTAGTGTTACAGTTGAACAGTAAAAAGACACAAAGAACAAAAATGGTTCATTAACTTGTCAAACATAAATATAACACACCAAAATCTGTCACCACAGAGAGTTCTCGGAGGCGACATGGGGCTCAGCTGGCGTTTTGCTGTAACTCAGCTATAAAATGCGTCGTTGGCCATGTTGGGACATGTTAGGAGCCAAAAAAATGAAGGAAATCAATGGGACTCGTCTGTTGTTGGGTCTCTAATCCATCTGCTGGTGTCCTGTTTCTGCAACAGGCAGCTGATGATGGGGGAGCTTTGACTGTCAGACCTGCATCTGACTGAGGAGTTAATCCTTCACAATCCACAAAGATTACAGTGTTGTTCTGGCTGCTATAATTCATCTCTGTTACTGCCTCTGCTGTCTGTGAATCTCGTTGTCTCGCCGCACAATGCAGACAATGGGTAGTACATCAGAATATAGCCAATATTTTTATTAAAAGTTGTAAAACAGGTCATGAACTGTGTATAAACTCATGAAATGAGTGTTTTTCGTTGCTGGGGGCTGCAGATTTTCGTGATTTTGAGTGTTGGCCTGGAAAAGAAGCTGTAAATGTCAGCCAGATTTGCTAAAAATACAATAATATGAACCTCACAGACTTCTTTGATTCCAGTGTCTGTAGCTCTTAGGCCATAAATCTTTGTGGTTGCCTGATGTTTGTCTTTGTTGTTCACACAACGACTTATAATCTCTTCTCCTCTTTGTGTGTTTTGACATGTGTTATTATGATTTTCACTATTGTTTTCCTCGCTGCATTTGTTTTAAATTTTCATAGAGTTCAGGAAGAAACTGTTTGGTTTCTTTGGAACGTTTTCTTTCTTTGTGGGTTTAAAAGTTTTTACACACTGGCAACATATTTACTTTTGTCTCATATGACTCCAAACTTAAATAAGGTTAAATTAAGTGAATTATTTAAACCTTTTTATGGTTAAACTATATTTTATATTCAAAACAAACTTGAACTGCCATTTAAAGCAGTTTGTTTGCGGCCAACTGACCAATGCAAATTCGATTTTTCTTCTTCTTTTAGCTCTGTTTTGGTCTCCACCAACTCCTCAGGGAAATATCTGTCTCTTCAGCTGCTAAAAGCTCCGCTAACTTGATTTACAGTGGATTTTTGGAGGATTTTCACTGAAAACAGCTGCTTTATGAAGCTGGAAACGAGACTTTGAGAGCAGTGAGAGTGAACCAAAACAGTTAACCTGCATAAAAAACAAAACGATGAGCTGAAAAACACTAAAAAAAAAACTCCATAAATGAGAAGGAAACTGCAGAAACTAATATATATCAATACTCACATATCCATGGACAGGATTCTGAGACAACAGCTAAATTATTTTATCAAATATTAAAACTTTATATTGTGATTTTGTCCTTTCCATGTGCATGCATCTCTGTCTTTCTCTTTCTCTTTGACATTAGCCTTTTATGTAAACATGTTTTATCTCAACACGTTTGATTTTCTCCCACACTCTTCCTCCATTTCCTTCTCTGCGTTTGGCAGGTAAGCCTCCACCCTGTTTGTATTTTCCTCAACACAATAAGCGGCTGATTAGAGGACTGAGAGGAAACGGGGAGATTAAGAGAGATGGACGAAGAGGAAGAATGGCATGATAAGCTCATGATGATGATGTTTGTTTACAGGAAGGACAGTTTGAAACCAGATGTTTGATAGGGCGGAGTGGGGATGGTCGACGGCTACCCAGAAATACAGATCCCGGAATATTAATATGTATTATATTTAATGGCCAGTGAGCAAAAGACTGGACATAAAACGGCTTTAAGAACGAGTTGAGAATCAAATTTGAACCTACAGCCAGCAGCTAATCAGCGTAGCTTAGCATATAGACTGGAAATATAAGTCTCTGTAAAACAACAAATTGTTGCTTTCACACTATGAATTAAAGAAACAAGATATATTGTGTTAATTTGTGAACTTCAGAGCTGCTGGTAGGCCGATTGTTTTACATTTGTGAGGAGCCAGGCTAGCTGTTTCCCCCTGTTTCCAGTCTTTATGCTAAGCTACGCTAACAGGCTGCTGGCTAAAGTTGTAAGAGTGGTATCGAACAGTTAAGTTTCTGCACTGAACTTTGACTTATTCAGAGCTGTATTACTGTGGCAATAAAAAAGGTGTGTGTGTGTGTGTGTGTGTGTGTGTGTAGTTTTAGCTGTGTTGTAAGGTTGCGTGGAGGTGAACCATCTAGAATAACATTGTGTGTGTGCTTTTTTTTTAACCCCCAATGATTTAGTGGCTTCAGTTATGGCTTTGCCTGACTCAGGGTTTGTGTGTGTGTGTGTGTGTGTGTGTGTGTGTGTGTGTGTGTGTGCCCCACCCCAGTAGTTATGAAGAAATCTTCATGTTTTGGGCGCCACAGCACTTGATAGTTTTCCCACTGAGAAACATTTTATGACTGTTAAACTTCTGTCCTCTGTTTATTTATAATTTATAACACACACACCAACACAAGCGATGAACTACAGACACTCTGTGAGGGAAAAATGATTCAGGACAGAAAGGAGTTCAGATGTGGAACAGTTAGCTAACGCCTCTGTTGAGAAACTACGTAATACTAAAAGCTCCCCAGAATTTCTAAGAACCGAAAGTAGCCATTTCTGACTCATCACAGCAAAGAACAAAGTCTTTAGCGGGGTTTGCTAAAGATAAAACTGATGCCAAACTAAGAAGAATTTTCCTCAGAACATTTAGTATCCGCAGATTCGAACGCTTCGTACGCAGGGCGGATGCTCCATCAGCTGAGAACGTGTGAGATCAAAAAAGCCAGTTACGATTTGTTCGAGTCACACTTAATGTCATGTTTAACTAGAGAAACAGAGTCGACAAGTATCATCACCACGGCAATCTTTGTTCCTTTTTTTGCCTGATGATGTATAATTTCAAACTACTGGAAAAAAACTGATGGTGCTTGGTTGGCTGTCTCTTTTTATTGTGAATTGATGCAGTCTACCGGTGCACACACATTTATCTTGACTAACATAACCAGGCTAAATTTAGCCTGCTCACGTTGACTTTGTGGAATGTTTTGGTTGTGAAAGTTGAGCAGATTTTTAAACGCTACATTTAGAGAATCATAAACGTCTAGTCCGGTGACAGAAGCTCTTATTCGGGTTTTTAAAATAACCACAACAATCACCCTCAAACACTCGTATCAGTGCAACACCCCTCCTAATGACAGGTGACATAACAGCTGAGACATGAACACAACAGGTTAGCAAAAGACTTTGTACGAAGAGAAATTATAAAGTGAAACCATTAACTACGACTTCAGATACAGTCATACTATAGTGACAGGCTGAGAGCAGTGAAGAAACCAAACAAGCAGGCAAAGTCTCCAGTTTAACAGCAGTTTAACTTCTGTGTGTGTTTGTGAGTGTGTATTTACTGTAGTGTTACCACACCCTGCTCCTAACCTCGGCCAATAGCTGTTAATGAGTAACCATAAAACCTCAGAGGGAAAACACATTAACATTCCTGCTTCTTCTTTTAAATTTACTTTTCTGACTTTTAAAACATTATCTCGCGCTCGCTGTCGGCTCGCCTTCCTGCTGAGTTTAAACCTGCTGTGTTACAACTTTGTATTCAGTAAAATTATAATAATTAAAGTGAAATAACATGCATTAAATGTTACACAGGATAACCGTGAGCGTGGTGGACAATCAAACTGCTTATTTTTACATACTTTATTTTGAGAACTTACAGACCAAAAGAAATATGAGATACTTTAAATCTCTGTTGAAACAAAAATATGTTTGAATAAATTCATGTGACTGGTTTAGAAACAAGAAAACAAGCTAAATATTGAACAATTACTTTAAAATGTATCAAAAATATATTGTATAAGTGAGTACTCTATAACATGTGCGTCCCAAAATATGTAAATTTGAGGGTTCACAAGATGAGAAAGAAAAAAATCTGACCATGTCGCCATTTTCGCCATTTCCTGTTTTTGTCAATGGAGTCTGGTGGCTGGTGGTGACATAACGGCTGTTTCTGGTGAAACTAAAAGGATCTTACTCTTCAACAAAAATGTTTATTTCTGTAGAGAACCTTTTCATAACGTTGTCAGACTTTTGTAGTAAAAATCTGAGCCTGTCAGTGGCAAAAACACTTTTCGTGGACGTACACTGACGGTGCGCAAAAACATGGTCCAGGTCCAGGTTTAAAAAATATCAAGTCTTGTAGTTACTGTACTTGACTTTACACTTTATAGCTGCTGCTGTTTTCTGATGAGGTCTTTAATCTGACATCTGTCATCAGCAGCTCTGACCCGGTGGTGTTAATGAGTCCATTAGAGCCAAAGAGAAAACACATGAACATTCCTCCCTGTCCATATTTATTCGCCCTCCTCCTGCCTTCTTTGTTTTCGTTCCTCTCCCCTCCGCCTGTGTTTGTCTTTCCCATGCAGACAGGAAGTGGACCTCATGGCCCCGTTATTCTCTCGTTCTGTCGATCATTTACCGCCTCTCCCTTCAGCCGAACCAATCACGGCAGAGGAGGGTGAACTCTGACTCATACAGTACAGCGCTCAGGTGGTGGGTATGTCCAGTTCACCACCGGAAATGTAAATAATTACTCATTACTCATTCTGAAAGTAATGTTTCATTACCAAAAGCAGCACCTTTGGTTGGGATCAAGTAACTAAACTGTTGTTTATGTTTATGTGATCTAAAAAATCACAATTGATGGTGTAATCCAGTGTTCTTCTGGCAATACATTTGACATCAACTGTACTGGAGACTGCAATAAATGATCCCAAAAAGAGGTCCCAGAGTAACTCTTGAGGGGTCACAAGATGTTTAAAGGGATAAAGAAAGGAAAGTAATATTTCTGTGATGCATAAATATATTTGTTTTTCAGATTCCTCTAATTTTTTAAACTTTTTTTCCCTATAATTTTTACATTTTTTGTGAAATACTGAATACATTCACCTGTTTTTGTGTTGAACTGATCAAATGCTGACAGGGAACTGATCAAATGCCGACAGTGTTGTGCCAGAACCGGAGCAGGCAATGTAACAAAGCTCAGCAGCCTCTATGGACATAACGTCAAAGGCAAAAAGACCGAAGAGGACGTTGACGGAGGACTTTTAGTGGTTGGTGAGAGCTTGGTGAAATAAAAGAAAGACAGACACCGAGCTGGGCTGACTGCTGTTGGACTCGTAAGTAATATTAGCTGGCTGTTTATTATAGATACACTGTGTCTATTGACATATAGTGTGTAGTTGAGTGTGTAATACTTCAAATAACTAACTGATTCACACACTCACACCTGTGTCAGTTATCACAGTAACAGTGATCTCACATGGCGGTCGGCCAAAGCATGGAGGCGTTTACGCTCGTCCTCCTGCGAGTGTGACTGTGTTTGTGTTCGCGCCCAGAAGAAGTAGGTCGACATCAGCCTCTCGTTCACCACAGTCCAACTGTGTGAAAAGCTGTATGTTTTAAATATTGTGAACCTCTCACTGAGCCAGAATTCGGCATAATGCAGTTTTCAGGACAGAAATTGTCGACAGTACCAGACACCAGAGACAGAGCGGAGATATAATCTGAAGTTTGACGTCAATCTGGACCATCAGACCTTGTTAGTGTGAGTACAGAGACAAACAGGCTTATTTAGCTGCAGTACTAATATGATAATCGGTCAACTCAATCAGCCTGCAGCTCGTGAACTCTTCTAAGTGCCTCATTTCTGAACTATAGTATTGTAAGTCAACTTTTTTATTGAAAGCCTGATTTCAACCCCTGGTATCAATCTGACCGTTTTATTTACTTGGAACATTAGCTAGAAGAGGCTGCTTAGCTCCTGTTCTGGCACGACACCGGCCTAAACCTCCCCCTCTTCTTCCCGGTGGTCCAAAGCCCCTTTGGCATCCAAAGATAATCCACCCAAAAGTTGTTGAAACATTTCAGTTAGGATCAAAGTTGTGGACCGACCAACAAACCAGCACTGTCATCTCTCAAGACATATTGTTATCTTGGCTAAAAAGCTTGTCAACACTTTGTCGATGACCGCAAAAACTGACTGAGTACAAAGTCAAAAACACAAACACGTCTTCGCAGAGACGCCTTCCATCACTCTCACTGAAACACATGAGAGCTTATGACTGTCCCATGGCTGCATATCATGTTATTATCTCTGACATTCAGTTTCTAGACGGTTTCTCCACCACAAAACCACACGCAGACAGAAACACAGTGAGAACTTTATGTCGACAGTCGCACTTTCAGATGCTTCAGCACTTTTCTGCACAGAGGCAGAAAAGGTTGTTTAAAAAAAAAGAAGAAGAAGTCTGTTTTAAGTTGGAGAAAGAAGCTGATGGGAAACAAATGTCTAATAAAAAGAGAACTGGGTTCTTTAAAGAACCATTTACAGCAAAGGGTCAACATTAAGAATTTTTGATGCACAGTTTTACATCTGTAGCATCTGTTAAAATACAAATTAAAAAAAAGTACTCAAACTTTGAAATAGCAAAATTAATTTGACTTTATAAGAACAAAACATGCCAGTCTGTCTTTTTTATTAAACTATTTTTAAACATAAAGATGTTAAGATTTTTCTTGACACATGATTTTTTTCCACCTGGTTTCTGCTTTTGTTTTCCAATATCTGTATCTCAGATAAGAGAAAATATCACCTTCCCACTAGAATATGCATGCATACATCTCTACAGTATAAATGAATACACATACTGACATGTCTGTGGGAAAACTTGACACCCTCTGACTCCACCGCATCCAGCTGCAAACACACCAAACATGTATTTTCATGAAAAATAACTGACATAACCTAAAAAACCTCCGCAGTACTGTACTCAGCACCACTCAGCAGTATCAGTGTGCGTGTTTGATCAGCGCTGGTTTGAAATATGCTGAGTTAATCCCCCTCATGGTGGGTACAAGAAACCACATCAGTGGTGGAGCCAAAACCCAGACTGCACTCAGCGACGACTGGAAATATTAAAACTGGTGTTATTGGAAGATGAGACGTAAACATCGGGGTGTGAAGTTGGCTCGTTCGGGACCACAGTCGTAGTATTTCAGTGTGGGTTGATTAAATATATGCCTGAAAAATATCCTCACAAGATGAGACAACAACTGACCAAACGAACAGCATGGAGTGGAATATTTCAACAACCGATCATCAAACTGAAATAAAACGTGGTTTGGACATTAATGGACTATAAAGGCTGATTTGTAGTGATTCTAGTGACCCTGTCTAGCACCACCACAAGTCAAAATCCTCCCTTAACCAACACCCGGGTCAATGAAAGGCTGATCTCCATGATGAAGCACATCATGGACCTTTCTTTCAAACAGAAAAGTTAAACTATCAGCATGATGTTGGTTGTGTTTTGAGGTATAATGGATATTGCAGCCTTTAAAAATCGTCTTGCAAGTGCAGACAGCGAGCAAGTATTTGTAACATTTGAGTAATGTCCAGGCAGAGTCATCCAGAGTTCATGTCTGCGGAAGGTTTATTGTTTCATGATGATGTAGCTGCAGATTAAGTGGAAAGAAATGAACATTTTGGGTTCAGGCTTTATAGAAGTGAATATTGGCACAATTACAGGAAGCTTAAATCTAAAAATAACTGGTTGTATGTGAAAGAAATGTCCCATTAGAGAGATATTGTGTAAAACAAGTCACGTATGGAGTTGGAAGGTGTTTCGGTTTGACTGAACTAGGCTAGCAGTTTCCCTTCGATTCCAGTCATTGTGCTAAGCTAGGCTAAACACATCCTGAACCAACCAATGACTCAGAAATTAAACTAATGTCATCAGACTGGGTTTATGTCAAGCAAGTATTGTAAAATAAGTCATGTTTGGAGCGGTGTTTCAGTTTGACAGTTTGAGACAGGCTAGCAGTTTCCCTTTGATTGCAGTCTTTGTGCTAAGCTAGGCTAAAAAATGTCCTGACTCTGGGTTAGATGTGTGTTTTCGCAAAAATTTGATTGTTTCTTTACGTTTAAAGACAGAGAAATTAAAAATATAGTTCTAATCTTGTTATATATAATACATAATGATTATTTTTGGATATTTTTAAAATCTTTTTTTCTCTCCCTGTAAAACGTTTGTTGACTCATTTTCTAAATGAAAGTCCTCCTGTATCATTATTCAAAGATGTATGACAGTGTGATCATGTTACACATGTTGTAACTGTTTCCTGGAAGCGAAATAACTCTGAGTGTACCGGCAGCATGCTCACACACACACACACACACACACACACACACCCTGTTAAAGTTATTGAAGCACTACACAGATACAGTTGTACATCATAATACAGTCTGGTGTGGTCTGCACAAACACTCTAACACGAACCAGACCTGCTGCTGCACACCCAGTTGTCTTCCAGGAATTACACACACACACACACACACACACACACACACACATATGTAAGCCATTCTTGGGGAGTGATGCATTATGGGCGGGGGTGTATGTTGACTTGGGGTCCAATATTTTATCGAAGCTCGGTGGAATAAAGCACGTTTCACAGCTCAGTTATCATCATTTAACTGCAGATTATTTTCTTTATTAATCATTCAGCCTGTAAACGTGTGAAAATGCACATCACAGTCTCCAAAAGCCAAAACTGATGTCTTGATTTAGTCTCAAACCCAAAAATTGTACATTTATTATCACATTTGATGGATAAACGCAACAAATCTTAACAAACGAGAAGCTGAAAATAGGAAACTTTTGCTGTTTTTGCTTAAAGTTGTCAGATGTCAGTTCATTTTCTGTTGATTTAATTGATTAATTTAACTATTTTTGTCTGGTCTGTCATTACGTTCCCTTTTTTAACTGTGTTTTTCTAATTGTTTTAAATATCTGTTGCAGAAGAAGCTCAGTCCACATGGAAATGACATTATTCTAGAGACGATACATAAAATACTTCACAGTTGTTGTCATGTTTTAGCCTGTATCGAAGGACGAGGAGGCGTAACACCAAACCACAGTGAGCAAAATGTTTGACTGCAGTGTCATCCTGTGGTGATGAGCTGTACTACACCAACGCCTCAGCAGGTTTAACCATAAAAAAAAACACATCTGTCTGTGATGTCTGTAGATCTGACCCCAAGTGAAGATGTTTTGTGCCAAAGTTCAGACTCGATGTTACTTTCTTTCCTTGTATGCTTGCACTTTATTTATTTTGTTGTGTCAACTACTGATTCTAATTCCAACGACAACTAAGAGGACAAAAGAAACCAGAAAACATTCAAGCCTGAGAAGCTAAACTCAGAGAATCTGATTAGTGGATGACCCACTCTACCTCCTGAGCCACAGCCAGTTCATTTAATAGTTAAAATACTAATCGATTAATTGACTAATCGTTGCCAGTCGAGGATTACATATTAATCTTGACTTGAGAGCTCCATGACGCACTCTGGGTAAACTCAAGTAGAGAAACAGCTCTATGTTCTGTAGTTATAGAGCAAACACCTGCGTGACAGAAAACTGAAGAGAGGACAGGTCGAGGTTTAACCACAGGACCACGAGCCGACAGCTGCAAAGGTCATAAAACAACTCAGACTCAGAATTTTATAAAGCAGGTCAGTAAAACAAGACAACTAGTTCATTTATCAGTCAGTGAAACTTGACGACAGGTAAAAGAGAACATCCAACAATCAGATGCTTCATCCAAAACAGGGAAGAGAGAAACACACACACACAGTGTAGTGTGTACTCACATGAGGTGGTGTGTTGTTGTTGTTGAGCTGGTCCTGACTGACCGGTGAAGCTGCAGGATGACAGTCCAGGGACACTCGCTCCCGGCACGCTGCGTGACACGCGTACTTACAACCTGTGGACAAATAAATGACTGATTGATTGGCTGATTGATTGGCTGATTGATTGACTGATTGATTGACTGATTGATTGGCTGATTGATTGACTGATTGATTGACTGATTGATTGGCTGATTGATTGGCCGATTGATAGACTGATTGTGGATGTTAAACGAGGAAAAGGGAAAGTGTTTATCTCTGACTGGAAAGTCACAGTCAGGTACGTGCAGGTGTCTAACGTATATGCAAATAACTCGATGATAGCCAACTTCCCCTTCGCGAATGAAAGCCGACTACATGCAAATCAGGTTAATTATAAAAGAGGACATGTTTCATAACGAGGACATCACACAGGTTTGAACAATCCACAGTCAAAGTCTGATTTTAGAGAATGAGAAAACACTTATGGATGTTTCTGAAGAGATAGACGATGCAGAAAGGTTCATAAATGTTTCAAAGAGTTTCAGAAAAACTGATCCATCATAAGGACGCAGTTCAAGCCTGTATATGAAAAATACTTTGAGCTGTGTCATCGTGATTTATCTCCTGATTCAACAAAATAAAAACAAATTGAATTTAAGTTTCAAAGCTCAACTCACAATGTATAACTTAAAGATAAGTTTACCTTTAGAAAGAGGTCAGTGAAATAATATATAAGCTGCATGCTGATTCATTAAATACGTCTTAACGAATACATATTTTAAGGTTTCAGAGCTGTAACAATTAAGTCAATTGAGAAAATTAAAACTGACAACAAATGATTGTTTTTAGTCATTAAAAAGCACAAAGTGAGCCAAATGTTTCCTGGTTCCAGCCTCTCAAATGTGAATATTTGGTGATTTTGAGGTACTTCACTTGAGTATTTCTGTTTTAAGATGACTTTACTGTATTTTGAAGGCAGAAATTTGACTTTTTATTCCACATTTATTCATAAATAAAGCTCCAACTTTATCATCTGCAACAAAGTACGTGAATACTTTTTCTACCAAACTAGTTCAAGACTTGTTTTTTGACATTTTCCAGCATTTTATAGACTAAAAGTTCAACTTTAAAGTTTATTTGCAGCTCTAATGACATAAACATGTCCTATTATACTAGTTTTGTCCATGATGCTCGCCGTTAGTTCATTAGTTACAACTTTTACTGAAGCATCAGACGTACACACACACACACACACACACACACACTGAACCTTCAACACTGGCCAGACTCTGGCGGCACCATTACATACTGAAACTCACTTCCTGTCAACAAACAAACATCATACACCCCGACACACTCCGACAAAGATGCTAACAAACACCTACACATACACAGTGTGTGTGTGTGTGTGTGTGTGTGTTTGCTCCCATGATCCTACCTGGCGACCTCTTTTTCATGTGCTGCCCGACTTTATCCGACAGTTTGCACATGGCTGCTCCCATCTCCCATCTTCATCTCACACACCTCAACATCCTCGCTAGCATCTATTACATCACCTCCGTCTTTCACACACTCACACACACACACAGGCAGTAAAGTAAATCACACACACACACACTCTCTCCTCTCTCCGTGCAGTCGTTCTCAGTGTCTCGGTCGTGTCCTGCCTCTACGCTCCAGTCTCTATCAGACTTCAGATGCTGATTTGCGTGGCCACCACTCTCTCTGTTTCCCTCTGTGTGTGTGTGTGTGTGTGTTGTTGTGCTGAGTGGGTGATTTAACAGTCAAATGGAGGCCACAGTGTGATGGACACACAGACAGGAGAGGAGGGGTGCTGCTGCTACTGCTGCTGGACGTAGGACTGCTGACTCAGTCACTCTCTCTTTCTCCCCTCCTTGTTATTATGACCAGTGTGTGTGTGTGTGTGTGTGTGTGTGTCCAGTTTCCTGCCGTCACTCTCCATTCATCCGTTCACTCCGTCATCCCCTTTCACAATGAACTTGATCCTCAGAGGGAAGACAGGAAGAGCCTTCCACATCCAAACATCCATCCGCTGCATGAGTTTATTAATGGACGTGAAAGAGATACAGTCACATGACCCAACTACAAAATATATCAGCTGGACTGCAGAGCGCAACACGAACGGTTGCCTGGTTACCATTTTGAAAAACTGGCAACCACTTTTTAAAGCAACATTGTTGCAACTTTTCTACCATAAACTAACTAAACACTTTGTGCCCACGAGAAGTACGCAACGCTTTACGGCACTAAGTCACACACCACCAACTATTTCACTGATTTTGGTGAAACTGGATCATATTTTATGGAGAAAATGTTTTCTGGTTTTCCCTCTGATGTCCTCCGGCTGCTCCGCCTCAACTCTCTGTGATTTACAGAGTTTCCTGATGGACAGTGAAGTAAACTGTAGCTGCTGTTAGCTCATGTTAGGAGATTTGGACCAGAGAGAAGAGGATACAGCTCTGCTCTTTATTTTGTGACATTACGACTGAATATTTCTTTCTCCTCTCTTAGCTAACGTCCTGTATCTGTAATAAAATGATTAAAATATGCAAATGTATCTCTGATGTTTCATCTTCATCTTTCTGCTGCTGCTTATCATCCTCTCTTCTTCTTCCTCCTCCACTCTCTCCTCTCTCTCTGCTGTCTCAGGGATAAAAGCTTTTCCCAGACGCCGACAATCGATCAGACTCAATCAGCCGGGTGAGCGGAGAGTCACACACACACACACACACACACACACACACACACACACACACACACACACACACACACACTAGAGGAAAAGATTACAGTTCAGCGTTTATAAAACTTCTAGTCTATAACCTCTTTTTTATTATGATGAATGTCAAACTGTGATTTACAGTAAAACTCATGTATAAAATGAACAGACTGACTGTCAGCTGTTATTTCTAGTGCTTTTAACTTACTTATTTACATATTTACTCACATAAAATCACATTATTTTTTTACGTTTTATCCCATATCACACTATTTTGAACTGAACAAACTGTAGGAAGTCACAGAAATACACGAACCTCAAACTTGACTCTCAGATATTCATGTTAAAAATACAATAAAACATCTGTTTTGTCACTTAAAATATAAAAATATTAAGGTTTATAATTAATGTATTTGTTGGTAACTGTGATGCATAATTTATGAAACTACAGTAGTTAGTGTAACGCCACAAACCACCAGCAGCAGCCTGTAAATCATCAAAACCGCACGGCGGGCTCTTATTTTGAAAGTCAGTCAGTGTTCAGAGGTCAAAGGTCAGAAACCACAAACTGGACAGACTGGACGTTTTTTCTTCTCCTGTGCGTGAAACATTTTTAACACCGACTGTCTAATCAAGTCTGTGTGTGCAGAGAGACCAGCGATGAATCCTCAGCTACTCGACACTCACCCGATGAAACACACACACACACACACACTGTCTTCACTAATACCATTAGAAGTTGCTAGCAGCGAGCTGGACTATGAATCAAGGTCTGGCAACCTCTGTGGTTGTGAAGTGAAGCCAACACACTCAGGGAGTGTCAAAAACTGCAGTTCCTCTAACGTCCACTTGAGGCTGGTTGCAGAAGTGAGTCAGTCTCCATAAGTCCCCATGTTAAAAACTTACAGCAGCAGAAATAAACATGTTTACAGCCTGGTACAAAAAACAGTTTTGGTCTCTATAGCTAATTTCCCCGTTCATGACAACTGTACTGAGGGTGAATTTATATACAACTCACCTGTTCACATTATATTGAGGCTTAAAGTTATGCAGGATTAAGAGCGTGGACGCTTTGATTGACAGGTAGGTGCTGTTACAGGTGGCTTGTTTGAGGCATCATTCAGTGATGATCCCCGTCTTAGTCTTAACTAATACTGAATGTGTCATCTGTGTAACTGCAGGCTGTTTGTTGACATTAAATAAGTTTCCTGCTCTCAGTGTCAGGAGTCCAAACAGGTGAAAGTTGTAAACTGAATATTCTGTTCAGCTCATGAGCTGCACATGCCCATACAGTAGCGAGAACACAAAGTGTGTGTGTGTGTGTGTGTGTGTGTGTGTGTGTGGTGTATGAGGACAGGTGTGTGGTGTGTGTGAGGACAGGTGTTTGCCATCTGTTCTTTGTCATTTCTTTATTTCCATTTTCTTTGTTTCTTTCAGCATGTTCAGGCACGTTCACGTCATTATTTTGCTGGACAGGATAAAGACTTATATTACACACACACACACACACTCACACACACACACACACACACACACACACACACACACTCATTAAAGACCTGCAGACACAATGCCTGTGGCTGATACTGGAGATTCAACTGTTTTTTGTGTTGATTTCCGTCAAATTTAATAACAGATCGTCTCAGTTTAAACTTCATATTTTGTTCCCACATGTGATATTTTCAGATCACACATGTTCAGCTCAGTTTACAGTAAACAGGCTTTGTCTCTTGTCGAGGACACCGAATAAGTTTCCACTGACAGAAAGTGGAAGGACAAACAAGCTGCTGATCCTGGGGAAGATCAGCGAGCGTCTCATTAATAAATTAAAAACAGACTTCCCTGCTGCGTTGCCAAAACTCACCGGAGTTCCTCCACAGCAGAATCACTTCCAGCCGCCCGGAGCGTCGCATCACTTTTGGAAAGCGGTAGAAAAATCCAGACACTCTCCTCAGAGTTTTGCCAAAGTTTTTGGCAAAGCCCATTGCTCACACACAGACACACACTCATACACACTCTCTATCGTGTCTTTGTGCAGAATCCAGATTTAAATCCAAAGTTAACTTCACGTAGATCCAAATCATCCTTCACTGCCACCCCTGATGTGTCTCAGCCTGAGCTCAGCTCTGTACTCGTCCCTCCCCTCTCACACACACACACACACACACTGACCCCCATTTGTGTTTGTATGCATAAGTGTGTGTGTCAGCTGCCATCCTTTGTTTGTTCAGTCGCTGTGACAGTTTGGCTCTACGCGGGACAAGATAGACTCACCACACACGCACACACACACACACACACAGTTGGCAGCTTCAGTATTTTGCACAGTGGTTCAAAATGAGCCTCCATTCTCCATCATAAACTACGTCTGGCTGCTCCGCCCTCAACTCTCTGTGATTTACAGAGTTTCCTGATGGATAGTGAAGTAAACTGCTGCCAACTGTAGCTGCTGTTAGCTCAGTTTGTTAGCCGGGCTTCCCAGACTGTGAGCTCAGAGCACCGGGGGGAGTGTTAGTGTTTGTACCATGAGCGAATGGGCGAGCCGGTGTCGTGCCAGAACAGGAGCCTGGCAAGCGAGCAATGTAGCTGTAGCTCAGCAGCCTCTATGGACAGCATGACAGAAGAGAAAAGACAGAAGAGGACGTTGATGGAGGAAGGTAAGAAGAGAAAATGAGCGAGTGAGTCAGCAAGAAGCCGCCGGACAAGAGTAAATCTGGGACTGACATTTAGTAGTTGGTGAGAGCTTGGTGAAATAAAACGCTGAAAGACAACAAAGCACAAAAACACCAATTTCTATGAGTAAATGGAGGAAAGGTCCTCGGGTTATTTAAAATGAAATTAGATTCAAGTGCTTGTGTTTCTGTTCTGTTATGCCAGAGAACAGATGGATATCGAGCTGTAATGCCACAGCACCAGAGAGCAATTAGAGACACTTAAATGATCTGTACCAGCCCACGACTAATGAACACACACACAGACAGAGTATCTGGTGCAACACTAAACCCGGTTGGACAAAGACTTCCTGATCTCTGCAGCAGGTTTCTGTTACTTCACCTTGTAAGAGGACGAGACAAAGGGACAAAGGACGAGAGACCCACAGGGAGACTGACATCGAGATAGAGAGGGAGACAGTGTCCAATCCTTATCGGGTCTTATCTGACCCACTTTGAGACACAAAAACACTGAAATGTGAACACACTGTTTAATTTACTGTTTAATTTTAAATTCATGTGTGAGAATGTGTTGTATGTTTTCATCCCGAGGAGCCACTGATTCACTGAACAAAGCTAAAAATGGTTAAACTTATTGAATAGTTAGAGATGATCAGTAAGTCAGCATGGCAGATGTTATCGGCTGATCTTAGCTTATCAAAGATATCTCAGTATATTTCGTATGTTGGCAAGAAAACATCTCTCTGTGATTTACAGAGTTTCCTGTTGGACAGTGAAGTAAACTGCTGCCAGCTGTAGCTGCTGTTAGCTCAGTTTGTTAGCCAGGGCTGCCCGGACTGTGAGCTCAGAGCACCGGGAGAGAGTTAGTGTTTGTTTTAGTGGTTTTCAGGGGAATGCTGAGGGGGAACAGAGCTGATGTCGTGCCAGAACAGGAGCTGGGCAAGTGGGGCAATGTAACCGGGCTCAGCAGCCTCTATGGACACAATGACAGAGGAAAATAGACCGAAGAGGACGCAGACTGGGGAACCTAAGAAGAGAAAAGGCGAGCAAGAAGCCGTCGGACAAGAGCAAATCTGGGACGACTTCTAGTCGTTGGCGAGAGGCTTTAAGGATCTGAATACTTCTCCCACTGCTGCTCTGTATTGTAAACTGGGTCAGTTCAACCTGCCTCCAGCATAATAAATTAATTTTTAAAAGAAATAACTGAACAGATCGGCTGATGTTGTTGCTCAACTGACTTATAAGTGACTTTCTACGCGTTAATAAGTGAACTAGTGACCAAAACACTCCTCTGTGGAGAGCTACAGGGCGTCGGCGCTGACATGTCCCACTTGTAGTTTTTATCTAAAATCATGTTCGTCCTTTTAGGAAGCTTGATCACACTCATATCATAAGTAATGGACCTTTCACAAGCTTCCTGAGTGGCAATCAACAGCGGAAACGGCTTTTAAATGAGCAGAAAGATCAACCCACACACTTAACGTATACACACATACCACACACCCAACCTCCATCAGCGCTGCTGGTAAAACTGACGGGAAACACAGCGCTCATTGTGCCCGCTGTCTGTAAACATAATGAGGTTAAAAGGCTAAGTGGACAGAGGCAGTGTATCTTTGCATCTTTGCATTGTCACTGCGTGTTTTTTTGTGTTTAAGAATAAAATATCACAGCAGATGAAGTTCATTTTTGTCCTTAAAATACAGGACAGACTGCTGGATATGAAAACGCCCAATAAATAGCTTTGAACTCAGAGAGTAATTCATTATTGACAGGAAGCAACTCATGTGGTTTCTACTGGTAACGTCATGCCAAATGTTTAATGATTTAATGACATCTATCTATCTGAGATTGAAGCAGCCTGACTTTACTTTTGTTTTGGTCATAAATTCAACTGTATTCACACTGTATCTAAGCTATGTTTGATAAATGGTGTGACTGACAAGCAAATTTCAATAAGTAGAATAAATATAATGAGGTAAAAAGGAGAGAAAGTCAAAAAAAAGTCACGTTTAAAGCTGCACGACAGAACAAACAACTAAAGAAAGCAGGAGAGAAAGATATTTTTAAACATTTTAATACTGACTGAAGGTTTAAAACAGCAGCTGTTTGAATATTCAAAATCTCCTGACTTTTATTTCCATTAAGACACAGACAAAAGCACCGTGGTCATGTCATGTCAGGAGCCTGGCACACAGGAAGAACAGCCTTTTTTTTTTAATGTTTCTATTGTTAGTAGGGACAGAGGGAGGTCAACACAGTTTGTCTCTGAGGAGACACTGAGGCTTCGATTCCCTTCAGACCTGAACCGACCGGTCCGTCTGCATACCGCCTGCATTCCGGCTGAGCCCTGCCTGTTTATGTCACTTAAACAGCTCCATTTAAACAACGTGTGGTCTCTACGGCATGCCAGGAGGCGCTACCTACAAATGTTTATCATATTTGAACACTTCCTACAGGTCCAAAAACTTTCACAGAAGTATTATATTTTCCAGAATAAGGTGCCTACCTTTGCTGTCACCTAATTATTACCATTATTGATTCATCTGGAGGGTGTTCAGAGCTGTGTTTAGTCCATAAAATACCAGATAACACTGACAAATCCTAATCACAATTTCCTGGAGAGAAGGTAACTGTATTAAATTACTTGTTTTCTCTGACCAACCCAAAAGATATTAAGTTTACGGTGAAATAAAACAGATAAAAGCAGCAGATCCTCATATTTCAGAGGACGTCAACAACCAAACTGCAATTTTCTAAGTATTTAACACAAAAACACTAAAATCCATCCATTTTCTGTAACCGCTTATTAAGAAGCTAACTCGTCACAGGGCTGACACACAGAGACAGACAAACCATCACACCTACGGCCAGCAACCTGTTTGTCCTCGGTGGTAGATCCACACCGATAACTCTTTGCCAGACATCCGATGGGGTCAATTTACATTCAAAAACAGTCCTAAACGCATCTGATTTAATGTTTTAAAAGCTTATTGATCACAGATTTATTATAGAAATGACCAGTCTCACACTGGTGGTCTATGGGAAGGTGGAAAAGTTGATTGAACTTGTTGAATTTTGTTGAAAACGTGTCAAATTTAAAGCAACTGATGTGATTATATGATATATTAGATAATATATTAGTAGTAATCAATCTGAGTCCATAAAATCCCACCCAAACACCCCCCCCCTCCCCTCCTTCCACTCATCATCTGCAGACTCACCTGCACAGGTGAGACCATGCTGGAAGATGTAGTGACAGCAGACATCACACCAGGTGTTCTCCCCTCCGGGCTCAAAGGTGTGTCCCTCCCCGGACTCCTCTTTCACCCTGGGGTCTCTCTCTCCCGGGGTAAAGATGGTCCTCACATCGGGAGGTCTGAAGCCTTTCTTCCTGCTCCGCACTGGCCCCCCGCCGTGACCTTCCATCCCGTTCCCGGCTGCTTCTGCCTCGCCGTTTCTCCTCTCATGACTCTCCGGTGGAGTCTCCTCCGTGTGCCCTCTCTCACTCCAAGCCGCCTCCAGGCTCTCAAGACTGGCCGGTTGAGGAGACGGATGCCGACGGACGGCTCTCACCACCACCGCGCCCTTGTTGGCTTTGGAGATCCGCATCTTGGCGCCCGGTGGCGGCCAAGTAGCCTCCGGTTGCTCGTTGAGGGGATCGGGGGATTTGTTGATATGAACAGCGCGCACGGCTAACGGAGAGTCATCCGTGACCGAGCGCCGCGTGGGGACGTATTTCCGACCCTGGTGCATGACGTTAAACATTACGCACGCTCCTCATAATGGTCCGCCGCGTTACGAGTCGGCAGAGGTGAATTGAAGAGTGACACGCGCGGTGAGACGTCATTGTTGCAGGTGATGACACTCACTGAGCTCGCGCGCTGCCGCGTGTTTGTTGTCGGTGAGCAGGTTGAGGCGGTAAAGGTGTGCGGGGGAACGGGTTGGATCTCATTTCACTGGGAGACATCATGAGAGAGCAGAGCGCGCTCAAGGACAAAGAAACACACACCAAAGCCCGTTCAAGAAAATGATAATTTAAAGATTATTTAATGTCAGGATGAGTTACAACTGCACAAACTCAATTTAAACAACTCGCTGACTCCAAGAGTTTGTCCTCTTTAGTTCGGATTAATTTGTATAAACAATGAGCTCACATATGAAACAATTATAACTTTTTATTTTGGAGCGCTCTGTTGCCTCTTGTGCCAAATTACTGAAGAGTTTTCTGCAGTAAAGCAGCTTTCAAAGTGATTTAACTCAGCAAAGTGCAGAGCCGAATTCATCACAGGAATGATTATAACAAAGTTAGTTTGGGAAGGAGTTGGTAAAGTGAATAAAAATTTAAAAAATGGGGAAATATAATTCATCAGAAATGTAAATGGAGTTCACAACACTGTCAGTGTAAGGCTCATTCCTCATCTGGCCACACGGTGGTGTTGTTTCCACATCAATATCTACAATTTAAAGAAAACAACACGTGCACGCTTTAATAATATAAATTAATTTAATGTTCATTTTCGCATACGTCACACACACACACAGATGCAAAATTACAGTCAACACATTGATAAAAGTTAAAAAACGAACTGAAATGAGGCTAATAACGTCAAAAACAATCACAGGTAAGCAACTTGGCACGTCTTAACTCTCAGCTGAAGAAAATTATTGTTTTTTTGGTTCTTTTAAAGTGCAAGTGCTAAAAAATACTAAATTTAATGAGAATATATATCTATCTATCTATATATATATACACTGTCTACTAAACTGCAGCATAAGAATGTTTGAAGGTTCCCAACATCTCCCTGAATAAAACACTTTGATCACAATAACAATCATACCTGTAGTTACTATCAAAAAAAGGTTATTTTTCTGGTTTAATGTTCTTCTGAAGACTCTGACACGTTAAAACGACCTGAACAATTTATTATTTACAGAAAGAAAAAAAAGGAACACAGATATTTTAATGCTCATCAGGTCTGTTTTGATCTCTACATGTCTGTAAACTGAACGAAGGCCTGAGTCGTATTTAAAGCCGGCCAGAGCGATGTATGGCTGAGGCGTGATAACGGTGGGAGGTTTGAGCTCTCCACTTCAAGTCAAGCTGAAGGTGTGTTTGGGTTAGTCGCTCTGGAAGACACAGAGTGGAAGGTTTCGCTGCAGGGCTGCAGGGGGCGCTGTCCGGTTAGAAAAGCCCCTTTAAATTCACTGGACATCATCGTCATCATCGTCGTCACTGTGGAAGGCTTCCTCCTGTGAAACAGATGAAAGGACTCATCAGACTAAATGTTTCGAGAAGATATTAACGAGAAGGTGTGTGTGTGTGTGTGTGTGTGTGTGTGTGTGTTTAACGTACATATCCGCCTTGCTGCTGCACCCAGGATGAGTAATACTCCTGCAGAAATCTGGCGCCGTGGTTGAGCATTCGGCTCATGGGCAGTGTGTCCACGGCTGACAGACGACTGGTGACCTGCAGGGGAACAGAAACACGTTCAACCATCAAACTGAAGATTCCCGTTCAAGCTCTGCACGGGCATTTTGTCGGGTCACTGCTCCCTCTCATTTCCTCTTTTCTCCAGGTTTACAGTTAACGAGCGCTACGTGCCAATGTCATCGACCCCGGCCGTCGAACACTCTGAATAAGGCTCGCTGGTTCATGATGAAGTGTGACAGCTCTTCCACTGTGAGACACTTTGTGGTATTTGTTACGTCTGATGCATTGGATATCATGAGATCTGTTCACGTGATCGACCACAGAACAGGTTGTGCAGACGTGAGAAGCTCTCAGCCTGCGTTTTCAGAACTCCCCGGGAACTCCTCGTTTTATTTTCCCCGGACCTGCTTCCTTTTTCCAACCCTCTGTACGCGAGCGGCGTCATGACGGGCACAAAGATCTCACAGAAGGTGTTTTTGTCTCAAAAGGTCAACTCTGCCTACATCTCATCATATTTCACTTTGCAGCAGTGGTGGACTTTCACGTTTACGCTCCAAAGAAAGGAAAGACACACAGTCACAGTTCCACTAAAGTCAAACTTCCCCTCTAAACTTCTCAGAATGTTTCATTTAAATAATTTTTCACGGCCAAAAGAGGAAACCCCCCAAAAATGAAATAATCATCAGAAATGTGATTTTATTCTGAGTTTTCATCATGTAGTATTTTGTACTGATACTTTTACTTCCTCCACCTCTGTGCTGTGAGTGTCATTTAGGGGAACACTGATAGTTAAATACTCGTTAAAGGCAGCAGCGCATACAGCAGACACTTGCACTGTAAAGCCATAAAGTTGTTCTCACCTCGCAGGTAACGGCGATCTGGGTTTTGGGTGACGCTTGCGGTCCCAGAGCATCAGGTGCGGTGGTCATGAGGCCCATCCTCTCCAAGAGGGTCGTTATTAACCTCTTAAAGAAACTGTATTCCCCGAACAGAGCTGCAGATATGTTGGCATTTTTCAGCTCCTGGAGGAGACGAGAAACGCTGGTTCAGAGTAGAAATGTGGCCACATTTGAGAGATTTCACTGCAGGTTATAAACACCCAGTAGCTGATAAAGTCTCAAGTCTTGTGAACTCTAGACCTGACATGGTGCAACATGGGCATGTTGTAAGAGCTGCTGCTGCTGTGCGGAAGCTTAAATCCAGTAAGAAATGAGAGCATGTCATTTAACAACTACCAACTTCCCTGTACCAACATGATCCAGAAGGAAATGAGACATTCATGCAGGTTTCTTACCTCGTCGTTCAGTTTGTCTCCAGCCTCTCTCAGCAGCAGGCCGATCACTCTCTCCACCTCATCTACATCTACAGACAGAACACAGAACTTTAACCTCCTAACAGACCCATGAACACAAACAGAGCAGAACACGCGGTTTAACGTATATCACTCGTCGTTCACTTTGTGTTCATTGTGTAAAGAGGAAAAAAAGTCTCACCTTCTGGCGAGTCTGTCACGATTTCTGAAGGAGTGGATGGGATTTCTTGAGGAGTGAACGGGATTTCTTTAACGATCGCCGTCAGTCGACCTGCTACCTCTTTGAACTTCTCCTCCTCCTCCTCCTCCTCCTCCTCCTCCTCCTCTTCTTTATCTGGGAGACTAGGGACTGAACACACAAAGAAAAAGTTTAGTCAGGAGTAAAGAAAAAAAAACACCTGTCATGGGAACAGAATAGAGGGAGTAACGTAAGACAGGCTTTCCCAGAAAAAGATAAATCACATCCTCCGTCACCACACTGACGACCTGTCAGGTTAAAGTGAAACCACGAGGCGTGACTCAGCGCCGAAACGTCAAAACAAGAAAGAACGTCGACGACACTTCATACAAAGACAAAAAGCATGCCAGGTATTTATTACCAGGAACTAAAGAACAGGTCATCCAAGAGACACTGATTAAATCATCAATCTACTGATCTCTGAAAACACCTGCTCACGTCATTTACTGACATTTCTCATGAAATGATCACTCATTTATTAAAATAGCTGAGAATCGATTAACCGCTGCAGCACGATCACCGGCTGCTTCGATCGTGCTGGAAAGTCCTGAAAATACTGAAGCCGGAGGTTACTGCATGAATCACAAAGATAAATCCTGCGGGAATCACAGCTTGTTGCAACACAAAAGTTCATGATGATCTCATTGATTCACTGAATATTCCTTCAAACCTCCAAATCTCTGGAGTTTAAAATGACTTTCATTTTCATTTTTGTGTTTTATACACATATTTACACAGTAATTACATATAACACTACTTATATTAGTATATCTTTAAGTATATTACATTTATTATACATATCTATCCACACTGATGCTTATACTCATGCCTGCCGGAGCTACACTGCTTTAACTAATTATCAATTAATCTATTGATTAAAAGGTTAAAGAGTTGCAGCACAAGTCATTTATACTGTTAAAATGTATTTTGTGCCACTCTAATCTATTTCATGTTACTTTTATTGATTTGATTTAATTTATTTGATATTTTCTTACCTTTGTTTTAAAATATTCAGGTTTCCTGTAGCTGCAACGAACAATCGCATCAGAATTTTATATATTTTCATGAATCTAATCATCATTTTTGTTTTAGGTTCCTAAAATGTGTGAACTTTCTGCTTTTTCTATCCTGCACGACATCTTTGGGTTTATGATGATATTTTTGGCTATTTTTCTGACAAAACGATGGTTCAGATTAGTCAATAGTCACTATATTGGTTAGTCACAGCACCATCTTGTAAGCGCACAGGAGAGCCTGAATGTTTTGGGGTTATCTGAGGAAACACTCACTTTCTACAGGAGAGCCATGTGAGTTCGGCTCTTCCTCTTCTGTCTGAGGTTTGATGCATTTGGTAAACAGACGTTTCCACCACTTCTTCTTCTTCTTCTCCTCCGTCGTCGTCGTCGTCGTCGTCTTCCCGCTGTCCCTTGCGGCCTCGGCCGGCGTCTGAGGTGAGGACGGTCCTTTTGGGTGCGAGCCTCCGTTTTGTACAATCGGGCCGTTCTGTGCGGGAGAATCGACGTCCCTCCTGGGCCGTCTCCTCTTCGCATAGGCCATCATGACCTTGAACTCCGCTGTGTCCTCCATGCTGTCGTCGCTGTCGAAGGGGTTCAGACTATACCCGTGACCGTTTGCCATTTTAGCACACTGTAAATAAAAAAGAATCAAAGTGGTGAGAAAAAACAATCAATCTGGAGCTCAGTGTGGGTATGACCGGCTCTCTCATACAGACTTTTACCTCGTTAGATGAAGGTAGATTAAATTAATTAATGTTATCAGACAGGAAAGAAAGTTTCTAAACTCCTGCAACATTAATTGCTTGTCAAAAAGTCAAAATTATGAGCTAAAAGGTAAAAGAATATGACAAATAATTCACAAACATGAGATAAAAAGTCACATTTTTCAGTATCTAAGCTGCAAATGAAGTTTTTCGACTGCATGTTTATAAATTGATCTTATTATTGCAAAAGTTTTCATTCTTTGGTCTAATATTCTTCATTTATAATCAGTTTTATGTCTGTTTTTGCTATATTAGAGACTTCATGTAGTGATTCTTCTTCTTCAAGCAGCTTTTTGATCAGTCAGCTCATCATGTGGGCTGTAAAATGAAGTGACATCTTCAAATTATCTGATCAATCAAAGAAACAATAAAACCCAATAAAAGTTCATTTTATATTTTAAAATAAGAGAAAATCCTCACGTCTGAGAAACCAGTTAAACTGCTGCATTTGTCTATTTTGACCTTTAAACGGGCTGCCTGTGCTGTGCAGACACAAACAGTATTAAAGTAAACTGTGTGTGTGAATATAAAGCAGCAGGTAAAGCAGGAAGTGTCTGGATCATGTCGAGACATGTATCTTTAACGGTCGTGTTGTCGAAGTAAACACACAAATATATTAAATAACGCAAAACACGTTAAATGACTGTCACGTTACGTGTTTAATTAGTAAAATACGTACTTTAAAAGTTGTTTAAAGTTAGTTTAGCTGAGCTGTGAGGCTCTAAAAAGTTTAACCTGACACAGTTTAACCGTCCTGTGTTTAAATAAACGTCCTTAAAACATAGAAATAACATTATCCGAACATCTGACAAACCAACCTAAGACTTAGTTTAAAACGGTTCGTGTTGACATTAACTGGTGTAGTTTTTAAGTTAAACTTTGACGTAACTATCTGAACTACCAAAAACGACTTTTAAATAACCACTTAACATGTGTGCAACGTTTTAAAAACATTAAAAGAACGTTACTTACGGTCCAAACGATTTAAAAAAAGAGACGTTGGGAGACGTTTGAAGGTCCGTGTGAGTTTAACGAAGTTAGCCATCGGGCTCACATACTTATAGATGCATCTGCGTCATTACGTCAGACGTCACATGACGCACCACGCAAGAGCAAGGCTGTGCGCTATAACTCTAGAAGCGGAGCGGGTGCGTCCGCTAATCAGGTGATCGGTGGTTCGATCCCCGGCTACCTCAGTGTCACTGGGCAAGATACTGAACCCCAAATCGCTGCAAAAGCGTCCGTTAAATGTAAATGACGATGTTATGATCAGGAATAACGTTGAAGAAGCTGACAAAATGCTCATTTTCAGGTGTTCTTGTTGAGTTTTCCGGTTAAAAATGGATAAAAAAAAAGTCTAAAATATTGAATAAAAAATGTGTTTTTTGATGAATCCTGACATATAAAGACTTTGTTTGGTACATTTGTGCTCCTGTAACCAAAATAAACATCAGTCAAGGAACTGAAGGTGAAACTGAAAAATAGTGACACAGCAATAAGATGAAATGTGTTTCAACTCGATTTATTCTAAAATGATAAGGTTACTCAAATGATGTTACAACTGTACAAACCGGCATGCTTTGTCATTATGCCTCTCAAATATATATATATACAAGTTTTTATTTTCTTCCCATACAACATTTAAAAGTATAATTATCCACCAAATTCATCACAAAGTCAATGGAGGGGGATTTTTTTTTCTTTTGTTGTTGTCCTGACATAAACTTCCAGAATCTCTTTGTTGTGTCGTTTAATGATGTTAAACTAATCCTGAAACATGAAACAACCTTAACGTCATACATACTTTGTTTTTGGCACTGAGTCATGAAGAGAGAGAAGAGGAACTTATTTGACCAACTAAAATAATGAAGTCAAAGTCACTGATAAACCACAGTTTGAACTCCTAAAATCTACAATATGTTTATGAAATCTTTACAGGAAGATGGTGTAATCAGAAACACAGTCTGCACTTGGACAAAGAATTCCTCCTTTTTACGAGTGTAAAAAGGTTGTTGTGACATGACTCATCGTCAGGTAAACCTACTATTAGTCCCTGCGAAATGAAACAGACCTTCTAAGACCTTTATGAGATTTCCGTGTCGTGTTAAAACTTGTGATGGTAGCTACGGAGTAAAAACAAAAACAAAGAGTTGAAACCTCACCTAGAAAATTCTGCGGAAGCCCGTTTGAAACCAGTTAAAACTTAGTCATGAAGAAAAGCAGTCTGTGAGAGTGAAAATACCGACGTACTGAGTCAAAATTATGAGAAATAATTCAGAATCATGAGATAAAAAGTTAAAATTGTTAAACAAAAAGTCAAAATTTAACTTACCATAACTGAACTCATGACTAACTTTTCATATATATATATATATATATATATAGAGGTGTAACTGAGCTTTAATATGGCCTGTATAGATTAGATATTATACTTTATTTATCCCACAATGGGGAAATTTATGGGGAAAATTGACTAAAAACTGGTGAGAGTGCTTTGTTCCTGTTTTCGGTTTTTAATGAATTTGCATGACGCCTGCAGCTGTTTATGAAGAAGCCTTTAACTTGACACCATGACTGACAATCAGATATGCTGAGCTTGAACGTCCTGACTCACTCCTGACATCTGAAACAGTAAAAGACAAAATAATGTCACCGCAGGGTCCATTTAGTAGCTGCTCTGGAACTTTCTACCAGGTTGTGAAATTATGAATGTGTTGTTCCGTTTCCAAGGCCAACAATGAGTTTGAGCTTCTTTAAGTGCAGCAAACATGGAGATCTACACTTCCATGGAATGCCAGTCTGTCATGAAAAGCTCCAGAATGGCCACCAAAGACAGGAACTTTTAGGCCTCCAGGAAACTCCCAGCTGACTCACTTGAGCTGGCAGTCGACAGCTAGCTGATAAACCTCACAGCTTCGTGTCACATTCAGTGTTTTTTTTTCTTTTACAGGGGTGACAGTTCATATCCTGTTCAGTCTGACTGCTAATGGAAGTTATAGCCACGGTGAACATGCGTGTTAATAATGGCAGACAACATGAGCTGATACAGTTGGTAAAAAAAAAATATCACGTGAGGTCTGATTATAAGATTAAACATCTGTGAGTAATTAAAGTTATCAGATATTTGAAGTGCTTAATAAGTAACCTGTGCCCGTGAAAAAGTTCAAGGCAACTCTCCAAACCTAATAAACCTTTTTTTAGCCATGTGTTTGGTGTGGAGACCAAAGGTTTCTGTTGTAAACTCTACTGTCCATGTAAAGATTTATTGACGTCTGCGAATAAAAACACGCAGAGCAGAAATTCTCATGTTTTTACTTGCAAATGACAATAAATCTAACTATAAAAACTATATGTAATAATTCAGTATGCAGTAGAACAAACTGTTCAAAGTGAAAGTAAAACTAAGTGAACACAGACTTCTCTCCACCCGCCCGTGTACAGAGCTGAATCATAGCTTCAAATATCTTAAATCTGACATATTTTTTTAGAGCTTCCTGTAAATATCTGTCCACAGTTTCATGGATAACATAGCGTATGTTAATAAAAGCATGTCTTACATGAAGTGAATTATGTTTTTCTATCATCTATGATATTTGAGCTTGTGCGAGCTGTCGACTGCACCCACGTTTACCACTTCAGATTTTGGATTTAATCAACTTTTAACTTTTGTTCCTGTTTCCTGACTGGCTGACTTTGGAGATTCCCCGATCTCAGTGACTAACGTGAAATTTAGTTTAAACACTAAGAACCACTTCTTAGTGGAGGAAATTTTCATTACTGGCACATCACATGTGGAGGCTACACAAGGTCAAGGTTATGTATTTTGCGATGTGTTTTATCATCTGGAGGTGGTTGGATGTTACCACGTCTCATCCTCTTGGTATGAACTCCATATGAGTGTGGTGAAGATCTCACAAAAGTCCCATAAAAACATTTGTGGTTTGGATTCAAAAGGTTTCTCAGCAAAAGATGAATAACTGTAACTAAAAGTTAAGAATTCGCATGAAAAAGTGACTCAATAGTAAGAGTTGATTTTCAGATAAACGTTTGTTTTCTTTTGGTTGAAGAAAGATGAAACTCAGTTTAGGAACTTAGCGGATTTCCCCAACGATCGTCAAAGCAAGAAATAAAATCAGAGGCAGAACTACAGCGTCCCATCTTCTTTTAACAAATGAATAAAATAAAACAACAAACTTCAAGTAATTCCATCATCATCATCATCAGCAGCAGCAGAAATAAAAGAAGAAATACAAAAGCAAAAAATAAACAAAACACATCCAACCTAAGAGGAAACTCAGGTAGAAATCATTGAAAACTATAATAATTTAAGTTTAAACAACAATAATGCCATTTTCCTTTATGCCATTACCAGAAAATAATCCAAAGGATGTAAGAAAAATGCCATGCATAACTGATGAGACACAATTTAATACAAAGTTTTCTACTCAATAGAAAGAGTGATAAGAAGCGTGTGTGTGTATGTCATTCAGAGCGGGCCTTAGCTTATTATCACTTCATGTCATCACTTCATAGAAAATGTCGTCACCGTTCACAGAAAGTTTTATTGTTTTTACACATTTTGTCTGTTTTTACGTCTCCGGACACTCAGAGGAA
>CM053997.1:16493408-16519226 GCA_028641955.1 Protonibea diacanthus | reverse complement strand
ATATATATATATATATATATATATAGAGGTGTAACTGAGCTTTAATATGGCCTGTATAGATTAGATATTATACTTTATTTATCCCACAATGGGGAAATTTATGGGGAAAATTGACTAAAAACTGGTGAGAGTGCTTTGTTCCTGTTTTCGGTTTTTAATGAATTTGCATGACGCCTGCAGCTGTTTATGAAGAAGCCTTTAACTTGACACCATGACTGACAATCAGATATGCTGAGCTTGAACGTCCTGACTCACTCCTGACATCTGAAACAGTAAAAGACAAAATAATGTCACCGCAGGGTCCATTTAGTAGCTGCTCTGGAACTTTCTACCAGGTTGTGAAATTATGAATGTGTTGTTCCGTTTCCAAGGCCAACAATGAGTTTGAGCTTCTTTAAGTGCAGCAAACATGGAGATCTACACTTCCATGGAATGCCAGTCTGTCATGAAAAGCTCCAGAATGGCCACCAAAGACAGGAACTTTTAGGCCTCCAGGAAACTCCCAGCTGACTCACTTGAGCTGGCAGTCGACAGCTAGCTGATAAACCTCACAGCTTCGTGTCACATTCAGTGTTTTTTTTTCTTTTACAGGGGTGACAGTTCATATCCTGTTCAGTCTGACTGCTAATGGAAGTTATAGCCACGGTGAACATGCGTGTTAATAATGGCAGACAACATGAGCTGATACAGTTGGTAAAAAAAAAATATCACGTGAGGTCTGATTATAAGATTAAACATCTGTGAGTAATTAAAGTTATCAGATATTTGAAGTGCTTAATAAGTAACCTGTGCCCGTGAAAAAGTTCAAGGCAACTCTCCAAACCTAATAAACCTTTTTTTAGCCATGTGTTTGGTGTGGAGACCAAAGGTTTCTGTTGTAAACTCTACTGTCCATGTAAAGATTTATTGACGTCTGCGAATAAAAACACGCAGAGCAGAAATTCTCATGTTTTTACTTGCAAATGACAATAAATCTAACTATAAAAACTATATGTAATAATTCAGTATGCAGTAGAACAAACTGTTCAAAGTGAAAGTAAAACTAAGTGAACACAGACTTCTCTCCACCCGCCCGTGTACAGAGCTGAATCATAGCTTCAAATATCTTAAATCTGACATATTTTTTTAGAGCTTCCTGTAAATATCTGTCCACAGTTTCATGGATAACATAGCGTATGTTAATAAAAGCATGTCTTACATGAAGTGAATTATGTTTTTCTATCATCTATGATATTTGAGCTTGTGCGAGCTGTCGACTGCACCCACGTTTACCACTTCAGATTTTGGATTTAATCAACTTTTAACTTTTGTTCCTGTTTCCTGACTGGCTGACTTTGGAGATTCCCCGATCTCAGTGACTAACGTGAAATTTAGTTAGTCAACTAATAACACTAAGAACCACATCACATGTGGAGGCTACACAAGGTCAAGGTTATGTATTTTGCGATGTGTTTTATCATCTGGAGGTGGTTGGATGTTACCACGTCTCATCCTCTTGGTATGAACTCCATATGAGTGTGGTGAAGATCTCACAAAAGTCCCATAAAAACATTTGTGGTTTGGATTCAAAAGGTTTCTCAGCAAAAGATGAATAACTGTAACTAAAAGTTAAGAATTCGCATGAAAAAGTGACTCAATAGTAAGAGTTGATTTTCAGATAAACGTTTGTTTTCTTTTGGTTGAAGAAAGATGAAACTCAGTTTAGGAACTTAGCGGATTTCCCCAACGATCGTCAAAGCAAGAAATAAAATCAGAGGCAGAACTACAGCGTCCCATCTTCTTTTAACAAATGAATAAAATAAAACAACAAACTTCAAGTAATTCCATCATCATCATCATCAGCAGCAGCAGAAATAAAAGAAGAAATACAAAAGCAAAAAATAAACAAAACACATCCAACCTAAGAGGAAACTCAGGTAGAAATCATTGAAAACTATAATAATTTAAGTTTAAACAACAATAATGCCATTTTCCTTTATGCCATTACCAGAAAATAATCCAAAGGATGTAAGAAAAATGCCATGCATAACTGATGAGACACAATTTAATACAAAGTTTTCTACTCAATAGAAAGAGTGATAAGAAGCGTGTGTGTGTATGTCATTCAGAGCGGGCCTTAGCTTATTATCACTTCATGTCATCACTTCATAGAAAATGTCGTCACCGTTCACAGAAAGTTTTATTGTTTTTACACATTTTGTCTGTTTTTACGTCTCCGGACACTCAGAGGAATGTCTCAGTGTCGGATGTCGACAGCGGCAGCCATCGTAGAAATCCTCCGTCAGTGTGAGGGGTTCGAAGTCAAAGTGTTGAGTGAGTTTTGCATCATTATTCTATGTTTTTTTATTTTAACACACCGAAATTTAACACTTTTAGACGTTTTAGATCATCACAGAAGCAAAAAAATATATATATTTTCTATTTTAATTTAGACAATTTCTATTAAAAAAATGGTTTTATTTCAGCTGAAGACAAAACAAAGTTTGACTTTTCATGTTTGTTGGGCGCCGTTTTATTTTAGAGGGTGTAAATGTAAATAAGCTGACTGCTTTAAAATCATGTTATCATCATCATTACGTCATCTTTTTATTTCCCAACACTGATTATTGTTTTCTGTCTCTCTGTGAGTTACACACTGTCCGTCATGTCTCATTAAAACGTGTTAAATTTGCACATCTCGACAGCTCCTCTTCAGCCAGTGCCCAGGGCATATTAATAAACAGGTTACCATAGCAACTATACTGATTCATCATGCCACCAGCTTAAAAATAAAAAGCGAAACTGTCGAGTTTATCCGTCACAACATGTCCGATCATCAGATCTGAATTATTTTTGAACCTTCCATTGTTCTTTTATCATTAAAAATAAACAGAAAACATCATGTGACTGAGTATGATTAACCATTTATCATCAGATCATTTTTAAATTAACTGTGGTTTAAGAGTTAGACTTATCGTGAAGGTTCATTCATCACCTAGCAGATCCAAAAAAAAAATAAAGGTCCACTTACTTGACGTCTTCCGGAGCTTTCAGCCAAATCAAGGCAATGCCACGAAATGTCGCTGAAAGCTCCGGAATATATCTATCAAGGTAATCAAATGAACGCTCTGTTTTAAATAATCATTTTAATGGTGATGAGAAACACCGAAAGTCAGTAATGACTCACAGTAAGTCTTTAAATGAGTGCGACGGGATTTCCAGCCAATCGATTCAAAGCTGGACTTCTACGATGGCTGCGGCGCGAGTCTTTAAAATATTTCCCACAGACACTCGGGAAAGCTGGTCCTACTCTTATATATTCAATTTTAGTTTACAACAGGTTATATCAAAAGAAGACCTCGTCGACATACATGCACACCAAAGTAAAACAAAATAAAACAACGAGACAATCATGAACTCAACCAGCACTGAAGTAAAAATGCACATTCAATACTCCGCTGTGCTAAATGGTCGACTATGTTAAAAACATTAATGTAATGTAAACGATTAATAGAGAAATGCAAAAAGACGTCATCTATTCATATTGCATTGAATATGGCTCAGATTTTACCTTTCTTTCTTTCTTTCTTGGATTAATGCTACACACACACACACACACACACACACATTATAAGACAACACACAGTCTGCACAGAGTGAACTTCCCTCTCTTTCTCTTGCAGCTGTACACATTTGATATGGAATGGGGATATTGTCACACACACTTATATAAACACACACACACACACACACAAGCTGCATGTGAAAAGCCTTGTAGGGTCAGGAGTACCAGATACACACAATCCGGGTGTGAAGAGTTTAAATATTTGTTCGTGTGACGCTGATGAGTCTCCTCGATAACTGAGCGGACTAATGTCGGCTCCCCTCGATGCTTTCTAAATAATCTGTCGGTGATATGACGGATTCAAGTTCATGACAAAAAAATAGTTCGGATGCAACATTTTTTTTTTACTTTTGAGAAGAGTTTGAGTCCTGTGATGCTTTTTTGGCCATTTTTCTGTCGGTTAATGATCTAATCTCCACTCTGAATTCTGTTTCAGTGATACGGTTGGGCAATTAATCAACACTGTGTTATGTTTCTACTGTTTAGATCACATTTAGGCCACAGTCAGACAGAATCCGGCACTGAGACGTCATACTGCAACCACCAAACCGCCATCAAAACCTCCACAGTCAGCCTGAAATGTCTCTGAAACTGACACTATAAACTCTGATGCTCTACTTGTTGTGTTCTGAGTTTGTTTATTTCATGTACCGGCTTCTACATCTGAGTCTGACTCACAATTTACGCTGCAGATTAACATCACAAAGAAGTTTAATTTGGGTTGAGGGGAAAAACCGAGCTGTGGTTGACAGACTTAGACAGTGAATGAGAGTTTTTCATTTCCTGATTGTTTCACATGCACTGCAGTGCAACACGCTGCAGAGCCTGATCCTATGTGACTGCTGCCGATCATCTTATCATTGTAAATATAGTTTATATTCCTCAACATTTAATCGTGGTCTCGAGTCTGTAAAGATAATTCAGAGGAGGCTGTAAAACATCAGAGTTTAGACTAATGGATCATCAGTTTGATTGCATATATTTTACGTGTTGTAATATATACTAATATATAACTCGACTCGACAACAACAAAACTAAATCTATGTTAGATGTTTGCTGTGAAAACAGAAGCTACATATCAGCACGTCGAGATTCAAACCAGTCATCAACTCCTCGGACCAACAGCACGTCCAACGCACGGTGGAATGAAATAATAAAAACTATTTATATAAATATATATTAATGGCTGATGACGGAGTCCACAGAGGGTTTAACTTGATTCCTTTTGAAGTGGATTGACTTTCTGATACAAAAACAGCTCAAACTTTGTGGTTCATGAACGTTTTTGACTTAAAAACAAATCAGCTGGAGCAAAGAGCGACTCCTGAACAGGTGAAAATATCAAGTATTTAACAGGAAAAAGGCAATATTTTTGACGTATTTTGAAGTTATCAGCGGGATAACGCCACAGACTGGAAGTCTGATTTAACGTTTGACTGTTGCCTGTCTGGTGTTTGAAGTTCTTCTTTCCTCACTTCCGTCCTTCTGACAGTTGTAAAGAGATTTTTGAGCCCTCCCTTGACCCGGTACCCGGGATGATGACTGAAACATGATAATTGTGTAATTTGGTGTTCAAACAATCAGTTTGGGGGTTCGTGAGGGCGTGAAAAGCGACCACTGTGACAGACTCTGGAATAGATATGACACTACGTCAGTGCAATGTCTTTGGCACACAGGTTTTATAACATATAAGCCTTTTTTTTCTTTTTTTTTCTGTGAAATGAAACTTTATGTTAAATCGATTACTTTCAACACATTGTGACCAAAATAAAAACACGTTTTCACGAGTCCGGTTCTCCAAAAAAAAACTCACAAGTGAACTCACGACCCGCGACGGCTGCTCAAAGTGCACTTGCGTCCTGAACCGTTAAAAGTCCCGACAATCAATCACTCAGTCAATCAATCAATCAGCACAACCAATAAATAGAATATGAATAAATAAATACAAATAAATAATTTGACCGTTAAAACCTCCACTGCCGTGAGCTGAAGCAGTTTTGAGTTAAATCAAAACTTTTTTTTTTACACTTTATTCTCTCCCAGCTTCGTCTCCACTACGAGTGTGTGTGTGCAGAGTCCAGAGAGACACAGTGAGTGTGTGAGAGCGCGCGCGCGTGTGTGTGTGAGTGTGTGCGCCTCAGACAGCCGTCTCCAAGTCTTCGCGGTTGGCAGACGATGTGTGTTGTTGGGCGCTCAGGTAGGAGGCGAGCTCCGAGTCTCCCTCCGCTTGGTCCGCTGGTGTTTTCCCCTGACGGACACAGAAACACACACACGGTAACGTGAGGAGGTGAAAGAGTTCAAACATTCACATCAGTGTTGACGCTCCAGACACACTTTTATTCTGTTTTAACTGTATTTATTATTTAAATTTATTTATTTTTATTTTATTTTATGAATCTGTGTCTATGAAGTACTTAATAAGTTAAGAAATAAACTGAAACTTAAAATAAAAAGAAGGGCAGGGCTGCAGCTAATGATTACTTTTCCCGTTAGAGTCAATTATTTTCTCAATTAATCGATTTTTAATACAATTTTCCAGAACTTTTTACATCTTCAAATCTCTTTTTCTGCCAAACATGCAAACATATTCAGCTGACCTCCCAGAAAAATGAAGAAGAATGGAAAACAACAAACTCTTCTGAGGAGTGATTTTCGCTTGAAAAACGTTGCTGATTAATTTCCTCTGTTAAGAAATCCATTAATCACACAGTGACAATTCGATTGCTAAATGCTCGGTACTTTTGACCTTAAAGCGCTGTCAGTGTTAGTGTATGGCTTAACCTGTTTTTATACGATTTCATCTGGTGTTTATTAGTTTTATCGTGTCCTTTTTATAGTTTATTTATCAAATAATATATAGACTTTTCCACATTTGGCTCCCTTCTATCGTTTATCTGTATGTTACGTAAGTTTCTGTGTTTTGTGTCGATGTGAAGCTCCAAACGAGTCACTTTTGCACCAGTTCTTCTACTTCAGAATGGAGTGGGCGGGGGGTCCGCTGTCTCCACGTCATTTTCAGGAGCCTGGTTCAAGATTTCCTGGTTCAAGATTTCATAATCCTGCAGAATTTAAGGATGACTGTGCGACTCATGACGCTACTTTAGCGGCACTGTCAGAGTGTTTTCATTCCTCGAAGAGTATTATTTCTGAGGAGTTTGCAGACTACATTTATTGTTCCCAATTTACATCATATAAACACAGAGATAACTAAGACTGAAGACTGAGTTTGAATATGAAATAATCTTGACTTTAATGTATTCAAAAAATAGAAGACTACTCCTGTGACTGATTGTTTTCCAGTTAATAATCCATGTATCTCCAAAAAAGTGTTTATTTTAATTGCCCCAAAATATAAAAACATTTTGATTTTCTGTTTTATTTAGTCGGTAAGTGTCGTATAATCGTGATATTATATTCAAGTGTGCTTTGCTGTCAATATTGGCACGGCAGTGATGCGGTAGAGAGGCGCCGGTGGATGTTAAGCTCACCTTCTCATGTGATATTGCTTAATACCAAGTCAAGTGTTTTTTTATTATATAGATCACAAATCCACAAATTTACCTCACAGAGGTTTCTGTGCAGCACACAGCTCTGTTTCTGTTTCTATTATGTGTCAATAAACATTTTTTCTGTGGTTTCACAGTGAGGTCAAACAAACAGATAAAAAGATTGGACAGATCACGCAGGTCAGGTTGGAACATCGCCTCTGGTTACCAAGTTTATGTTTTACAAAGACACACCTGAGAAAAGAGCCAGCGGATTTCACTGTAAATCATTTACATGGTGGTGCCCTGATATGACTCAGCTGCAGTTACGGGAGGTGTGTGTGTGTGTGTGTGTGTGTGTGTGTGTCAGTCCTGCAGAGAGAGTGTGCAGGTTTGTTATGCTTGAGCGCGAATTTACCTGGAAGTTTGTCTTCTCGAGTGACGCACCGGCCTCCACCAGCAACCGACACACGGCGTGCTGCTTCTCCGAGGCCGCTTTGTGCAATGCAGTGTCCCCTCTACACACACACGCACACACACACACACACACACACACACACACGATAAGCTGTGAGAACATGCAAAACTCCACATGACCTTGTTTTGAAAACCAAAAACCGCGTCGCTATCTACAAATAGATTACCGTCCACACTGAGGTGGCGTTAAATGGAACGCGGCAGATTAAATTTAAGTTTGTCACACACACACACACACACACACACACAAATTCATTCAGAAAAAACTAAATTTAAAAGTACCCAACATACTTCTCTCTGTCTGTCAAATCCAGAAGCACCTTTGAGCCTAAAGAGGGAGAAACAGAACAAACATAAGTATAGTGTATATAATACAAACTTATTCAACATAAAACCATCTTTAAAACCTGGCCTACATTACCCACAATGCAACTCAACCATCATCGGTTCGGTTTAGGGTTTGTTATGCTAGCAGTGGCTAATGTAGAAGGCCTCAAGCAGAGATATGGTCTGTTAAACTCGTATTAGTAATAGTAGTACTCGAAGATAATCAAGTTTAAAGATATAATACTAATACTAATACTTTGTATGTTTTCTATAGTAGTTTTTATTATTAGTGGCGGAGTCCGCCATTCCCACGATGGGTTCAAATGATCTAATTACACACGAGTAACTTACAGGGAAAAAACACGCACATGTGATCTGTTTGTAATTTTATCTCACTGACATCAGCCTCTCTACTGACTGCGCAGTTTCCTGCAGACGAATCAGCTGTTTAAGTTTTTTTGGGGCTTTTAATGTTTTTGATTTTTGATAGTGACAGATGAAGTCAGACAGGAGAGAGAGGAAGTATGACACGCAGCAAAGGCGCCTTGTATCAGGGCTGTTTTTAAGTGGCTGCTAGTGTAAACCAAACATAAAAAAGGGTCACTATTATTATATATAGCACAGGAAATGTTTTATACAATCATGCAAATATTGACATCTTAATTCAGTTTGTTTGGCTGCACTGTAGACAGATTACTTCTCTGTCGTCGGGAAGTTGCTGACTCATTTCTTTACAGTGACAACATGCACACGCTCATCCTCACCCTGTTGCAGTATGTAGCTGACCAGGTCCGCGTGTCCGTTCTGGGCAGCTATGTGTAACGCCGAACATCCTCCGGAGTCTCGGACCAACAAGCTGACGCCTCGCCGCACGCACTCCGACAGCTGGAGGCAGAAAACAGAACGTCAGTCAGTCAGTCAGCATGTTCGTAACGTTAACGTGAGACTCTCTTCTTCGTCTTACACACAAACAAACCGGCCTCGTATCCCTCAGGCATCGCACTGCTCTGATAATCATGAAATCTTTATTACAGACGCTCTCGAGCTGAAGAGACTCGTTAATTTAGACGCTCTAGGAAATTATCGTAATTAATTAATTGCCTCCTACTGGCTTGTCGAATGTTAAGATCGTACTGAGAAGCTTCTGAATACTTGATGCATTTAAGTTTTGTTCCGTTTTAAGTCTATAAAGTGACATCTGATGAATTTTCAAATAAGAAAATTAATCTAAACTATCAGACAAAAAATGCCTTGATTGTCAGTTTCTGTCACCGTCCTCTCCCTCGTGCAAAATGTGGCTGAAATTCTGCATTTTTTTGTACAACTGTTATCACCTATCACCATTTTCTCCATCGAAGAGGCAATAACAGCAAGTCTGAACTTCTGAGCTTGATCCTTATCACGTGACGCGTCCCATTTACGCTGAGTCATTATTGCTGAACAGACTGAAACACGTTGTGGAGGCGGAAAAAAAAAAAAAACAGAGCTCAGCAGATAAAACAAGTGAAGCTGGTTATGATTACACATCCCTCGAAAGTTTGTCTGTGTCAGTGTGTTTTACCATGGAGAGATCTCCTGTGCTGGCAGCCGTCAGCAGCACTGTGGACAAACAAACAAACAGAAATCATCATGTGAGATCACGTGGCAGCAGTTGTTTTGAACTTAAGCCGTGACTGTGTGTTCAACAGAAGTGAGATGTTTCTGTTTCACTTTCCTACAAATCTTCCGTCTGTCTGTGTTTGGTCCAGTCATGCAGAGGTCGAGGTTATTTCCTCACAGCAGGATCTTTTCATTGTCTCTGGAGCTGCAGTACCCAGCAGTACGTCTAAAAATACTTCATGACAACAATGACCTCAAAGGACGCCAAATACTGTCTGCGCTGGGTGTGTGCGCTTACAGAGCAGGTTGTCTTAATGAATTCAAGTAATTTGCAGGGAAATAAAGCCATTAAAAAGCTCAATGATTATTCAACGTACTAGTTTATAAAGTTAAAAGATCAGCGACTGTGTGGTTTCCAAAGTTGAGAGATTTGCTTTTTAAAGACAAATATCCAACAAAACAATGAAACAATCCAGTCATCCGTTATCTGTAGCCTCTTATGCTCATCGGGGTCACGGAGGGATGAAACAATATTAAATATATTCAGTTATAAATAGTTCCAAACTATCTTAGAGTGTGCACTTGAAATTTTAAAGTGTTTTGGCTGTTTGGCAGGCGTCAAACTGAAAGTGGACAAATGTGTTTGGATTTTTTTGGATGAGGAACAACAGGTTCATTTGACTGGAGAGTCCCGGCGAGTCTAATGATCAGACCACAGTAAACAAACATCCTCAGATTTCTCCAGAGACGTTATTGTTTGAGCCTGGACGTGGTGATTTAAACTGAAACGGAGGGGGAAGCACACCACTTCAAAGCTGAAACCGAGTGTTTGACTTTGCGTGTCTGGATGTCCGCTGACTGGACAGTTTGTTTTAGATATTCGTACACAGACGTGGTTAATATGGAGCTAAAAATCTCTTCCTCAGTAAATCTTTTGCTTATTCTGAATAATTTCTCATGTTTTACCATCAACTTCCTATTTCTGCTTCTTGACCTGTTGGTGCTTCATTTGTATCATCTTTACATTTATCTACTGACTTTATGTTTGTTATGCATACAGCGAATGTATAACACACGTTACAATAAATCTGATCCTGAATCTGAAGTGAAAGTGAAACTTATCAATCAGGAAATAAAGACAGAATGAGTGAAACAGGTTTCAGGTGTAGTGACACATTATTAATCACAGCTGTACTGTCAGAAAGGGATGTGTCTGTGCGTGTGTGTGTGTGTCTGTGTGTGTTGTACCTTGTTCCTCGGATGTTAAGGGAGTGCTGCAAAAAGAAAGACAGAGAAAATTAAAATGACGTTAAATTATGTAGAAAAAAAAAACATTTTTATTTAACTTTTTATTTTCATTGCTCCTCCAACCTAAATAGTCATCAACACACCTGATATGTGTGATATCAAACTGAGTATTTCATGATTTGGGACTTTTGGTCGAACAGAACAAGACAGAGGAGGAGGGTGAAGCCAGAGCTGTATTCAGTTGGTTGCAATCTGCAACTTCACCACTAGATGGCACTACGTTAGTCACACTAGACCTTTTAATTGATTGACATTAAAAACTGTTGTTTAACTCATCGTTTCAGCACTATCCCAACATTTAATTATGAATTATTTCATAAAATTCATGTAGCGTCTCGTGTAAAAGGGGAAGCTAAAATGAGTCTGTATCTCCTAAATACGCTGACGTACCCGCCAGTTGGTTCCACCACCAGATCGGGCATCCCCGTAGACGCTCCCTGGCTCACCACCGGTCCCTCGTGGTCCAGGATAAACACCTCGTCCTGACAGATTTCTGTCACAAAGTGGAGGTGCTCCTACGAAACACACACAGAGCAAACGCTTCAGTCAAAACACAAAATTTCAGGGTTTTTTTTTTTTAACCAAAAGAAGAAGTGAAGTCGTGTTTACCTGAGCCTTGTCGATGCGATAGAAGCGGTCAGCTGATGTGGCTGTGGAGCAGAGACACAACACAATATCTTATCTATTATTTCATCTAATTTATCAAGCTTTAGATGGAAATTCAGTCAGTCAAATACAAGAAATGGGACTTTTGGGGGGTTTTTCAGGGCGGTAAACAAAGTCTGGCACTGACAGCTGCATTCGTGTCATCTTATCTCAGTAAAAAAACTTCCTCATCGGCGTGTTTCAGTCACTCACAATCCAAGAAGCTCCAGTTGGGAGAGAGTCTGCTGGTCGAACTGGTCCTGGGGACGCCTCTGCTCTCGTCCTGAAGACAAAGAAAAAAACAGACGCTGTGATCTTTGTTTTCCATTTACTGAACGACAAACTACAAAAGGTCACGTGGGGGGGGTTTATTATTTGAAGAGAGAGAAAGCAGCAGAGAGAAAGTGTTCATCACTGAGCAATCGATAGCAAGACGGAGACAATCAGGACAACGAGGCAGCGTAGTTTAAATTAGAAGTTAAATAATGAATGTAATTACATTGTTAGTTTATCTTTCACGTGTCCAGAATCATTTTTACTCGTGTGAAAGGAGACTTTACTCAAACATGGGTGTCAGTCTGTAAAACCTACGATTCATTTGTCGTATTTAACTAGTTTTTGCAGGAGAATTCAGCATTTTAAAGGGTGTATGTTGTATTTTCATGCTTTAAGGAGCTGCCAACACCTCTAAAAACAACTTTTTCTACTGTTGCAAGAATACAAATCTGGCAAAAGGTCAACATTACAAAAAAAACCATTACAAAACGTCAGATTTTGACATTTTAAATAGCTTTTTTTAAGTGGTAAATAGCTTTTAAAGCTGTCAAAACGCATAATAATAAAACTTTTCCTGCAGTAAAGACACCCAAAAGTCATATACCTGATAGTGCACTCTGTGGCCAGTAGATGGCGCCTGGTGTAAGTCCTAGCAGGCACAGCAGACAGGTTTCAAGGTTAACAAACAGCCAAAGCATTCACAGCAAAAAAAAAACTTCCACAGATGTTAGCTGAACGTTTGGAGAACGTTTCCCCACATGAGACACACACACACACACACACACACACAGCCGATGTACATCTCCACGGTCGCTTCTATCCGTCTATAAATAACTCGTGGACGCGATGACGCTGCGGGCATCATGAAATAATGATGACGAGGAGGGAAAAGAAGAGCGGAGACGGAAATTAAAGTGATGATGAGGACAGTGATGAAGATGAAGAGGAGAGCTTACCTCTTGTAATCTGTCGATATAGAGTCTGCATGTCTCCAGGTCACAGTCGCCCCTCACCACGACGATACCTACAGGGATGGCTGGAAAACACACACACACACACACACACACACACACACACACACACACACACACACACACACACACATTTTAGACCACAGTGCTTTGAAAATGTGAGTTTAACCTGCATTGAATTCATTTTCTGGCAACTTGTGTGAAGCAGAAACAAGATTTTATTGACATCTTATCACCGTCTGAGGCTGAACTTGTTGCTTATCTACACATCCAGCAGATATGCGACAACATTAGGATTTAATTTGAGGTTTATACCTGATGTTTTTTAGTGTTAAATGTGTGGACGATCACAGATGATGAAGCAAAAGTATCACAGATAAGTCTGTTAATTGGTGTGATGCTAGTTTTCTTCAGCTAAATACCAAGAAAAGTTTCAGAGCGAGCTGTATGTCTGTAGACACAGTGTGACGGATGTATCACACCCTCTGGTGGTTAATCTGAGCTGTTACCATCAGGACGGAGTTTTGTGGACTTTTCATGCCCACAGATCCTTTTTAGACCTCCAAGTAAAGCTCTGTTAAACACATGGTGGTGACAGGAGGTGTGTGTCACTTTAGTTTTTGACTGCAGTTCATGATGCTGTAAAATGTTTTTTTCTCTTCTGGTTGTATTTGTCTGAAAGACGCCACGAACAAAAAGAGAATTTCCGAAAGGAAACAAACTCTCCTGAATGTTTAAACCGAAACAATGAGCTAAAAGATGCTAAAACGCTCAGAGCTGAGAGGAAACTGGAGAAACTTGATTACACAGCAGAAAACCTTACAGATATCTCGTAGTCGTTCTTTGTCGTACTGCAGCCGGTCGTACTCCTGCAGGCTGATCCGATTCACCCGAAGACGAAGACGATCCGGAACTGCGTGCGGACTGTAAAAAAACCCACACATACACACAGACACACACACACAATTCAGACATAAACATACAGCGAGGACACACGCATGCACGCACAGACGCACATAAACACGACCGTCACAAACCAAAATCTGAGCTTCTGAAACGAGACATTCAAAGTTTTCTGACTGAGTTTAAAAAAGTCTGACTGACGACTGAAAGTTAGATTTTGCTGTAAATGTTCTGCTATCCTCCTGCAACACGACCCCGATTCTCTGTTTGACACTTTAAAGTCAATGTTTGTGGGCAGTGCTGCCTTCAGCGAGGATGGAGGTTGATGAAGGCAGAATATTGACTTCAGAAACATGGTGGGTGATGAGAGAAACTACAACGAAAGAACACTTTAGCAGCTGTTGGCTGAAAATTACACATCTACCCAGCCGCAAAAGCTCAAAAATCTTACCTGCAAAGTAACAGAGAGGGAGTCAAATTAAAGAACGTTATATGAACTTTTCTCAGCCGCAGCTGAAGCAAAATGACAAAAAAAACAAACAGCTTTTCTGTGGGGGAGGCATGGACATCAAGTGACAGCAAAGGAGTGGTGCAGGTACAATCAGAGCACAGCTCGGGGTAAAGTTAAAAAGGTAAAAGGATTACAGCAGGAAAAAAAACAAAAAACATCAAGACGTCGAGAGCCAAAGCACGTTTAGAAGTAGAGAAGTTTCAGCATGCCGTCATACAGTCGCTCTCTCCGTCCACTCACGACACAAACGCTCACGTTCAACACGGCACGAGTCAGCCTGGGTTCAACCAACATTTCAGCATTTGAACACAAATTTGTCGTCAGTGTGTGTCAGTGTCATGAATGGTCACTGTATACTGAAACTAAAACAATTAGCCGTTTATCAACCAGTAAACTGAACCTGCAACAGTTCTGATAATCGATCTCAGTCCTTTTTCAAGCAAAACTTATGTTATATAAACTTAGTTATGTTAGTTGTGTGATGTTTGTCAGACAAGACGATCACGCTGGTCTCCGGGAATTTTTATTTATAGACTATAAAAGACAAATCTCCAATCGAAGGACAGAACAGATTGTACAGATGAAATATACATCCTGAGGCAAACTGTGACTTTGGGGTTTTATAAATAAAATCTGACTTGACTTCAAACATGAAAATAAATCACCTGTTCTCAAACTGTAATGAAAGAACCACCTGTGGTGCGCTAACTCCCTCTGGTGGTACACAGAGGAATCTCTTGTTGTCAACTTAAAAACATTACAAATGTTCTGGTGAGAATAAACTAAGAGATCAGTTTCTTTGTGATAAAGTTGTCTCAATAACAGCCTGATGCGTAGTTATGTTCATGAACGTGGCGTGCAGCAGCAACAACAACCGTCAACAATAACTAGTGTCGGCCTAGGCTGCTGTATTTTAACAGAGATGGTGCACGGCGTAAAACGTTTGAAAAACATTAAAATAAATCAACCCTGCAACATTCAAAGGTTTATTTGTCACATATAAGTAAGTTCATGGAGTTAAATCTAACACGGTGTGCTCCTCAGGCTGTTCTAAAAACTAATATGACACGAGTCCGACACCGTTGTCATGGCAACAACCAATAAGATGACGTTAAGTGTCAGTCTGTTGTGTTGTTGATGCATAAAAGACAATTCTGTGTGATGTAATCAACCAAGCCGCATCGTGTCAATCATCATTCAGTGACGTGTTTCATGACGTCAGATCAAATATTGTTTGAACCCGAAACGTGACACACACCACCGACACACTCGCTCACATAAACACACACACACACACACACCTCCAAACACACACACACAGTGACAGAGGGCTGAGGTACTTACACAGAGAAGGAGTCTGGGGGAGCAGAGAGGCGGCGCAGATCAGCTGCACACACCTTCTGAATACTACCGCCGCACACACACACACACAGAAGAAGAAGAAGAGGAGGAGGAGGAGGAGGAGGAGGAGGAGGAGGAGGAAGAGGAGATGAGGAAACCAGGAGTGGACAGAAAAAGAAGGAAGAAGTAGGTGGAAGGATAGCAGCAGTGATGAGGAGAGACGGAGAGGAGAGGAAATGAAATGAACAAGAGGAAAAGAAGGAAACAAAGAATGGAGAGAAGGAAACAAAGGAAGGGGAGAAGGAAACAAAGGAAAGAGAGGAAGGAAAATAATAAATAATTACAGACATGTTTTGGCAAAAAGAAGAGGAGGAGAGACAAGACAGGATGGGGGACGGGAGGAAAGACAGGAGGAGAAAGAAAAGGAGGAAAATTAACATTAACAGGAGAGACAGGAAAAAAGACAGAAAGAGAGACAGGAGGAGGAGAGACAGGTGGAGGAGAGACAGGCGGAGAAAAGCCCAGAGGTAAGTCGACAAACACTGATAGCACAGAGTACAGTAGCAGAGCAGTACACGGAGCAGACGCTGGTTAACTCGTCCTCGACTGTATGTCTCCTTCTCTGACGTGCAACATTTACTGTCAGCTGGAAATACACTCACAGATATACACAATATATATATACAAATATATATATACACACAGAGATATACATGAAGGTTTATTAGTGCTGCAGGGTGGAGGAGTGTTAGTAACCACACCACTCGAGATATAAACCGCAGAAAGAAATCAATCAGTCGTCTAATTGTATTCTACAGAAGACGCGGTGTAACATGTCAGTGTGTCATTGGAGAGATCCCCGAGGAGTTAGCTCGGATTAATCTGAGCGGACTACGCGGATATCGGAGTTTGGTCGGTCGGTCGGTTGGTCGTTTGTGGTTTTGGCGAGCTGAGGAGAGATGTGGGACATCGAGATGGAGTGAATGTCAGCTCCCACTAAACAGATTGTATGACTCACTCAGTGCAACCCGGGCTTTTACAACACTGCTGGCCTAGATCCTCTGTGTGTGTGTGTGTGTGTGTGTGTGTGTGTGTGACTCACTCGTTGAGCAGGGGCACTGAGGTGCGTCTCTTGCTCTTCTGGACCATGTTGGCCTGATTTCGGAGGGAGATTCGGAGAGTGGATGGAGCCAGTCGACACGGCTCACCGTCCACCTACACACACACACACGCACACACACACACACACACAGACGCACACACACACACGCATGGATGAGCACATGTAAAAATAGAAACCAGTAATTAAAACACATCCTGTGATAGTGATGATGTTCATGTTTGCTGACGATGTCACAATGTTCCCAAACTTTTTTCTTCTGGGACGTCTCTTCTATCGCTGAGTAAACTGACAGATTTCATGTATATTTCATATTATTTTCATATTATATCAAATTTATACCAGTAACAGAACAGAAAAACTGATAAACTGAACAATTAACCAGGAGTTTTGTGTCAACAGAGCGATTTTGATCAATTTTGAGCTGATTATTTCTTAAATTTTAGGAGTTGTTTACTTCTTATTCTTACATGAGTTTTTTTGGTTGTTTTAAAGGTCCAGTGTGTAAAATATAGGGTTATATTTACTAATCATAAGTATGTTTTCATTTGTGTCCGAGCACCTGAAAATAATAACTCTTTGAAGTGAGTCAGTGTCCATAAGTCCCCATGTTGAAATGTCCAACTTCACAGCAGAAATAAACACTTTACAGCTGTCAGACTTCACGACTTTCTTCTATATATTTCTTTTAGCTTTTCAAGCTTTATTTGACAGAGACAGCTGAAGAGTGACAGGAAGGCAGCCACAGGTTGGAATCAAACCCCGGGCCTTCGTACATGAGGCGCATGCTCTACCAATCGAGCTGACCGGCGCCCCGACATTTCTTATCCAGCTTGTGTATACGAGCTGCTGTGATAAGTGAATTTCCACGCTGTGGGATCATTGAAGTCTATCTTATTCCTATCTTATCTTGTCAAAATCCGATCAATGGTTTCACATTATTCCACTGAAGAGGAGTCAGTAACACGACGAGATGCTCGATGTGCCAGCAGACAGACGTAGAAGAAGACGACTGATCAAAACTCTCTGTTTTGGACTGAACGCCCTGATAGCTACATTTCTTTATAATTTTATAAGCGTCTTTGTGTCTCACAGAAATAGTCAGCACTGTTGAGTTATTTTCAGACTGTACCACAGAATGAATTGCCCGAGACAGTGTGTTGAAATATGAGCTTCTCACGGCATAAAATATGTATTAATGTATCTAATTATACATCAACATACTGCATAACTAATCATACACCAACGTCACATTTTAAGGGTGACAGACTGGAATATTCATGAATATATTAAAGTTATTAAACCTTTCAGGCTCTGTGGTGTGTGTGTGTGTGTGTGTGTGTGTTCACCTGAACAGGTACAGTCTTGAACGTAGTCAGGATGACTTCTCTGCACTGGTGTAATCTCTCCCCGTGACCGCCGACCTGTAGCGCCGCCTGGTGGAGGAGAGGGAGGTTAACACCAGACAGGACACACTTCTGTTTTTTACTCAGCATCAGTCTCATCTGTCTGTTTCTCTCACCAGCGAGGCCATGGTGAAGCCGATAACCTCGATGCAGCCGTCGTCGTGGCGCTGCGGTTCAAAGTCCCGATGGTCGCCTGTGTTTCCCCACGGCATGGTGCCAGCACAGTACCTACACAAACATACAGTTTTAATGTGGTTCTGCACATGTGAGCACGCCGTGACGTGCTGTTGATGCACGGCTGATAAAGATACTGCATGTTTCTTTGCTTGTTTAAAAACGATAACTACTAAATTTGTTTTCATTATTCTGACTTCTAACCAGAGAAATGTAACTAAAGTTAGTGTGGGAGGATTTAACTAGTGTCAAAGCCTGAAAGAGACAGAGAGACCTCGTGTCTCTGCCTGAAGGAGCTACAAACCAATTTAAAGACATTTCATTAGTCGAGTATTAACCAGAGAGCTGTAGTGTGTCATCGTTTTATTAAAAGGCTGAAAGGAAACACTGAATAAAGAGAGTTATGGAGAATATTTGGGACGTGAAAGATGTCAAAAATACAGTGCAAGTCCGTCCCGAAGGACTTCAGGGAGCACGATGTCACAAACTCTACAGAGCATCCTGGACTTGACTCACCTGGGAATGTTTAGAAACACAATGCACTGAAACTTCAGCTCCTGGATCTTCTGAGTTAAGTCAGTACCATCGCACTGAGAAAAGACACAAAGAAAATGAAAACACACACACACACACACATATATATATATATATATATGTATATATATATATATATATATATATATATATATATATATATATATATATATTAAACTTGTGGCTCGTGTATACATTTCTTTTGACTTTACTGTACAAAAACAACAGTTTTTTTTTTCACTCTCAGATCCGCCACAGGATGCTTCGAGCTTCTCGGTTCTCGGTTCTCGTTCTCAGTTTCAGCGTTCTCGCTCTCGGTCTTAAACCTGTTTTGATGTTGTTGGGTGGAAAGTGACTGTTTCAGGTCAAAGGTAACGGCACACCGGCCCACTCTGCTCTCCGGAGGATGCCCTCAAAGACTTGTTGCAGCGGTGAGAAATGTGGAGGTATAATGTGTCAAATTCTGAAGGTAGATCATTTATGGAAAATAGCCGTTTCTCAGCGAGGACGCTCGCTGTTTTAAGTCAGCACAGTGGATTATTTTCTGCTGTTATTGCTACAAATAACAGGAAAACACCAAATACTTCTAACAACTACGACCTGTGTATCCAAACAGGTTATTTCTCTCTGCCATAGAGCTTCCTTTGTGTCTAAAAACAATTAAAAGCACATCAGTCGTGTTCAGCGCACTAGATCTCGACGAAGACCCCAACAACAGATGCTGAATCTGAGAGCAGAAAAATTATAGTCAATCAAAATGTCCGACTGTATTTACTTTCTAGTTGATTTCTTCTGAAAAATGTGACAAAAGTTAAAATATTTGATTCCTTCTTTTGATGGAGACCCCTAGAACACACCCAAGGACCACTGTTGGTGCCCAGACCCGAGACTCGTCCCTTCATGTTCCTGCATGTTCCTGCATGTCCCTTCATGTTCCTGCATGTTCCTTCGTGTTCCTTCATGTTCCTTCATGTTCCTGCATGTTCCTGCATGTTCCTTTGGGGCAGCAGTAACTCAGTCTGTAGGGGCTTGGGAACTGGAAGCTGGCCAAATGAATCGACTGGTGGCTGAAGAGGTGTCAGTTCACTGCCGTTGAGCAAGGCACTGAATCCCTATCTGCTCCATCTCTGCACATTAGCATGTCTGTAAGCCCTTTCTGTATGTGTGGTTGTATTTTGGGCTTATATGTGACTGAAATTTTCCCATTTATTGATCAATAAAGTTCGTCTATCTATTATGATGACACATACACCGTCCTGCTGCTGTAAATACCAAATGTGTATTAATCCGCAAATGAAAATAGTCCCAATTAACTGTCTGTGTAACGTTTGCTAGAAACTACAGTCAAGTGTTTTTAAGAGATTTCTGTCTTCTCAGTGACGTAAACAGTGTAAGGAGGTACTGAGAAACAAACTGTTGATATTGGCAATAACAAAAATTATTATCAGCTTCATTCTTGAACATTACTCTGGGATTATTAAGAAGGACACGCTTTGCCAACATAAATAACCAAAACAGGCATTTTTCACTATTTTCTGACATTTTTTTTGACAGTAAATCAAGAAAACAATCTGCAGGATCGATGATGAAAATGATTGCTAGCAGCTGCTGTAATCACAGTGCAGAGGTCAGAGGTCAGCAGGAGAGCAGCAGCCCTGATAAAAGTCCAATCTTTCTGGCTATCTGGCTGAAGGACACTCCAGAATGGCGGATGTTCAGAGAGCGGTTGAAGGACGGCCTTTTTAATCACCAGGCCCGACCTGCTGCCCAGACATGTCGACATGGAAAACGATACAGAGAGAGTGTGTTAACACTCACCACCACTCTGACGTGCTTGGACAAATCCCTCGAGCTTCTCTGGAGGAAATCTGAGAACGCAGCCTGCAGAGACACACACACACACACACACGCACACATAAACAGAGAGAAGGACCCAATCAAACAGAATTACAGTTCATTACATTTCCCTCATTAAAAAGCGATAACTCGCTGCAAGCTTCCTGTCCAACTTCCACCCACTGTTTGTTCCATTCACACAGATGCAAAACTATATGCTGTATAAATGAAGAATAAAATGGATTATTTCAAAACAAATGTTTACTGAGGCACTCTTTGTTTTCGTTAACAACACCTCTAACTGAATTTAGGACATTGATAACTTTTCATGGCTGAAAATTAGACTCCTCACACACACTGCTTTATCCCGACAGGCAACCTGCAGTTCCTCAAACGTCCACTTGAGGCTGGCTGCAGAAGTGAGTCAGTCTCCATAAGTCCCCATGTTAAAAACTTCACAGCAGAAATAAACATGTTTACAGCCTGGTACAAAAAACAGTTTTGGTCTCTGTAGCTAATTTCCCCGTTCATGACAACTGTACTGAGGGTGAATTTATATACAACTCACCTGTTCACATTATATTAAGGCTTAAAGTTATGCAGGATTAAGAGTGTGGACGCTTTGATTGACAGGTAGATGGCTTATTTGAGTAACCAGGCTTCATTTGGCCACTGATGATCCACATCTTTGCTCGTTTTAAGATTAGCCAGGAAGTGGAAGAGACAGAACTACCAAGATGGTGATGGCTCTTCAGAAACCTGTGGGGGACGTCACGGATACGACGTCCATGTTTTACACCATCTATGCTTCACCCTAACCTCCTCCCTCTCACAGTCTATTTTCCGTTCATCCATCTCTCCTTATCTTCCTTCCCTTTCTTCAGTCTTACTTTCCTCTCGGCCGTCATTCTTGCAGAACACTACATGCGTCTCTGTGTCTTATTAAGAAGTCAGGAAACCAGAGAAAGTTTGGGCAGCGTGAGTTTCAGTGTGTGTGTGTGTGTGTGTGTGTGTGTGTGTGCGTGTGTGCAGTAAGTCAAGTCAAATGGGACACTCACTCCTGCATAGAACATCTTGTTGCGGAAGCGACTGTTAAACTTCTCCGGGTTGGCCTCTGGAAAGACAAGATGAGAGAGACGCAGAGAAAGACGGAGAATACATTAAATATGCTGCGAAGAGACTGGAATTAAAAATGAAAAGAAAAAAACTGAAACGCAGAGAGGCGCAGAGAAAGACAGTGAGATTTCTGCATGCATGAACGCTCGTGAGTATCTGCTGAATGTGTCCTGAAAATTTCATGTCATTGCGCTCGGCTTTCAGCGGAGTACGTCGCGTTAACGGGAAAGAAGGTGACTTAATGGAATATAAATAGAGTTAATACGTAAAAGATAGAAGACGTTAAAATAGATTTCACCGACCTCTCGACTCGTGGAACTCCAGGGTGACGTGAGCGTCGAAGCCCAGGCTGAAGTAGTTGTTGAACACGTTCAGAGGCAGCTGAAGACGCAGGACAGAAAATATTAAAGTGCATAAATATTCGACAATTTATTCACATAGACTGCTCATATCCATCTATAATGCACAGGCAGTGCCTATTATCATGTCATAGGGTTTCTGTATGGACCAGACAAAGAATGAAGGTTCATCAACATCGTGATTTATGGAAATTGCGATATATTTCAGTTGAAAGGTGATTTGTAGACTTTCATCACTTCCTGCTGCTCTTGTTTCATAACAAAAGAATTGCGCGGGGCGAGTCACACTCAATCACAACTACAGAAAGCGCTCCATATTTGTGACGTTTGTGAGGGCGGATCACCGCCATTACTGGCTGTTAATTTGTGTGCACAACAAGCTAATCTTTCAGGGCTTGTTCAAGTAACAGTTTTAAATAATGCAAGAAGAAGAAACAAGAGACGGTGAGCTGGTCAGATGAGCTGCAGGAGAAGCACTGTGTGCAGCAACAGCCCTGCTGCCTCTCGAAAAGATGGAAATAGCTTTTTATTTCTCTGATTAACCGGCTTCATCGATGCCGGTGCTCCCTCACTCTCATTCACTGTCCACAGCTGGCTTTTTCTCTCAGGCACAAACCAAATTAAACTTCTTCGTGTCATTATTTTGCAGCATAAATTGTGAGTCAGATGCAGATTTAGAAGCTGGTACATGAAATAAATAAAGTCAGAACACAATAGGCAGTAGGTAGTCCATGATCTAGCTTCAGAGACGTTTCAGGCTGACTGTGACTGATCTAAGCAATTAATTGGTGGCCACAGTGTGACGTCAGGCTGCGTTTTTCAGTCCGGCTAAACTTCTCCACTGCTTCTCGCTGCGTTTTTTGGCAGATCCTGTCTGATTGTACCCGTAAAAGGTCAACTTTTGGCTGCTTGCTGTGTCCACAGTGTCATTTTTCATCATACAGACATACACCCTAACGGCAAACCCAGCCTCCATGATGACTCCTGACCTTCTGCGTGCCCTCCTCTGGCTGTGCGACACTTTTCTCTACGAGGAGGTTCCACCTGTCCAGCTGCACCACCGAACCGTCCTCCACGTGACACAAAACCTTGGACACCGGCTCGTCCGTGTAACCCTGCGATGAGGACGAAACGGTGTGAGTTACATAAGAGTCAGCAGTTGCAGCTTTGTGCCGGAGAAGTAAAATTTAATATTGTTCATTACAGATGATTTAGACAGAAAATGTGAGGAGGTATGTGATCATTTTTATTAACATCATTTTATGTGGCTGGAAAACAAAACATCTCACCACAAGGTCCAGCTGATCTGGAGCTTTCAATCACAGCAGCAGGGCTGTCCATTTGTCATGACATTCTTCTACTGAGGAAGACAGTGTGAGGTGATTGAAAACTCCAGGACAGCTGCCAACGAACAGACCTTGAGGTGAGATTGTTCCGTCAACGTCAACATCTACAGCTCCTGTGTGATCAAAAACTACAGAATAGTTATTATATAATATATATTATACATAACATTTCATCTTTTGTTGAGTTTTGGGACAATCTAGAGATTCCTTGTACGTGAGGCTGATTTCATGAGGCTCTATTTTCTAATTCTGAAAATAGTTTTATCTGTTGCAGTAGGAGGTTGAAGAAAGAGAAGCGTAAAGGATAGAGTGGAAGAAAAGAAGAAAACAAGATGGATGGAGGGAAAAATGACGTGGAGAGAAGATGAAGGGGGACGATGATGTCGACTCTGGCTAATTTATAGCCTCTATTTTATCTGTCTGACTGCTGAGGCTGCTCTCCCTCTTATCTGCTTGCTAACAAGAACACACACACACACACACACACACACACACACACACACACACACACACACACACACACACAGAAAGACAGAGCGTAACAGACAGCGAGCGCTCGTAATGATTTGCTTTCAGTAAGTGGTCACTTAGGCTGCTTCACTGACACCATCAACACCTTAAGAACAAAGACACACACACACACTCATGCACAGACACACACACACCTTACTCCTCCCATCATCCATCTCTTCCTCCATCACATTAGTCATTCGAGACAGTGTCTCTCAGTGTGGACAGTGTTTTGTCTTTCTCTCTGTCTCTCTTTCATCTGTCTACCTCTGGACAGGGTCAGGAAATCAGTGTATCTATCTCACACACACACACACGCACAACAGAGCTCACACATGGACACACAGCACATCACAGAGTCATTCACACTCACACAGAGGTGGGACAGCGGTGACTAACACGACAGACAGTGTCAGAAAGATGAGAGAGGAAGGAAAGGAAAGGAAAGGAAAGGAAAGGAAAGGAAAGGAAAGGAAAGGAAAGGAAAGGAAAGGAAAGGAAGCAGCGAGAAAGAGAGGGAACTAAAGGAAAAGAGAGGAAAGGACAGGGGTGGGAAGGAGAAGGACGCAAATGACGGGACAAGGGCGGACATCGAAGGAAAGGCAGGAAAAGGGAAGGAAAAAAGGTCAGAGGAGGAAAGGAAAGAGAGAGAGGAAAAGGAGGAAATGGAAAAAGGAAATGGAGCAGCAGAGACAAAGCGTATAAAGAAACTCCTCCGTCATAAACAGCTGATGAAGTAAAGGACAAAGAGGACACGCTAATTACACGTGTGTAGATATGAATTTCCTCTCAGCCTCGTCCTCACGTTCTGTTTGTATCAGGACTTTTTCAGAGCTGCACTGCTGCACGAAGTTCACACAAATTCATCTAAATGTCCCTCAAAGATCAAACAGATCCACACAGATGATGTGTGTTTACATGGAGTTTGAAATAACTGAATAAATGAATGTTCTGGTTTTGACTCATGCTGAGATATTTGATGTGTTATCATTGCCCACATAACTGGTCCAAAGTAAAGCCTAATGGAGGAATGTGGGAGCTCATAAAGGTCTGTGGTACACCGCAGTTATGCAATGTGTGTGTGTGTGTGTGTGTGTGTGTCAAGGGGCATTTCTTGATGCTTCAGCACTTCAAACTATTTTGGTAACAAACTGCAGAAGCCCAAAGTGCCTTCCTTCATAAAGGAGGATGCTGCATCATATTTTACTTTTAGAAGTTTCATCAGCCGTGTGTCGACAGAGAGCAGAGAGTCGGGCATCGGTTTGTGAGTGTTGTCGGTTGTGGTCACATATGGGCGGCACAGATAAGTAAAAATGCCGTTATAAGTCTAATACTCTCTTTCAGCTCCATTTTTGGTCTCAACCAACGGCTAAATGTTCCGTTACTATGAGAGCAGTGAGAGTGAATCTGTCATGATGATCGTTCTCCGTGTTTTCCCTTTCCTTGTGTTTCTGTTTGTCTCTCTCTGTCGTGCGTGTCGCTCGGCATGGCCTCCAGTTTCCCTCTCACCTGCCTGATCACCTCACGACCTCCTTCCTTATCGTCCAATCAACCTCTGCAGTACAAAAGCGCGGCTCAGTCACCATAGACAGTATAAATCATGGATGTAGTCTCCGTGACGTCACCCACGGGTTTCTGCAGAGCCGCTGTGAAGCTCAAATTGTGGCGGCTCTGGCCTCGCTGCTCTTTCGGCTTTGATTTTGTGTCGCGCTAATGTGTATAAAGAAAGAATATGCTCTGTGCAGCACTGACGCAGAACAGACACAGGTTAAAATGACTTAAAAGGAACTTCTACTGTGTCTACATGATGGGCTCAGACAATGGCTACATGTCGGAGTTTAGGGGACGAGTTACGCAGGAAGAGCGCTGTCGTGAGTTTCCTGGAATGTGGGTGAGTTTTTCTGAAGCTCCCGGAGGTGTCGAAGAGGTAAACACTGCCTTTATTTGAACTTTATATCAATATTTGACCA